>BMAU01010631.1:0-100999 GCA_019973935.1 Trichonephila clavipes | reverse complement strand
TAGCCTCCCATCAGTAGCAATGGATGACTAGAAATATATAAGAAAAGACACGGAAAATTGCGCCTGAAGGGATTTTGGTGCATTGCAAATATATGAAACGTATTATGAAACAAAGTACTTTTTCAAATAAAAAAAAAAACTCAAACAAAATTAACATGTTTTATGCGTAATTAAATTTAAGGACGCATGTGGTGATGTAAGTTTAAAAAGTCTTGTTATAAAATAATGTATGCTTTAAATTAGAAAATGTCCTTAAAGTCCATTAATTTTAAAATAAAATGATTATTTTTTGAAAATACAGTGTATATTCCTCAAACATTATTTTTTCTCTTTTTCTTTCTTCTTTTTCGATGGGTAAGATATATAAAATAAAGAGATACTAATTTACAAAAAGGAGTGAGTAATTACTTTTTTAAAAAACATGGTGTTTAAGAACTTAAAATTTGTTTTATGTGGTTCATGAAAGCATATTGAAAGATGAACCTCTACATAGCGAATTTTCCATGTAACGAACTTTTTTCGGGATATAGCGACTTCGCTATGCAGAGAGTCCGACTCAGTGGTGCACACAAGGGGGTGTCATAGGGACTCCCCCATAGCCCTTGATTTTTTCCGGATTGGTTATAATTCTGTGTATATATTACGTAAAACTTAATTATGTGCTTGTTATTAATCATTAGTTTTATTGATTAATGCTAATTTTTTATTCAATAATTAATTTTGTACTGTTTTTGTTCTCGAAAATCGACAAAATCAAAAGAATATGTTGGGCGGCATATTAGAGCATGATACCAAAAGTGTGGACTTTCGACCCTGGACCGCCTCCTTGAAAAATTCTTGTGTGCGCTACTGCTCCGATTGTATATATACACTGTTCAAAATAATTAAAGGATATTGCGGTTTTAGGTGAATCTTGTGGCTGGGAAACTTTTTAGCTGATTGATACATATTCGACAGACGTAGTAGATTATATGAGAATAAATTACACATGTTTGGCAGAAAAAATGCATTTTATTGCGCATTTGTGTACAAAAGGAAAAAAACACAATTTGTGCATATGAGAAAAAAAGAATAAGAAAACGTGTTTTCTTCAAAAGAAATCATTTTCAGTAGAAGATATGGTTTCCACGGACGGCCAGCAACGTTGAGCACCTATGAGGCATGGAGTCAATGAGGCTATTAATCATGAGTTGGAGCATTCTGTCCCACTCTTCCAGAAGAGCTCTTTCCAGCTCTTGGAGAGTTTGTGTGTGTGGAGGGGGGTGGTTGGCGGCCAGCAACTAATCTTCCTAAAGCGTCCCAAACGTTCTCTATTGGATTCATGTCTGGAGAACACGCTGGCCAGTCCATTCGTACGATTCCTTCCTCGAAAAGAAATCCTCCGCCAGGTTAGCACGATGTGGCCTGCAGTTATCGTCCATTAAAATGAAGTCATCTCCGATTGCTACAGCGTAAGGGACTACAATAGGTCTGAGGATCTCATCCCTACGTCGGCGAGCAGTCAAAGGTCCATCTCGAATGATGTAGAGGTCAGTGCGCCCGTCAATGGAGATGCCACCATACACCAACACTCCCCCACCTCCAAATCGGACTCTTTTGTGCACGAACGCAGGATTACTCCTACTGCCACGGTCCCTCCAGATGAAAATACGCCTATTATCCGGATGTACCGAAAAACGGGACTCGTCAGAAAAAAAGAACATTGCTCCATTCATTTCTCCTCCAGTTCACATGCTCTTTTGCCCACTCCCTGCGGTCGCGACGATGCCTTGATGTTAGTCTAACACATACGGTCGGTCGGCGAGCATACAGACCTACACCATGGACCTGGTTTCGGACAGTCTGAGTTGAAACCGTGGTGCCAGTAGCCGAGCGAAGGTGTTGTTGGAGAAGAGTAGCGTTCTTATTTCGGTGTCTCCGAGCCGTTAACACTAAATAACGATCTTCATTGGGCGTTGTTGCCCGTCTACGATCTTGTCCTAGTCTGCGGCCTGCACTTCCAGTCTCCAAAAAACGATTCCAGATCCTGGAAATCACACTTTGTAACACTCCAATGGTTTGCGCTACTTCGGCTTGAGTTTGGCCCCCTTCTAATTTACCAACAACTCTCCAAGCTTCTGAATCGGTTAAATGACTTCGCTGAGACATCGTACTCGTCGAAACAAAGCAGTAACTGAATGCCGAACATGCTTGTCTTCATTTCAATTGAAAGTCAAATTTCATTCGCTGCCGCCGAAGCGACGTTTTTGACGTCGAACTCAAAATTAGCATACTCCACAGTTTGAAAATCAGAAAAATTTGCATTTGTGATTCTGTTCTTCCCTTTTCGGCAAAAAAAAAAACGCTTTTATCTTTATTTTATATAAAACTTACGATATCCTTTAATTGTTTTGAGCAGTGTATATAGTAATAATAAAAATACTCTCCCGTTTTAGATTTCTTTTGAGGTCCAGGAAAAAATTTCCGTTGAATTATCGAGTGCTTGTTTAAAATGTATTTCATTTTATAATTAAATATACTTATTTTCTATGCGTTTATAATTTTTACCTTTTTTTAAAAGGATTTCATTTTAAAAGAATAAGTGCTTTGTAACTGAGTACGATGACAAGCTTGATATTTATGTATGCATCACAAAAGAAAATAACGGAACTCTGGAACCATTACTATTAAAAAGATTAATTTATAGAAGAAAAGACAAAATTGAAATCATAAGATTTAACTGCTTAAAATAGAAAAGTAAAAAATTTTTTTTTCTGATTGTATGATTATTTTCTGATGGAATATGTGTCCGCGGTAGCCGAGTGGTATATGTATCGGATCGTGGCTTGCCTGGTCATGAGTTCGAGCCTAGTACCACTAAAGACCCGCCGTGTAGGGCAGCGATGCACGTTAAATCTGGCGAGAGCTGAAACGTCCTCCCGTTGGTGTGGTGTGGTAGTTAGGAGAGGGGGGTGCCAGCTCAGGTGTCGTCCACGTCACTTGACCATGGTTCAAAATTACGTGGTCCGTCGCCAAAAGCCCTCGTGCAGCTGAACAGTGCGACGTTAATATTCAATCAATCTGATGGAATATACATTATTTTTTTCATAATGCTCCTATTTTAGGATAGATAAATAAAAAAAAGAAAAAAGAGTAAATAAATAATCACTCGCATGAAGTTAATAAAGTTTTCAACAGTTCTGTTCGGTATCACTCATAACTACACTATATAGATACGGCAAGAAATTATTAGATATGTTTTAGAGCGAGTTGTGAAATATAATCTACTAATAACAAGTTAAAGCAAATTATAATCTTTAAATTCAAAACTTTGCTTACCTCGTTTCGCCCGGGTGAACTACTGCTTTAATATTCTTCATTTACTGTAATAAATCTAATAAGTGAAACTCAGGCACACCGACGAAAGAAACAAGCGGAACTTAGAAGAAAAACATTGTATTAATACATCAAACACGAATAATAACACGCACAAGACTACATATACTACACATCGAAAACGAATACAGCGCGGGAGTTTTCATCGAAGGACGAAGGTATTCTATATATATAGGTCAAAGAAGTTTTCGGTCCTCTATCTCTTGGGGCCGCCGGCGCTCTCTCTGTGCAGAGGTGGATCTATCCCCTTTGGTGAGGTTTCAGGACTTTTGGATCTGAAAACCAACACTTCATGTTCTATCACGATTTGGGGGGTTCACAGAGTATCTGTGTTGCGTCCGGACGTTGTCTAACATCAGAACCGGAATGGTGGAAACTGAATCGATTATTACGCGGAACATAATCCCTTCTAGTATTGAAAAGGAACTCTCTACAGTTTTCACCTCCAGGATCAGGTGTTTCCGACTCTTGTTGACTTGTTCGCCATACAGCTGGCTGGCCCTGTTAAATGGGCCTAACATTGAAGAAAAAACAACTCAGACAATGTTTGATTTTTGCTCTTCTTACACACCATCTCCACGCATGGATTTGTAAAAATCCCCACCTAAGGGCCAGTCAATCCTTTTCAGGCTTCCATTCGATATTAAAAACAATGTCTCCAATTTGGGGAATATACTTTTTGTGTTCTAAGCCTCTACGCTTTTTGGAGGTAATTGAGTCAAGTATTCGTTACTTTGTGTTCCAACTCGTAAATCTTTCACCAGTCTCCTTCGATAAAAGTCGTTTGTTTAATTCTGTCTTGTCAGGAAATTTTATTTTGTCCAAATCCCTCTGCGTACTGCTATTACGGGCTTCCTTCAAGAATAAATCAGGCGTCAATGGACATAAATCATGTTTTTGGATCATCACTAACATAGGTTAAAGGTCGAGAGTTTAGTAGGCTTCACAGTCACATAAAACTGTTTCGATTTCGATAATCAGATGTACACACGACCCCAAGACACTATAAAAATTCTTTTTAACAGTCCTATCGGCTTTCTTCCAAAAACCACCCCACCACGGGAGCTCCTGGAGGAATGGATTTCTAAGAAATTGATGGAAAAGATGTTTTCAATCTTTCTAGATTACTAATATTCCTTAGACAGTTTTCGGTTACGACGAAATTGCTTCCGTTAGTTAGAATAGATAACCGTTGGTCGTCCCCTACTTTCGGAAATAAACCTTTTCAGTGCCAGTATAAAATTATCTGTTGAAAGAGACATCAACAGCTCCAGGTGCACCCTGCTCGATATATCGCACAAGCGAAAAGCAATCCAAATCTTCTTGTTATCTTTCGATTAAGGATCCTGCAACATCCACCCAATAACTTCAAAATAGAAGCTGTTTTTTACTCGATCTTCTGGTAATGTTCCCTTGAGGTATTTTTGGCTTCCTGACACTAAACCGCTGACAAAGTATGCATGTTTTAAGGATCCTTTAATAGTTCTTCACCTTTTCAGTATCCAATAATTTTCTCTCAGAGCAGCCATTATGCAATATTGTACTCAAGGATGTCGAAGTTGTTTTAAGTACAAAAATATAACTTTTAACAACATGATGCAAAACAAGGGAATTTAAAAATTCATCATCTTCTTCTCATGATAGTTTAGTTTTGATTCTCAAAATTCCATTAGAGTCCGTAAATGTAGACAAGGATTTAAGATGTTGCATTTTCCTGGAACGAATCATCTTGAACCTTCAAATTTGTGATTTCAGCTTTTTTAGTTCATCATCTGACAATTTCTCCAGTTTTCTTTTGTTACATGTCCTGAATTCATAAAAATCTGTAGATCCAACCTGTTATTCCTTAATCAAATCTCGTAAGAAGATGTTGGCGCCATTGTAAAATTCGTCATTTTTCTTATCTAAGCGTAAGGAGGATACTTGGCGAGATTTTCTTTTCTCTTTCTTGTGTACACAATATTTTCATCGGGTGACAGTTCAAAATCTGAGTCAATTTTACTCTGAGTCTCTAAGCCATGAAGGTCCTTTCAAATGCCATTGTTTCTTCTTCCACTCAGAGTTTTTACCGAACATCCTCCCAATGGTATCCGCCGGATTTAGAATTCCAGGAACAAATTTCCACACCTAGATGCTTCTGATAGTCTTCTTATTTCGTTAAACTCGTGGTTTAATACAAAAAAACTCATTCTCGTATGCGTTTTTCCCTTCTTGATCCAGTATAGAACACATCCATTGAGTCACCCAAAAAAGAACGATTCAATATTTTTCCAGTTTTAAGTCTTTCTTCACAGAATCTGCCAGTCTAAAGGACCAATATTGCACGCGAGTAATTCTAAGCGTGGTATGGATAGCCTTTAAAGGCAAACCCCAGATTAGCTTTAATCAATGATATATAACTTTTCCTTCTTTTCTGCTCTCAAAATACCGCAAATTGTGTACGTGGACTCCCAAGCGTCGCAGAAAGTGTGGAGAGTCAAGTTTGATTCACAAAAGATCTAAATCAGAAAGTCGAGGAATTTTTAGACTGCATAGTGCCAGGTAATTCATCTTTCATGTAGGGTCGAATCACGTAATTATATCCAGAATTTAGCATTCCAAGATTGTAGGAGTGGAAGGTCCATTAACACCTGCAATGCTGGGTAGTTCCCCCTTGAATGGAATGTGAAGTGGCAGCATTCGGTCTTCTTTAAGTACGACGGAGTGAAGTCATATCCGAACGTTGCCAACTGCACAATAATTGTTTTCCTTAAATGTTTTTTTTTAATAAACCTAATTTTTAAATTTAGATGCCAGTGGTCTTTTTAAATTTCAAGGTGCCCATTGGATTAGAATCAAACTTTAGTGGCGCAGCGGCAGGATCAAGTATTAGTGGCAACCCCACAGGAAGAACGCGTTCCAGAAATTTCGAGTTTTCTGGATTCCCGCGTGGAAATGAATCAGGTAAGAGTTTTTACTTGGGTAACCCTGTAATGTAAGACGAGAGAAATTATAAATTATACTGTTTAATATCCATTTATTAAAAAGAGAATTTTGATTTATTTTTGTAAACGTCAGTGTACGTTTTTGCCTCTGCATATCCATGCAGTCATAAATTTTTGAACGCCAGTTCAAATTTCAGTTATTATATACACATCATATTTTAGTATTATTGTTCCATATAAATGGAAAGTGTGTTTAAAACATCTGGTTCTATAAATTAAGCGAGAGGAGTAGCAGACGCAATCATAATGCATCTTTATAATATTTTTTGGGTGTTAATATTGTATATGCATATAATCGTCATATTCGGTTAAAAATGAAATATTTTGTAGTTTATTTAGAAAACGTCTATTATTGATTGATTTATGTATTGTTGTTTTAGAGAGTCTAATGTATCCTTATTCTTATTACTGTTTTGTTTTTAATGTTGTATATGGTAACCGTGTCATATTCGGTTAAAAGTGAAATTTTCATAGTGTATTTTTAGAAAACCTTTATTTTTTGATTGATTTATGGTATATTAAAATATTGTTGAATTACATATAGAAATCAAATGTAATTTAACCAGAATATCTAAGTAAAGAATATATATATATTGTTTTTTAATGTGAAATGTACATTAATTTAGTGATGAAAAAGATTTTATTCATTATTTTCACTCCTCGATTGCATAATATTTTTTTTTAAAAAAAGCAGAGAATTGATCATATATTTTTCATTTCTTTTCTGTACGCCTATGGATAGACTCATTATGAAAATACGATTTTAACCATTGCTGAGTAAAGGGGAAAAGTGAGTGATTAACATCAAGGCCATAAGCCAGTGCTTCTCAAACTTTCAATACTGCGCCCCACACTTTTCAATCACAATTTTTATCGCGCCCTTATACATTAATAATGTACTGAATGTAATAATAATGCACTTTACGCTGGCTACAATACGCGATCTTAATTATAAACCATACAAATTAATAACATAAGTATTACAGTTTGTATACTCCTTTTTGCAAAAATAAATAAATTAAGTAAGTAAGACAGTGCTTCTCAAATCCTCACTACTGGCGACCAATTTTTCAATCACAATTTCATCGCTCCCTCAATAATGTATTGAATGCAATAATAATACACTTTGAGCGTATTGAATGATAATAACCACAATTTTTTTATATAATATATTTTTAACCCAGTACTTTAAAGTAATAATTATAATGTTATATTATTTTTCCTTTTCATTTTAAATTGGGACGAAGTTACTGAAATGACATTTGGTAAGAAATTTATTTCGTCCATGCGCAGGCTTCTAAAGCAATATAAAAAATAAATTTTAAGTCAATTTTCACACTGCTGCCAGGCTAACAAAGAAAGAAACTTATTTTTTAGTTACACTTTCTATTAAAATAATAGTTTCAATTAATACAAATATGTAATATGCCTGACAGAATCACAATGTTAGAAGTGGCAAGAAAGCGATTTTCCTTGTAATTTTCCTTTTCTTTTCTATATATGGGGTATTGGAATATTCTTTTTCGTTACTATTTATTCATTAATTAAATTAATTAGTGTAGAAAATAGTAAAGTAAAGAAGAAATTACACACATTTCTTAAAATTAGGCCATCTCGGATGGAATTCGAACTGCCGTCCTTCAGATTAGAAGCCCAGCGCTATCCCATTGCGTTACAGGGGACAGCACGAAAAGTTTTTCCTTTCTATAAATGCTTTTGGACTATAATTTTTGTTTGTTACTATTTATTCATTTTTTAATTTAATTAATGAATTAAAATTTGAAATAACTGTATTAACATGAAGTGTCACCCACTAAAGTTTTAAAATGTATTTGAACTTGAATGAATGAATGAGAAGTATTTTATCAACGATTGAAATTTAAACAAGATATATATGAGAGAGTGAACTTATAGTAGAAATTGAAAAATAGTCTACTTTATGTTGCGCTCTCTCTATCATCACATCTGGCATTCTCGCGAGCGTCTGCGTGAGTCTGTAAGCCCAAGAGAAAACTATCGGACGTCTGCGCAAAACATGTAATAATGCTGTACCTCGTACAATTCCAATCAGTCTTGGTCCATTCGATTATAGCTTCTATAGCTAAAATATATCTTGAATGTACATTTTATAATTTGCGCGTTGGTTGTAATTCACACTATTAAGTATTACTGCAGAAAATTGGAACAAAAAAATCATGGATATTTTAAGTCGTAAGCGAACATTCGACGATAATAAAGCATCAACAAGTTACTTTTGAAAGACGGCATAGTTCCGAAAAGGTGTTAAATCAGGAAGAGCAAACTGCCAGGGGATACTTGAATTTTGAGAGTTTACATTATGAAGTAAGTGGAGAAAAGCCCCTGTGTGTTGTTTGCTCAAAATATTGGCAGCAAGACAGTATGAAACCTAATAAACTTTAAAGACATTTCAAAAACAGCTGGTGAGTACGATGGCTGGCTTTCCACGAGGGTTCTTTGAATCAAAATTAAAAAATCATATGGAAAACAAAACATTTTTAAACTTTGTCAGTGAGAATGAAAAGCTTTACTTACTTCTTACAAAATTATCATATAAAATAAACCAGATGTAAGAAGCCTCTTACACTATTGCCCGAAGGCTTTATTTTGCCTGCAGCAATTGATTGTAGAAACTATGTTTGGAACAATTTTGCCCAAAGGGTTTGCAGTTCCATACCCCTATCAAATGATACCTGTTTCCCATCGAATTGATGATAACTCTCTGAAGATGTTAGAAACAGTGCTAGCTTTTCGGTAGGTTGCATGATAATTGTTTCAATTCAGCTGACGAGGCAACAGATAGCAATAAAGATGCTCCATTCAGTATTTGGGTATGTTCGATTTTTAAGATGGTAATGTCAGCGGTAGAAGAACTTACTTTTGTAAACCAATAAAACTTAAACAGCAATAGCATTATTTGATATTTTTAAATAATTTTATAAACGAGGCAAATATAGAGTTTGGAAATTATTGTGTAGGAATATACACCGTGGTTGTTCGGTACAATGTCGAGGAAGATTGCAAAAGTTATACAAGCGCGGTGAAACAAAAATCTCCACTGTGTGCATCTGGGACACATTGTTATGATCCACAGAGAATCTCTGACCAAAGAAGTGGTCCTGGCCTGAATATTGTGCCCTTAATGACAGTTTGTTGATGTTTGGTAGGTACATAAAATGAGGCCCCTAAAATCAAAGGATCTTTTCTGGACTTTACAAAGACATGGGCGCAGTGCATTGCATCGTTGCTATTTTTTAATGATGAGCAAAGATGGTTATCACGCGGGAAATTACAACGTGTTTATGAGTAAATGAGTTACCATTTTCTAGAAGAGAGGAAAACCCTACAGGAAGCTGAAATTATTCAGATGGTTTATTTTACAGTGAGTTGAAAGGCTACACCAGTCGATATATTTGAGAAATTAAATATATTGAATCTTCAACAAAGGATCAAATGTACATATGTTTTACACGAGTGATAAAATTAATGCTTTTTGTAGAAAATTAGAATTATGGAGCCAAAATTTAAAGCGAAAAAAACCTAGAAATGTTTGAAAATGCGGATAAATGTTGTAAAAACTTACAAAACTGAAGAACAACATGTGAGGAAGTTGTTTATAAAACTATTGAATATCATTTAGTTATGTTAGCAAAAAAATTTTAAAAATATTTTTTTGAGGACAACTTGATAGCAAGTTTACGAATGGGTGAGAGATCCATTTCAAAATACCCCCAGAAGGGCTCTCCACTACCGAAGAAGAAGTTTCATAGATTTCACATCTAGTGGCGAAATTAAAAGACAATTTTGTAATAAAACTCTCTTTCAATTTTGGGCAGAAGTAGATGATGAATTTTCTGAACTGAAAACAAAAGCATTTCGTATACTTACCGTTTTCAACATCGTACCTTTGTGAAAAACCGGATTTTCTGCGGTGGCTGCTTTGAAGACAAAAAATATAGATCTCAGCTAAATATAGAAAAAGAACTAAGAGTGTCAATTTCTAATATTAAGCCTTCTCATTTGAAAACCTTTGCTCTGCAAGACAAGCCCATGGAAGTCACTAATAATAATTAAACTTGCTCTTAAATTAGTATTAATAAATTAGTTATAAAATACATTATGCAGTACTGATACATTTATAAGTACACTGGCTGGTACCGTTCTGCGATTATTTTTAAAAAATAATAAATTAATCTTGATATAATAGCTTTTTTTTAATTGTAAGAAGAGTAAAACCAAGTGCACAACAATGCATACAAAAATATAAAAATGATTTTTTAAATGAATGCTCCTATTATAAATAGTTTAAAACGAACTGTAATTTTAAGCCTCACAGAATTAGCATTTAGAATTAATATTAAATAAGGAAAACGAATGAAAAATTCCAATGAAGAATAATTGTGTTATTTTTAATATTAAAGCGAGAAACCTTCAAAATGTTTTAACCCGGAAGCAGGCGCCCACTCCACACTAACGTTAATGGCCGCGATCCCACTTCACCAAGTCACCCCAATCCAGCTTTTTTATATAATTATTTTTCTGTGCTCGATAAAAATCACAATTGCAGTGAATAATTTAACTAAGAGAAAATATACTTACCTACTTTAAAGGACTTTTAATTTTCTTTGATGATTGAGAAAAAATCAATAAAACTAAAGAAACCGTTCCAAATATTGCGTGACCTTAATAAAGAACATAAATCACAGACACTTTTCACTAACAATACAAGAACGTTATTTGCAATCAAAACTGTCATATTTGCTCACGTTCTTGTGGTTTTTTCCTATTCTTTGATGATCTACAAATAGCACGTGTAACAACTTTTCTTGCTTTGTCTTTTGACAAGGCAGTGTTACATTTATGGCTTCTTAGTCTTCTTGATATCTTAATTTTTCTTGATAGGGTTCTTTAGGCGGCATTTGAAAATTACAATTTAACTCAAAAACGTTTCATGTCTATCACTTTGTATTCATATTTGCTTCGCTATCACGATTTAATATGCATTTATTTCATCAGGTTCTTCGTGGCCGCGGTAGCCGAGTATGGTATAGGTATCGGTCGTGGCACCTGATGCAGAGTTCGATCCCATTACCACCCCAAAGACCCGCCGTGTAGGGCAGCGATGCACGTTAATCTGTCGAGCTGAAACGTCCTCCGTTGGGAGGTGTGGTGTGAGCTAGTTGGGGAGAGTGCCAGGCGCTCAGGTGCTAGCCGTCCGACAAACACGACCATGGTTCAAAGTACGTGGTCGTCGCCAAAAGCCTGATGTAGCTGAACAGTGCGACGTTAATATTAAATCAAATCAATCAATCATCCGGGTTCTTCAATTGTGATCCAGTTTCATCTTCCTTCAATGATGCCCATTTTTTTTTGCATATTGTTGCTGCTCATTTACATTTATAAACCATAATAAGTTGTACGCTTACAGCAATTAAAAACCCTGCGCGTTAATCGTAGGGAAAGTATAGCATATTCATAGAAATATTTCTGAACAAAAGTGGTCATTGAAGGAAACTCGATCAAAACAAAAGAGCACCTTGATTGTAAAAACACCGTTTGCCACTCTCAAAAGAGGCATAAATGTAACAAATTCATTTTAGTTTCCATTAAGACTGTCATATCGGAGGATACTGTCAAGAAACTGTTAACGAATAAACAGTTTTTTACCAGAATTTGGGGTGATTCAGCGCCTCATGCGACCGCTCCCATGAAAATGTATTCGATACAAAAACATCGATGTCAGTTATAAAAAATAATACTTGTGTAAAACGTTTTTTTTTATAATGCAATTTCAGATTACTCATAAAATACATCTTGGCGAATTAATCCTTCAAAGTGCTCAATATGCTTATCCATACATCATAAAACTCATTTACATGGGGGGAAAAGCAACAGAAAAATATTATTTACAACTTTCCCAAAAGAAAAGTGAGACGGAGTTAAGCATACCAGTAAGTTTGAAGGTCAAAGAGATGATAATCAAAGAAAGTACTATTCTAGAGGTTACAAGCAATAATAAAAAAATCTCATCGCGGGATTACAGCAAAGCAAACAAAATATCTTTTTTATTTGGTTTTGGGATTAAAAGATAGCTAATGAAGGAAGGCGTTTAGTGGAATCTTGCAGTGGAAAACAGATGATACATATAATTTATATCAGTGTAAATGTGTATTTTTATTTCGAAAGCATTTTGTTTTTACTTCATTCAAAAATAACACCACAAGCCTTTTATATTTTCAAGATGCTCCCGCCCCCTCGAAGGGTTATCGCGCTCCCCCAGGGGGCGCGCCCCACAGTTTGAGAAGCACTGCCATAAAGCTGAAGTGTGCATTTTTTTATTATTAGAATAAAGTGTAATAACGTATTTCTTCTATATCTTTTACTGAATACATTAGGAATATTATGTCACCTTATTATGATAGAACTTGTGTATTATTGTATATTAAGTATATTTTTTTTGAAATATCTGATAGGTCAAATATGATTACTAATGATTTTTATTTTGGCTAAAAGGTTGATTTTCTTTTATTTTATTTGGTTTTATTTTGTGAAAAGGATATAAAAGCAGATATTTTTTTTTATTGTTATGATTTATGATGATTTTTAGAATTACATTTTTCGAAAATTTAGATATTATTTTATGCAGCAGAAAACCTTTCTTATTATTGTAATAACACTTAGTTGAATTGAATTTTGGTCTATCATATGTGCTAAATGTATCATCCAAGGTATTAATTTGCAAATTTTATGCGGAAGAAATACAAAACATTTATTTTTTTTAAAAAAATAAGACCCACCTGGATTAATTAAGCATACTGTTGTGTTGTGAAATTTAGAGTGTTATTGATTGATTTAGAATAACTATAGTAAGGGTCGAAATGGCATTTTTGGGGAAGGCTAAAAAGCAAGATTTAGTTTTGTTGGCTGAGGAGTTGGGTCAGAAGGTATCAGATAAAATGACGAATATAGAGCTAAGGAATATCATAATCGGTAGCAAAGATTACGAAGAAGAGTTCGTTAGAGATCAGTTATCTGTTATTTTAGAGGAACGCCTTGAAAGGGAAAGCGGTAAGGAGAAAAATCCAGCAACAACGCGAATTCGAGTTAGAGAAAATGCGCTTGAAATCGAAAGACGCGATCTCGATCCTGAAAATTTAAGCCCGCTTAAACAAGTGTTAGTGATTTAATTAAATCATTCCGTATTTCGACATATGATGGAGATATCGTTCTTTTCCTTACCGTTTGAGAGACGCTGAAACGTATTGAGTGGAGAAAACGAATTGGGTATCGGCTCTACACGCATGCCGCCCGATATTACTCAGCTAATAGCCAGAGAGTCAGAAGATAAATTTGACAACTATGACTACATAAAAGAAGTGTTATTAAAAAGGTTCAAGATGAGCCCAGAGACCTTCAGGCAAAATTCATGAAACATCAGCGCATACCTGCTAGATCTTGGCGTGATTTTGTGTTCGAAATGAGTTACTTCGAAGAATGGCTCGATGGAATGGAAGTAAGGGGGATTTCAAATCATTGAAAGATTTAATAATAACTGATCAGCTAAAAACGCGTGCCGGGGAGATAAGAGAGCATTTCGTGGATGAATGGGCCAAATTTTTATGAACCATCTGTTTTGGCAGACAAATTGACGGCTACGAAAGTGTTCGGCCGAGTGTCAAGAAAAAACGAGTCAACCTGAAATGTCCTTCAGCAATACGTCAGATTCACGATCTAATTTTAAAAAGAACATGCAATAATTAAAATGATATTCAGAGTCAAAGGTATAAATTGCCTTTCAAACAAGAACCTAAACAGCCAACATTTAAACCTACTTGCTATCGTGTGGAAGAGTTGGGCATACCGAGGGTGTGTCATGCTAAAAATCATAAGAAAAACCTTCCCTACTCGCCAGATCACTGTGGAGACCAATGAACGCCGCCAAGAACAATCCTCTGCAATTTTAACGGCTAAGGTTGCGATTCCGGTATATTCCCCGCCAAGGAGGACGAGAAAATAGACGAGTTACAGTTTGTCCACATTAAGTGGGAATGAAATTCTGAAGGCTGTCATCGACACAGGTGCCCAGATATCCGTGGTAAGAGCAGATGTCGTCGAGGGACAGAGCGTCGATAGTGGAGGGACAATCCAAATAATGTCGGCGTTTGGGGAACGTGAAGTGGGTCCGAATTGAAGATTTTCAACCTGAAAATCGACGACTCCAGACACGGGTAGTACCCATTATGTGTGCAGTTTCTAAAAGGCTAGTTAACGACATGTTAGTCTGTTCGTCTGCTTGTAGTTGTTAGAAAACGTTTAGTTTATTCACAACCCGCAAACTCCTACGGATCTTCAAGGGCAGTTGAAGGTATACTGCAGATGATCCAAAATCAATTTCCAGCCAAGAAATGACCTGAGAAACTTACCCCTCTGAAATTTACAGTCTTTGAGCAAAGCAAATGAGGAGGAAGAAAATTTTCCGATGAAGATTTGGAAGTAACCCAAACAATATCTAGAAGGTTCTTTGTGTCTAAAGGTGAACCAATTCAGACGCGTAGTACGGTCAATATGCCGTAGCACAATCTGCTGCTGTGAGAAAGAAAAGGAAGAATATCAGTTGATGCATAAAGGATAAAGATGAGAGTAATTCCGTAATCCTTAGCAAAAGAACGAATTGACTTTTGATGAGGATGAAGAAGAAGAAAAACTAAAATTGCCTAGAAGAAAACGCAAAAAATTTAAAGCAGAAGGACAGTTGCCGAATTACAACAAAAGTGAATCTAAAAGCCTCGCAAATATGGTACTCATACCCCAGCACTGTTTTAGAGGCGAATATTCACAGGACAAAAAGTGAATAGGAAAAACTTGCATGAGAACTCGTCGGATTTTATCAAGCTGAGATAGTACTTCGTGAACATACGACGATCATCGCGAGAAAATCGAAGTACCAGAAAAGAGTTCGACTTAAATTGAGACCAAAAGACACACAATAATATCTACCGAGACGGGAAGGTTAGGTTGAAACCCGACACTCAGACTTTAAGATCGCTGACCCAACGTGGATGAAGCAGGAAAGTTGCAATGCAAATTGAGGTGATATCAGATCACAAACCTGGATCTCTACTCTAACCTTAACAACTCAAAGTGCCAACTAACTCGATGGGCATTAGCCTCCAAAGATATAATATTGCTATTTCATACAGGAAGGGTGTTAAACATGGAAATGCTGGATGCATTATCCCGGTTGCCTATTCCCGTTAGTTAAATAAGAGTCGAGAGCCAGATGATCGCTTGACAATTTTTCTGTGTAGTACTGGAACTGCTAAAGATGAAAAATTTTGGCTTTTGTGATATATTTTTGGTAATAACATGTCTTTTATATTTTAATATTTTTTTTTTTTGAGTATTATTGTGTTTGAAACTTGTATGGATATAAATTTTCTAGCATATTAATGTGATTTGCAAAACTATGTGGGAGTTGTATTAGCAAAAGCTCTTCCTTTTACGATACCTGAAAATTTCCTCGTTATCTCGTTTCTTGCCATGTATGTATGCATGTGTTTTTTTTTTTATAGTTTCTTTTCAGCTTCATCGTCCTGGAATGACGATGAGTTTTTAAGGGGGAGGTGTAGAGTGGAAAGGTCCATTAACACCTGCAAAAGGGAATGGGTAGTTCCTCCCCTTGAATGTGGAATGAAGTGGCAGCATTCGGTCTTTTTGGGTACGACGGAGTGAAGTCATGTCCGAACGTTGCTAACTGTACACAATAATTGTTTTCCTTAAATGTTTTTTTTAATAAACCTTAATTTTAAAATTTAGATGCCAGGTTCTAATTGTTTCCGTGCCCATTGATTAGAATCAAACTTTTAGTAAGATATTCCCAACTGCCAGCATTCTTGAAGAAGCAATTTGGTATCAGCATTATGGGGCAAGAGAGAGTAAATCCTATAGGATCGAACAGGTGGTGTGCTAAAGAAAGAATTTTCCGTTTGGTAATCTGTTCATCCTTATTTTCCCTTTCAATCAGCTCTCGCAAGACAAAGTGTCTTCTTTCATGTACCATTTCAAGCCTAAAACTGATCGTATTGGCCTCAGAACAACCTGAAAAAAGAACCAACATCTTAAATTGGAACAACCATCTGCCATTATTTCTATTGCCTGCCTCTTCAAAGTTTCTCAAGTATTGATATCTGTTTTCGACACTGGTTACCAAGTTATCAACGTAAAACCATCTTCTAGTTTGCCTCTCTTGTAAAATTCATATCTTTTCCTCTAAATTTCTGCTGACCAAGATGATGTTGTATAGTTGCATTAAACAAGAAAGGAGATGCAGTAATTCAGAAAACGACGTGGCAATGTCTATAGGTGACTGTCTTTGGGGATCTCCGTCCTTCCACCCCATGAACCTCAAAAATTCTGTCCGACTCTTTTAGGGCTATTTGTAAAATGCCTGTTTTATATCTGCAATAACTCCGATTTTTCCCCATCTAAATCTGTTTAGAATTGCTGGGATCATTTCAGATAAGGCTGGGACCTTTCTCAATACATTCGTTTATTGATACGAAGTTTCTCATTTTAGCAGATCCGCACAAATACAGGACGTACTTTGGTGGTAGAATTATCTTTAAAACGGCTCTATGTGGCAAATAGTGTACATCTAAATTTTCAGGAATATCATTTTCCCCTGAATTGTGGCTCAATGATACCTTCTTCCCACTGATTAAAAACTTCTTGGTAGTCATTTAATCGATTGGCTAATTTTAGGGACTTAACTGTGCTCTTAAGCCTTTTTCGAGCTAACTCTTTTATTATCAGGTAAAGGAGGATGTCCTTCCAGCCAAGATAAATTAACCTTATATCTGCTAGTACTGTCTTGATCTAACGTTTCTCGTAAATAATTCAAAGCAAGTTTGGGTTTCTGTTTTAGAGTGGCTTTCACTGCAATCTTTATACTCAGAGTGTCTAAATTTGAGAGATCTGTAATTTTTTTGCATCATTCACGTGTAACGACAATACCAAACATTAAACTGTTTGGGATGTTCCTTCACATCAGATTTACCCATTACCGCCCACCTCAAAAGCGTGTGTGTACAGCAACCAAACCTCCTGAGATACAAGTTTGATTTTTCCCGTTAAATACACTTCCTTTTCCGCCAGCGTAAATCAACTCCAATGAGCAAAAATGATTTCCTGGCCCAGAATTTTTTTCTTTATATAGACAGGACCTATCATCAATTATTGCATCACTAAAAACATACCTATATCTTTTAATTGGTTTTAATGAAGAACACCATTCATTCTGAAGCAAAAAGCAAATTTTCTTTTTCATCCAAACTTCAAACTGATGGTTATAGTTTTCCCTCTTAACATACGAGATGTAGAAATTATCGTTGGTGCATTCACGCGTCGCATTTCACCAATAAAACCATGATTCACTATTTTCCTCTCTAACACTCTTTAGTTTCATTTTCTCGCCAAATACTTAGTGATGTAGGATTTTCGGCTACCCGTATCAATAATAATAACCACTTATAAAGCGCTTCCAATTTATTTTCTTTAATGCTATCTTTCACTAATTCCGATTTCTCTTTCGCGATCAATTGCTTATTTAAAAAAAACAAAATCACTAATAGAATATTTATCTCGAATTCTTTATTAAATTCAAACACTAGATCAGTTAATAACAGGGGACACAAAGTGCTAAAAGTATCTGATAAAATACCTAAAGATTCCAAACTTCTAATATTGATTTCGTATTTTACCCAAAACAGTTGGCGAAAACTTTTACCGCCATTTGAACGTCTGGATAGAGATTTCTAATACTGATTCATATGGATGTTAATCAAAGTTTCTTTTTCTGCCAAACCTCTGTTCTAATAAATCAATAGCTTTTGCATAATTTTCCTGTAAGAAATAGAAAAACCTCCGATTGTTTCTAAAAGCTGTTCTAGTTAAGTGCGTCTTTAATAATTAAATTTACTGACATTGTCTAAAAAGATTCATTGTTATGTGTATCGATGTCCTCGTACGAATTCCAGAAAGTAAGCCATTCACTTATATTTCCCGAAATTTCGGGATCGTAATCTTTGGTAATTTAACACCATGTGTTTGATGACTAAAATTTACTCCTGGTATTGGGTGGTTAGTGGGATTCTGAGGTTCATGAATATTTCTCTTCTGGTTTAAATTTCTCAAAACATTTATTAGCTTTTGAATCTCCAGGTTACAATTATATCCTGATATTCTTCAGCGGGATTGTAATTCCTTGTCTACATCTTGGGGTTTAACACTTTTTCCAATTTTGTATCAACTAATTTGAGAGACTCAAATTTATCATTTAATTGTTCTATATACAGATCTATTTCACTCTCTCCAGTTAATTCTGTTTTCTGCATTTCAATTTCACCTCTTAGAAATAATTTTGTAACTGGAAGCTCTTAATGTCGTGCGCTTATTCTGAATAAATTAATCAGTTCCGCTTTATCGGTGGCCATTATCACAGCTTCCAACAATCAATTTTATCAAAATATGATATTCGAAATAGTACTAAAATATATAAATTTGATTCATAAATTTATGTCAAAATATTAGCTCAAACATACCGTCAGGGGATGCCATATGAAAATATTATCTACTAGTAACAAGGTAAAGCAAATTCTAATAACTAAATTCAAAACTTTGCTTACCTTGTTTCGCCCGGGTGAACAAATACATTTAATATTCATTTACTGTAATAAATCTAATGAGTGAAAAACTCACAGGCACACCGACGAAAGAAACAAGCGAAACTTAGAAGAAAAACATTGTATTAATACATCAAACACGAATAATAACACGCACAAGACTACATATACTACATATCGAAAACGATTACAGCGCGGGAGTTTTTTCAACCAGAGAGAAAAAGTCCTGGGTCAAAGTTTTTTCAGTCCTCTCTTGGGCATACAGCCCCTCTCTGTAAAGGGGTATTAATAATAAATCGTGAAGTCTGGAACATATATATATATATATATTATATACATATATATATTATATACATATATATATATATTATATGCATATATATATATATTATATACATATATATATATATATATATATATATATATATACATATATATATATATATATATATATATATACATATATATATATATATATATATATATATATATATATATATTATCTATATATATAAAGGAGAAAAGGACTCACTCACTCACTCACTGACTAATCCCGATATCTCTGGAACTAGTAAACCTACAGATGTGAAATTTGGTAGGTAGGTTCCCTTCATGGAGTAGAGGTCAGCTAAGAACGGATTTTGCAAAGTTCGAACCCCCAAGGGGGCGATACGGGGTTTAAGGGGCGTTATAGATAATTATTTCCATTACTTTAATATTAGATGTACAGTCGTGAAAAAACTTGGCTTTTTACACAGATTTCTTTCATAAAGTAGAGATTCCCTACATAACGATTTTACAAAAAAATCGACCTTCAAGGGGCGTTGATGCCGCTCAAGGGGCGTTATACATAATTATTTCGATTTTTTTATAAACTATTAGACATACAGTCTTGAAATTTGGTAAAGCGGATTCCTTTCATATAGAGCACAGATCATCCTCTACAGAGTGGGTTTTGTAAAATCGACTCCCAAAAATGGCGTTGTAGAGAATTAGAAGTGGCGTTAAAGGCAATTAACTTCTTTTTAATCTTTTTAATCTATTAGGCGTAAAATCTCGAAATTTAGTAAGCTGATACCATTTATTGAGTAGAGATCCGCTATAAGATGGGTTTTGTGAAAATCGTTTCTAAGTGGCGTTGCGGGGCTTAAGGGCGTTATAGATAATTATTTGCATTTTGGAACTATTAGACGTACAGTGTTTGAAAATTTTGATAAGCGGATTCCTTTCATAGAGTACAGATCCGCTACAAAAATAGTTTTAAGGAAAATTGATCCCCAGGGGTCACTGAGGGGAATTAAGGGCGTAATTGATAAATATTTCCGCTTTTCAACTAATAAAACCACCTGCTTGAAAATTAGAAGGTATGTTCCTTTCATGGAATAAAGTTCCTTTACAAAGATTTTGCGAAAACGGACCCCAAAGGGTGAGGTTGCGAGGATTAAGGCGTGTTATAGAAAAATTCCTGTTTTTAATTTAACTCATTTACTTGAAATTTGATGAGCACTTTTTTTTCTTTAATTGAATAGAGTTCCACTAAGAATGGATTTTGCAAATCAACTCAGTGGAAGCGGGGAGAGTTATTGGGGGGCGTATTGATAGACAAATTTCTAGTTTTTGAACTGCTACGACTATAATAATAAAATTTGGTTTGCATGCTTCTTTTGTTGAATTGGAATCCATATACGCTAAGAATGCTGTCAACGATGTATTGATGATAAAATTCCGTTTTGCTCTGTTAGCTTTAGACTTGAAATTTAGCACGCGTGTTTATTTTATGGAGTAGAGATCCACTGAAAGTTGCTTGGTGGAAATCTACTTGATTATTAGGTTAAGTAGCGAAAAAAAAATCTTTCTACTTCTCTCTATTTTAGATATAAATAGAAATTAGATATTATAATTTATGTTCTTTTTTATATCAAGGGGTGAGAGTGTAACAGCTATAAATATATTTTTTCAATACAATCGAATTCTTAATGCTGATATCAATAATTAATATGCACATGTAAATAGTATATATATATACAACATCGTGAAATACCCAGTGAAGCGGTGGGGAACGGTTAGTATATATATATTCACTCAGAACATTGAAAATAGCGACCCAAGAAGAAAGCATCGGAATGAAAGGAAGTAAATTTAATACACATAATGACACAGATGAGAGATTCACTTGATCTCAAAACAAGACAATTAAACAGATACACAGGTGTGCAACACGACACGGAAATATACTTACCGCAACATCAATAGCGCGTTGGGCCACCTCCAGCTGCAATACATGCCACACGATCCGTCATTGAGTTGATGCTTTACCTTATGTTATTTGTCCTGAGGCAGATGGGCCGGCTTGGACAGCCATCTTACAAATCATGTACAAGAATTTACAGCACGATGGCATCTGCCGGTGGCTGATCCACACGTGCTCTACGGGAACGCAAATCAGGGAGCCGGGCCCGGCCATGGAAAAGTCAAAAATGACGTAGAAGTCTTGAGCAACTCTTTTGCTGTGGCGGACACGAGCATTACCTTGCTGGAAAATTGCTGCCTGGAACCATTTAGGAAAGTCCTACATGAGGTCGAAGAATATCATCAACGTAACGTTGGCCCGTTAGGTGCATCACAATTAAAGTGGACCGGCTATCGCGATGCCCAGACCATTACCCAGCTGTGCGGGCAGTGTGACGTAGAACAGTGTGAACAGAATTGTACCATGACCAGAGTGCCTCCACACCCTTACACGGTATCTAATGTTCCCCCAAAACAAACCGATTCATCACTTTAAACACAACATTTTCCAATGTGTGACATTTCATTATTGATCTGAAGCGCGCACCACCTGCTACCCGCCGCCGAGTGTTCGGTGTTAAAGGGAGTGCACGGAAATGGCGGCAGCGGATTTAAGATTTGCTTCTGCAAGGAGTCTGCAAATTGTTTGTGGAACGTTGCAACGCCGATGTCCGCTCGTATCGTTGAACGGTCCTGTGGGGTGAGCACAAGTGCTTACAGCACGATCCTTCGATCCTCTCTTTTCGTTGTCTTCCTGGTCGTGCTCCAGACCCGGTTTCCGCACGTGGGTACTTCTCGTGTCCATCAGTTCCAAAGCATTTTCTTAACGGCATACCCAGAACGATCCACCTGGCCAGAAACACGGCGCGTCGACCAGCCTATAGCGTTTTCGTTCCGATGATCGGGACCCCCTCTCAACTCGCTTAACTGTGAGAAATATCTTCTCGCAGCACGTTTACCTGGCATGTTTCGGGCTTATCAAGGATTTTCCTACAATCCTGGCGGGTAATCGTCACGTTTATAAATCTTAATTTGCGCTGGCTTATATAGCACTCTCTTCCCTGATTGTAGCTCCACCTCGGCGTGTATGAGCATGCAGTATTGTCACAAAACGGATCATTTGCATACACATTGCGCTTTGTACTTATTGCAAAGTTTTAGCGATTCTAATTTCCTTCTTGGGTCGCTATTTTCAATGTTTATGAGTGTATTATATATATTTTTATATATTATATATATATATTATATGATTCATAAATGCCTTTCATACGGGGGTTTGTGGTAAGCATACGAACCCCAAATTATATAAAAATAAATAATTTAACCTATATATTATATATTTTCTTCATATCAAACTCATAAAAAATATTTTTAATGTACCATCGGTAGAAAAATGGCGGTATATTAACCAAACTATCTCATACTTCATAATCTTTCCGATATACCGGGTGGGCAAAAAGTCCGTAAAGCTTTAAAAATTCATAAAATCCGAGAAATGAACGAAAACTGTTTGCAGGATCAGCATTAGTATGTCACGGGATTTTTAGGCTAGAAAATAATCTGAAAATCATCCGTTAGGTGGCGCTGCTACAAGCGTCTGTGGTTGAAATATAAATTAGACGGCTATAAAAAAACCTTGCTCTCAATGAATCCATTCATTTCACCATTACAAGCAGTGAATGTGAACAAGGATGCTCATTGCCGATAAAAGCTTTGTTGGTGAGGGCCTTTTACATGAACAAGGGAATCAAAAAGACACTGCCTCAAAATCGGGTTCAAAAATGTGAAGAGGGGAAAAAAGCCCTTTAACACCTGCAGGTCTCTTAAAGCTTGTTAAACACGTTTTAGGAACTGGAAAGTTAGGATCGAGCACGAGCCAGACGACCATGCTTGAAAGGAACGTGCACCTCTGCATTGCTGTCGAAATGAAAATGCGATTGCGTCGAAGCAGCTAGGGGGACCGGCAGTGCTCAGCGAAGCTGCCAGACGATTGGGCTTACCACCATCATTTGTCCGCAATATTCTTCTCGCCGAATCCTCCAGCTGTACCCATAAAAATTGCAATCATGCCATGAACTTTTGCCAGCCCATATACCGCAGAGTGAAGCATTTGCGAAGTGGGCCTTCTCTAAAATGGAACAGGATCCATTTGAGTTTTAACATCTTGTGGACAGACGAAGCTCCTTTCTCGCTTCATGGTGACGTTAGCAACCATAACTGTCGCATTTGGAGCGACCTCTAATCCACGTGAGTACACATGAAGCCATTGCATCCTAAAAAGTGACAGCATGGTGTGGTTTCACGGGTTCATTTATCATAGGCCCTTCTTCTTTGAATAGCGGTGCCTCAGTAAATGGATGGATAACGGAAGCAGTAAATGCTCAGCGTTATCTAACCTTCTGCGGGGAAGAAAATCGTGCCATCTTTAATTCAACGAGGCAATTCCGAAATGCCACGTTCATGCAGGATATACAGCAACCAGTCACACTGCTAACCCAGTTAGTGGCATTCCTGATACAGACGTTTAGGGGAAGATAGAATCATTAGCAGGCTGCAGGTACCCATGGTCTTCCTCGGTTCCATATATAGATTTAACACCGGCAGACTTCTTTGTGCGGATTTTTGAAATCTCACGTGTATCTAATCTCGGTCCATCCAGTCTGTCGGAACTGAAATATGCGATCCACAGAGAAGTATCCTCCTTACATCCGGACATGTTGCACTCAGCCGTTGCTGGATTTGTCATTCGTCTGGAATGTCTTCTCTCCTGTGGTGTGGTGGTCATGTGGAACATATTCTAAAAATAAAGCCGTGAAAGTTTTCTGTTCGTTCATTATTTATGCATTGTTTCTTTGATTTGCGTACATCAGCGCCACCTACCGGATGATTTTCGACTTATTTTTTTCTAGCTTAAAAAAAAAAAAAATCCGTGACATACTAATGCTGATCCTCTTACCTGCAAACAGTTTTTTTTTTTTCATTCGTATTTCTCCGGATTTTATGAATTCTTTAAACCTTTACGGTCTTTGCCCACACTGTACATATATATATATATATATATATACATATATATATTATACATATATATATAGCTTATATAGTTATATATATATATATTTATATATACATATATATATATATTATATATATATATATATATATATTATACATATATATATACATACAGCATATATATATATTATATATATATATATATATATATACATACATATATATATATATATTACATACATATATATATGATATACATACATATATATATATATATATTATAAGATATATATATATATATATATATACATACATATATATATATATAGTGCTGGAAAATAAATGAGAGATTCTGTATCAGAGAGAGGGTTTTTAATCAGCATTATCTCTGTATTTGAATAAAATAAGGAAAAAAGACTCCATAATAAATAAGAGCTTCATGTGTTGATAAACAACTTAAACCTATCCAGAATTTTTGATCAGTATACCCATATAAATCTTTCAATGCATTGTTGGTGGTTTTCAGGTGGTCCATGTAGTCTGTTCTTTGCGAAATCTTAAGATAGTTTCACAGTTTCTCTTACTGTTTATCAATCATCATTTAAGAATTATCCTTATCATCGATTTATGAGTATTTAAAACCTTATATAAGAAGATATATATATATGTTACCGTTAAAGTGTACTGACGTTTTATAACAATTACATGTCCATGTATGCATTTTAAAGTTTTAATCTAGCAAAATAAATTATGATTCACATCTTATTAGTTCTCATGTAAATTCCTTTTATTTCGTAAATACTGGATAACAACAAATCTTATTACACTATTTTTTATTTTTCACAAAAACGAGTTGAGCTTAGAGTGGGACTTAAAATCGGTGGAGACTTGGATTCAATAAATACGGTAGTATAAGCGAAAGGAAATGCAAATATGTATCTATGAACATGTAAATGTACACTGCAGAAGTATGGTGTTGGAAAATTTCCATTATTTTTCCTCCGCGTAGTGGGAGGTTTATCTGTTCAGCCCACTGGGCTGATTTCTATTTTTTATCAGTCATATAAAATTTGTATAGAGCAAGGTTTTCAAAACCTTTTAACTCACGGAACCCATAGAGCTTGAAGGTGTTCTCGTGAACCTAAAAATAGAAAATGTTTTCATGGAACCCTATTCCACATGCATACATAGAAGAATAGTTATGGTCTTTTTCTCTCGTAAAGGCAATTAAAAAAGTTTTTACATTTATTATTAAAGTTCTAATCAAATTTTTTTTTTGAAATAATTTACTCATTAATAATAATAATTTTTTATCAGATGTCACTTACCCATGCAATATTTTTAGTAAGAAGGAATATACTCTCACTTTTTTTTCATACAAACTGTCGATGTCTGGGTCTATTGAGAGATTAAATGCAATCGCATTAATGTTCCGAGTTTAATTTGTTGTTGTAGCCCCTCATATTGAGAAATATATTTCCATAAACTCAATGTTCTGAATGTCATTAAAATATTTATAGTGTGCGA
This sequence comes from Trichonephila clavipes, assembly GCA_019973935.1. Classification (NCBI taxonomy): domain Eukaryota; kingdom Metazoa; phylum Arthropoda; class Arachnida; order Araneae; family Nephilidae; genus Trichonephila; species Trichonephila clavipes. Next base: position 75,114 of record BMAU01010631.1, on the reverse strand, counting down.
GAAAAATACTGTATATTTTGCATGAATTTGCAACATAAAATTTAGGGAGCTGTGCTTGTATAAATTTAGATTTTAACATCGAATCTGTTGATAAGGTTGTTTCCTTTCCTTTATTATAGGTGCTTTTTTCTCCTCATAAATGCAAAAGGTGCATTTTCCAATAGAAAACTAGTTTACGAAATTGTGCTAACTACCAATTATAAAATTATCTCGTGGAACCCAAATAGTAAACAATAACTATAACCGAAAGGTCGCTCTGTGGAACTCTTTTCGCTGTGAACTTCCAGCGACGCATGAAAAGGATTGAACCAACATTTATATATGGTAAAACACAATTTTCTGGTGAGCTTTCCTAAAGCTTCTGTAGACACAGGATGAGAAACGCCACACTAAAAAATATCTTTTGCTAACCCCCTTTCATTATAAAACGTTTTCGCATTTTTCGGCTGCCTTTCACACAAACCTGCAATCTCTCTCTCTCTCTCTTTTTTAGGATTCAAATCAGTGGTTCTGTATTGTTTTTCTACGACGTTATGCAGGAACAACAAGAACAATTCCCCCGGAGAAGGTATCCCCTTGACTTCCAAGAATCGATCAACGGGGCGAAGAAGGGGAAACACAGTGTGTGTAAGAGAAAGTCTAAAACGGTACCAAAATTACACTAACATGAAAAACTATAAAACTCGAATCTAACCCTTGAATGATGGGAATTTAAAAGTTTTCCTCGCAGTAAATGTTGGTAATTGTGCATTCTCTCTAGCATTTCGAAATTTATTTATTGCTTAGGTTACTTATTGGCTTAACAGAACAGCTTACAACATTTCATGTGACAAGGCAGGAAAAAGTTCCGTGAAAAATAAGAGGAGGCAAAGGATTTTTTTTATTTGTATTTTAATAAATCATACTTTAAAGTTTTTAAATAGTGCTTAAAACTTATTTTACATTATAAAAGTGCATCACAAAATGTATTGCAGATTTTAAATTTTATGTGATATACATGATATATCGATAAATATATTTTTAATTGAGGGTATTAATTTAAAACAGATTGAGAAAAATTGAACTTAAATTTTTAAAACACTCGCATATTAGATAAAAACTTAATTGTCAATTAGAATATTAAATCTATCTTATAATAATTCAATTAAATCATCTTATAAATAGAAAAAAAAAATGTAACGGTAGGGACAATGAATAGAAAGTGTTCACTAAGCTCATTTTTATTATTATCGTTTAATATAAGAAGATATAATGTGCAATATTATACCTGTGAGGAGGTTCCTTAACAAATTATTTTTTTAAACTTGATGTATGTGTAATATAATTTTTTTATTAATATTTACTTTTTCATGTAAAAGGACTATAGAAACACGCGTTGTTCCTTTTCATATTATATTGTAGTTATATATTTTTATTTTTATGTAAAAATTCAATAACTTTCTGTAATACTGTTCATTAAATTTGATAACACACGGAAATCATTATTTCTTCTTCTCCCGTTTTATTCTTGAATCGTGTGTAAATGAGTCTCCATTTTTTTGAAAATGAGAATCTATCATTTCAACTTTTCTCACTGATTTATACGCAATCTTCATACAATCGAATTTCAAAAACTTACTTGGCGTTGTTGTGGTGTGTTTTTATCCTGGGAACATATGAAATACAAGTGAAGAACAGAAAAACATACAATACAACAGAAGAATATACACATTTATTACAGATGATGATCCCAGCGTATAACAAGAAGGGGTGCACTGCTTTCCTTTCGAGACGGGAATCCATTACAGGCGAAAAACCGACTTCTTCCCCGAAGAAGATGCAACCATGTTTTAATCGGGATTCGAACCCGAACCCGCTCGGTTACAAGCAGAGGGTAATAGCCATACTGGCTGACCGACTCGTACTTTTTGGGAATAAATATTCTTTACACTAATATTTTATCCTTTTACTTTTTAATTATAATAGTCATATTCTCTATTCTATACGAGATTTATTTGGCATTTTCTATCGTTCTTAGGTTGTATTAAGCTTAAAAATAAAATTTTACCTATTTCTACCTGAGAAAAAGTTTTTTTGTTTTTCAATCGTTATGTGGTATGTAACCTTGTTATGAATCAAATTATTATCGTTACAGAAAAAATGCCACTTTATCTGTTCTTTTTAATGATGTCTTGCGGTGAGCATTTTAGTTGGCATAATGGTTTTGGAATGAACATATTAAACAGTTCTACAATTTTTTTCACTTCCAAAATGGTGATATTTAAAAGCTCCTTTCGCTAATTCTGCCTGTTTTTTATTGCCTTCTAATAAGCTGTTATTTTTTATTGATTTTTTTTAATAAACCGTTTCAAAATTGTTGGAAAACAAGTAACATAAAAAAATTAAGTCAATTCCTACTTAGGTTGTGACGAATCTGTACGGAACCTTTCCACTAATCTTCTTAGGCGTCTTTTTGGGAATATAAATCTTCGCGTTTATTTCCAATCAACTCCAAAAAGATGAACGGGATATTTAAATTAGATAAGTATTATTTAAGTCAGAGCGTTCAGATAGCAAGTGAGATGATGGAAGGCTATTGAGCCAGCAACTTTAAACGCATTTTTAGAAGATTCAAGGAGATTAGATTCGTGAAGACGTCGTGCTGCTAGACGTACCAGAAAGCTGATATAAGCCAGTGGTAAATATAATTTACGTACGCTTAAAATAAGCGTCAGTTTAAGTGACTTAGTTAAAGTTAATGAAAGTTAAGAATTCGAGTAAGTGTATTTCTCGGATCTCCTATTTCGGTAGACCTTACTTGATATTGAGCTTAATTATTAATTAATTGCATTCTTAGTAATTTAATTTAATATAAAGGCAAATCCCTTTAAGTGAAGTAACATAATATTGTTATATGTTATCAGAGATTTTTGAGAAAATTGTAATAATAAATAAATATTATAACTATTCAAAATGGCTCTTAGTGGTTCTTTGCCTCAAATTAATCTTGGTGTTCAAGGTGAGACCCAGGGGGTCTCCACAGTGGCGCTCAACGAGTAAATCCCGAGTTTAGAGTCGGATCTAATTTTCGAATCATCCCTGAGCAGTATTTTTCGGGGTGGAGAATGTGGTTGAATTCTTGGACAATATAGATAATAACTTAACATAACCCACACAACTCGCTTGTGCATATTTAAAAGGGTCATCTCAAAGGACGGGCACTAGATTGGTTTGAGGTTCCAGGTTATAGGATTGTTGAAGACAAGGCGACTGGATTACGCGCTCTTAAAGCAAGCGTTGTCACAACAGTTCCCCGTGGTTAGAAATAGGTCGGAACTAGAAACGCGTTTCTATTCATCATCTCAAAAGCATAACCAAAAACCATCTGATTTTGTGTATGATTTGTTGAAGATTCACAAAATCTTAAAACTCGAAATAACTGAGGAAAAATTGATCGATCATACTATTAGTAGGTTTAGAACCTCAAATTTTTAGATTATGTAGAGGTTAGGAATCCGCAAACCACATCTAACCTCCTACAAATTATTGACAAGTATGAGGAACGGTTTCTAAATAGAAAGATCAGAGGTTCGAGTTGGGAATCCCGAGATATAAAACCAAACAAGAACAATTGTTTCCCTAACAGGAAAATTGGAGGAAACGAGAGGTAACAATAGAACGTGGACATTAGCAGACCACGGAGAGAGTTCAATAAATTTGAGAGTCAAGGTGTTGTGGATAATCAGAGATTCGATGGTCGACGCCGAGGTGGTCAATCGGATCATCGATTCCACAATCCAAAGATTGGTTCGAGGAATAGTGCTTTCAAGGGTCAGAATGATCGAAACAAATATTTAAACTTTTAAGCGATAGATGCGAGTATGGGGTGATCGATCGCGATGTACGGAAAATCCTCTAGATACGGAACAGCAAACTATTAGGCTATCCTCATTACAATGACTCCAGTAGATTTACCGTATGTCCCTGTTCTTTTAAATGAGACATTAGTTACAGCCCTTTGGGACACGGGGGCGGAGAAATCTTTCATATCAGAAGAGGTCTATCGCAAATATTTTTCGTATCGATCTCGTCAAAAGACGAAAGATAGAGTAGTGACGGCCCAGGGAGCCCCGTGTTGCCACTTAGGTCGTGTCGAATTACAGATTCGGATCCGAGAATTCCAGAAAACCTGGGAATTTCACTTACTTAACAATATGCAGTACCAATGCATTTTAGGCATTGATTTTATGAATGAGTCAAATTAACTTTTTAGATTTCGATCAGAAATCGCTCATCATTCCAGATAAACAAATTAAGCAGTTGCAGAAAATGGACAAGCCGGTCGAGATTGATCTATCAGATACAAAGCTAGTGAAGTGGCAAAAGCAAAAAATTAAGGAACTTATTTAATTGTTTTAAATGGCTACTTTCAGATCAGCCGGGGTTTACTCATGTTTTATACCATGAAATTGATACTGGGGACAAGGGTCCGGTAGTGTCGAGATCCACCACAGATATGACAGGGTCAGACAAGGAATAATCGATTATAACATTGAGAAAACGTTGCAAGAGGGTAAGATCCGTCCTGTTCAATCCCCCATACGCGTCACCAGTAGTTTTAACGCGCAAGAATAATGGCTTTCCTCCGGATTCTCCTGAGGCGTATCGATTCGCGCGATTATCGCAAACTTAATGCAATAAATAAATACCCCCGATACCCATTACCGGTGATTGATGATTTAATCACAAACATTCACATACCGGCGTGATGTCCACATTGGTTTAAAAGTGGTTATTTTCAATTGGCGATTAGTCCAAAAATATATCGAGAAAACCGCGTTTATAACCTGGCACATTGCATTCCTCAGAATGCCTTTGGCCTTCAGGGGTGGCGCCAAATTTCAAAAAGCCATTGATATTATATTAAAACATGTTATTAGACGTCTCGTGTCGGTCTATATGGATGATGTTATTATCACATCTCCATCGTTTAATAAACACTTAGATCATTTGAATCAGGTATTTTTTAATCAGGTATCATTTAAAAGTGCTGCGGGTAGAAGAGTGGTTGGAAAGTTTATGCCTAGTTTGAAGGGCCATATAGAGTGTTGGAGGTTCGGAATAACAATTTAATTATTTTAAAGAGGGTAAAAGGGTAACAGTTAATATCGACCAGGTGCGAGTGTACCGTCCACGACAATCCGGCGCGATTAGTTCGGACAGTCATGTTGAGACACTATATGAAGGACAGACGCCGAGTAATAGGTTAAGTAGATCGCAACCAGGAAAATTCAAAGGATCTAGGAAAACCTCGAGTGAGGAGAGTAACGGTCGTAAATCATAAGGGTAATGCCGGATGGGAGGATCCGAGATTGAGAAACAATAAAGTAGGGTCAAATAGATCAAGGGACAGGGAAGGATTTAAAGATGTCCAAAATTTGCAGAAAACGTTCTCTGCAGGGTCTGAATATATGGACCAGAAAAGACCAACCCCTGAGCCAAAACAAGGGATAAAAAGAGCAATTCCGTCCTCGGTTCCATCTCGAAATTATAAATATAGAAGACCTAATAACCCCTCCTAGGGATCACAGTCCATTGTATCCCTATATCTAAAAATGCCAGGCATGGGCAAGCCACCTACAGAAGGGAGAAAGCATGACATGACCGGACAATACAACAAGGCCCGGGAGACCAGGACAACTACGAGCGGAACCAACAGGGCAGTGTTGAGAGGAGACCAGTCCGGTCTAAACAAGCGACACAGCAGTGAGACCTTGTCCATACTACCTGCAGCCGTGTAAAGCAGCCCGAAGGGAGTTCAAGAGGATCGGAGTAGGATCGAAATTAAAGGATCCCACTGAACAACATCAGAAGGGAGCCTCAGTATGGAAGCCTTAGACGGAGATCCAGTGGATAGGAGCGAATAAGGACAAAGAAAAATATCAGGTTGTATCGTTTCTTTTACTCCTTTCGAACAAGTGGTCGGAAGAATTATTGCAATGAAGCAAGTCACGGGTGGATTTTTAATTTAAGCCAAGCAAAAGTGGACACTACAATGAGTGTGTTTTTTCTTGATGAGAAAAATCAGCTTTTGTATTAATTTTTTTGTATAAATATGGAGAAAACATTTGTAAGAATGCATTTGTTTACTTCTAAGTATGACTTCGCTAGATGCGACAATTCCTTTGGTTGTTTGTTTTATTGTTTTTTGAAAATGTTTGAAATTGTATGTATATATATGTGTATATTTTATCTCACATCTGGTGACTTGGGACGCGGCGTAATTAGGGTAGAGCTAACATTTAATATTAACAAGCGCAGCATGTATGGAATGGGAATGTTAAGAACCAGATGCTTCAATTGATGTATATGAAAATGTTCTGTAGAAAAAGAAGGAATCTGTATATACTATACAGATGTTTGTTTTTCACACAAAGAATTCTCATTTCAGGGTAACTGACCCTGAGCATTGTATAGTGAACAAAGAATCAAGATGCAAGTCCGAATATGTTTGTATAATATTTGGTAGATTTATAAGTAGTTAAAGTAACCACGCAGGCGGGTTTTTTACCATTTCGGTGGTTTTCCCTCGCCTCATAGCCAAATGGGCGTGGTGTAGGGAAATTTAATTCTGTAAATGTTACGTCCTAAATGTAGTTTTAGGTCGTACATTTTTTTTCCCCTTCCTTAAGGAAGAAGAATTTTTATAGTATCGATTGAAAGATATATATTAAAGTCATCGGGACTATAAATCAAATCTAGGAAATTGGTTACGTAATTTATTTCCAGGCCATTTGTGACCTTCAAATAAATCCCGTTTTCTTTTTGGAGTGGATTGTGACGAATCTGTTTGGAACTTTTCCACTAATCTTCTTAGGCGTCTTTTTGGGAATATAAATTTAGCGTTTATTTCCAATCAACTCCAAAAGAAGTATGAGATATTTAAATTAGATAAGGTATTTAAGTCGAGCGTTCCGAGATAGCAAGTGAGATGATGGAAGGCTATTGAGCCAGCAACTTTAAACGCATTTTTAGAAGATTCAAGGAGATTAGATTCGTGAAGACGTCGTGCTGCTAGACGTACCAGAAAGCTGATATAAATGACGGTAAATATAATTTACGTACGCTTAAAATAAGCGTCAGTTTAAAGTATTGACTTAGTTAAAGTTAATGAAGTTAAGAATTCGAGTAAGTGTATTTCTCGGATCTCCTATTTCGTAGACTTTACTTGATATTGAGCTTAATTATTAATTAATTTGCATTCTTAGTAATTTAATTTAATATATAAGGCAAATCCCTTTAAGTGAAATAACATAATATTGTTATGTGTTATCAGAGATTTTTGAGAAAATTGTAATAATAAATAAATATTATAACTATTCAAATGGCTCTTAGTGATTCTTTGCCTCAAATTAATCTTGGTGTTCAAGTGAGACCCAGGAGGGTCTCCACAAGATCAAAGATATTTTTATTTTTAGTTACTTTTTATTAAATAGTTACAATTAATATAAATATGTATATACATGTAACAGAATCACAATATTAAAAAGTGACAAAATAGAAAACGATTTTCCCTGAAATTTTTCATTTTCACTCTCTCTGCTGTATGGTGTTGGACTATTTTTGTGTTTGTTTTGTTACTATTTATTCATTTAATTAAATTAAATTGTTCCAATAAATAGTGTAGTAAAAAAGAAAGCACATTCTCCAGAAATTAGGCCATCCCAGGTGGGATTGAACCCGACATTTGCATTAGAAGTCCATGGCGTTACAGAAACGTAACGAATGAAGTTTCCCTTTCTATATATCGTTTTAGACTATTATTTTTGTTTGTAACTATTTAGTCATTTTTAATTTAATTTATTTAATTAATATTTGAAAAAAACTGTAATTAACATCAAAATGCCATCCACTACAAGTTTAAAAAATGTACTTGAACTTGAATGGATGAATATGTATTTATTAAAACATATGTGGTACAGGAATAACATTTCGGGATAACTATAATACTAAAGTGAGAAGATTATCATCACAAAAACAATTAAATGTTCGTTGCATAAATATCTGGAAAATTTAATACATTTTAATAAAGACAGGTTAAAATGGTAGTAAGATAGTCTCTTCATAATCTATTATTCTTTAGCCTTATGCTTAAACATCATTCGTTTAATTGCTCATAAAACAGCCATTTTTTTCTTTTAAGGCTGTCAATACATGTGTTGATCAATTGTTAATATTCTTGGTAAATTGCACCAAAGATTAAAAGTAGCTAAATTATTTTTAAGCAATTATTTTAAAAGTTACTTGAATTTTTAAAATTAAAATAAGCAGTGTTCTCTCTCGGTAAGGAATGTGATTTGTTGAAACATTTTATCGCTTCATATTCTTATTTCTTGAATTATATTATATATTTTTTTCTATCTCGAAACCTCCTTTCTCCCCACCCAAACAATTCTTCCCATTGGTATCAAATCTGTCTTGATGAAGGTTAGTTCGAATGTTAACACTAAACCTGTTTAAAATTGCAAAGTGCGTTTCGAAAATTGCTTCTCCTTCAATGGCTCGACCATTCTGGGTAGGCCCTGGCTTTCTCCATAAGTTTTCTCCAGGCATATCTACTTTTTGGCAACGGTTTTCCAGTTTTTGACCTTTAAAATACTTAGATCTTTTTCGACACAGTCAATCTATCTTAACGGGTCTGCCCCTAGGTCTATTTCCCATGGACTTTGCCAGTAAGATTTTCTTGCAGCAACGATCATTCATTCTAGCCAGATGACCAGTCCATTTAAGTCTCTGTAATTTGACAATTTTTACAATATCAGGTTGTAAATTTTGTCGAGTTCTAGGTTAGATATTCTCCTTCACATGATCCATTCATTTCGATCCCACTAAGAAGGCAGCGTAAGATCTTTCTTTCAAAAATTCCCCCAAGCTTCATCATCACGTATAGTCAATGGCCAAGTCTCGATGCTTAAATCAAGACAGATCTTATAAAACTTTGTAAAGAAGCAATTTAGTTCTTAATTTGAGATAGTGAGTGAGAATGGCAAATTTCGGTGAAAGAAAAGTTGCAAAGAAATGGCAAAGTGCACTTTAAAAATTGCTTCTATATCATCTCATTGAATGCATTAATCCTTTTTTTCTTTCTCTTTTGCATCAGGTTTGCAAGACAGTTATTTCAGTTTACACAAATAAATTTAGTGTGGTTTGTTTTGTTATTTTTATTTCACGATCTGTATATTTTTTCTTTTGAGTTTAGTAGCTGACAATTTTAGTTCATTGTAATATAATGAGTATAATTAAAAGAAAATGTTTACTATAAAAACTAATTCCGAGTAATTTAGTTTTAATTTACTGTTAATTTTAACATGAAGTACAAAAATATTTATGACTTTTTTTTTTTCCTTTTTTTTATTTTCAGAAAAAGGCAAGATAGAGGCTGAGGTTCAAAAAGAGATATGCTAAGTTCTAGGTGCTGATTGCTTAACAGAACGCAAGTGTCAGAATTGATTCACAGAACTTCGTTCAAGGGTTTTTACGCTGAAAGATGACCAATGTTGTGGTCGACCTTTTTGAAGTTACTGATGACGAAATGAAAGCCCTAGTTGAATCGATTTGTGCTATAAGTGTGCGAGAGATTGCAGAAAAGATAAATGACAACACTGATAAAGACACACAACAACTGAAAATTACATAAGATGCTTGATATTTTGGTTCCATGCATTAATTGAAAAAAATTCACTCAATACCGTTGATGAAAAATGAATTTTGTCTACTGTAATGTTAATAAAATAAATCACGGTCCAAGCATGATGCATTTTTACCATTCATCTTTTTAGCAACATGAACGAAATTATTAGTGATTTCTGGGGAAGCGATGAGGCATTCCCCATATGAGCCCCAACCACACCCTCGGATTATCTCATTTATTTCGAAGTCTACAAAACTTTTAAATGGTAAACATTTCAGAAGTAATGATAACCTCAAATCCCCCTTGGTTGAGTTTCTGTGCGGATAAGGACTAAAAGTTCTACGAATGCGGAAATCAAGAAATTGTCAAAGATGGACAAAAGTAAGTAATTCAGTGAATATTACTGTGGAACTATTCAGCAACTCGAGGGCTTTTGGCGACGGTCCTCGTAATTTTGAGCCATGATCAAGTGACGAGGACGACACTTGAGCTGGCACCACCCCTCTCTAACTTCCTCACTAACGGGAGGACGTTTGGGCTCTCGACAGATTAAACATGCATCGCCCCCTGCGCCGGGTCTCCAGTGGTACTAGGCTCGAACTCATGACTCGCCAGCCAAGAGCCCGTTATCTTGACCACTAGGTTGCCGTGTGGCAAACTGCGGCTTTATACATACCTGATTGTGAAGTAACATTGTTATCTCTCTGCATTGATTCATCGGGATTTAAATCGACACTCAATTGATACAAGATAAAAAAAATGATAGTAAAGGTAAAAGTTGCCTTTTCATACTTGGTATGATTATTGAAATATATATGACACAGCAATATTTCAACGAAATAATTTTTTTTCAAACTTTATTTTATCAATTGCAAGTATAATATCAGATTATTAAATGTAATAGGCTTGGGAATGGGAAAGTAAGCATCTTTTTCGGCGTTTAAACTTTGAAGAGCAGAGTGAATTTAAATTAAAATTATTTTCGTTATATAAACATAATTTTTATATTTATACTGTCATGTTCTGTGTTTGCACAGTTACCACATTCTTTATGGAGGAAAAATATCGCTAAGTATTTATGCGGGACAACGTTTTAAGAAATTATTCTATCTTATTGTTGAAGAGACACAACGAAATGTTTTGAAATCATTGGACTGCAGGATCAAGAATACATGTTCAATAAAATTAACAAGTAATATAAAAGTTTTTTTCAGTCAATTCCTTCTTAGATCAACAAAGAAAATTTATTTCAGTTACTTTTTATTAAATAGTTACAATTATTAAAAATATGTATATTCATGGCATAATCACATTATTAAGTGACAAAATAGAAAGCGATTTTCCTTGTAATTTTCCATTTTTTCTTTCTATATAGGGTATTGGACTATTTTTTTTTTGTTTGTTACTATTTATTCATTAATTAAATTGAATTATTCTTATAAAATAGTATGGTAAGTGAAACACATTCTCAGAAATTTGGCCACGCCAGATGGGATTCGAACCCATGACCTTCGGATTGAAAGTCCAACGTGCTATCAATTGCACTACAGAGACACAACGAAGGATTTTCCTTTCTATACATGATATTGGACTATTATTCGTTTGTTACTATTCATTTTTTAATTTAACTAATGAATTAATATTAAAAAAAAACAAGTATTAACATCAAGTGTCATCCACTACAAGTTTAAAAAAATGTATTTAGACTAGAATGGATGAATAGAAAGTACTTTTTCAACGATTAAAAATTTTCAAAAGAATGTGACACATTTCGCTGTTAAAGTACAATTTTAGATCAAATATTTTTAGTACACAAATTAGGAAATTAAGCATTTGTCTCCTACTTGAACTAAAGCTAGAACTGTTGTTCCTTTATCGTTTAAGAATAGTAAAATTGCATAGTAATTAATAAATCACTTTTATTTGTTAGGCAATTACCGCTTCAGTAAGAACGTTGCAAATTAGCATATGTCAATATTAGGATTGTTCCAATCAGGCAAAGCAAAAAAAAGTTATTAAAAAATTTGTTCCTACATTTACAAGTATAGTTCTAAATGTTATCTAATATAATTTTAAAAGTTAGCATCAAAATAATATTTACAGTTATAAAAATTATTTAAAAAATACAGTTATTATTTACATTTTTAACAGGGGTATGTATAGCTACCGCCGTATCAATGATAGGGGCCTCAAGCGACACGGGTCGCTGTATGTGGGCAAAAATCGTAAAAATCTTATCAATGGTGTCATTTGAACAGAGCCCCCATTTCTGAAAAGGACCTCCAAAAATTTTTGATGCTGAGCGTACCAAGACTTGCTACTCCAGTAAATTTAAACCGTTACAGAACTTAAATACCAATTGTTTACCTAATTTTTTATTACTACTATTTCTTTTTGTTATCGTGTAGCTATTGTACCTTTACATTACTCAAAGCAAAGTACTTTCCACCTCTGTTGGTAAACATTAAGAGGACTTGGTACCCTAAAAATCACAAAACTATCGTTTTTTTATTTTCATTCAATCTTATTCTTTGCATTATTATCTTTCGATTGATATATCATTTGTGCATGTCGGAAAGTTAGAAGTTGAATAAAACTTCATTTGAAAACAAATTAGGCAATTCAGCCACACCCCTTTTTTAGAAAAAAGCTAAAAAATGCGTTATGATAAAAAAAAATCTATTTTATAAATAGAAATAATAACTATAAAAAGAATGTGTAGTATTAAAAGCAGAATATTTCCGAGGCAATACAATAATGTAATTTTTCTTCCTTGTGAAATGTGTGCATGTAAAATTTTAAATTAAGGCATTTTATATTAATAATTTTATATATATAATTTCAGTTCTTATTCCTGATATATTTTCATACAAATGTAATACTTTAATATTATAAGAAGAAAAACAGCCAAAATTTCTGTCGTGACAGAAAAAATATTTTTAAAGTTTTTCTTCAGTTTTCTTGTGCAATTAGTACTCTCTCTAAAAGTTGATCATTTATAAAAATGTGTGGGTTGAAAACATATGAAAATGCAATTATTTTAAAGAAAAATCGTATAAGTAATATCTTAAAGTGGTATTTTAAGTTTAATTAAGCTTATAATGATTATTTTTCAGAATTATAAACTTTAAAGTGGTTTTCTCAGTTTGTGTTTTTCGAAACCTTAGTGCATTCAAAATGCTACTCCTTCGACAATTATTTACCAATCACTTCAATTTTTTTTTTTCCTGCGTGTTAAAAAATAAAAGCATGTAATAAAAATTAGGGATCCGTTTTGCTATAAACTGAATACTTTTTTAAAAAAAAAATAAAATGTAAGACATGTTGGCTTTTTCGTTGATTTTTAGCCTGTATATCAACATTTTATTTTTTTCTCGAAAACGAATGAAGTTATTCTAAAATCGATCCTTAAAGTTGTTAAGAACATCCATAAGAATATTATAAAAAAAAAAATTCAGGTCTAAAAAAATTCAGGGAAAATTCATTTCCCAATTTTCTTCAAAAATTAAATTTTAAAATTGTGTGAATAATATATGAAAATTTTCATCTGGTAACATTTTCTTGAATAGAAACATTGTATAAAATGTTAAAATATAATTTTTAAATACGTAAATAAAGAAGTTTGCTCAAAGGGTGCCAAGTCCCCTTAAAGAAATTATTATATATTGTATTTGAAGTCAAAACGCAAGGCTTTGAAATAATTTAATTGCAGGAATTTTACTCACGGAATACGTGAGAAAATGTGTGAAATACGCAGCTTAGCCATCATAAAAACGTCCAAGAATAATTTAATATCGTAGCTTTTTTTTTTTAAAAAGAAAGTGTTACGCACATTTGTTAATGAGAACGACAATACATTCACCACACACAATAAACTTTCACTATTTCCCCATCAATGGAAGAGAGAATATTTCGAACTCGCGCGCGATTGTAAAATAATTACTGCACCCTGGGAAACAACCAACTCTGCACTAGCCTTTATTGAGAAAAAATATCGATATATATATATATATATATTTCTATATGTATATATATTTTCTGTATGTATATATATATATTTTATGTATATATATATTTTCTGTATATATATATATATATATATATATTCTATATGTATATATATATATATATATATATATATATATATATATATATATATATATATATATTTTTTACAAGTTTCAAGAGTTCTTAAGAACAGAGCCACTTTTCCGCTCAGGGATATTAGGCACATCCCTAAAGCGCAAAAGATTTACGGACGCAAAAAAAAAAAAAAAAAAAAAAAAAATATGAAGGCGAAAAAAGAGAAAAAATTAAAATTACAGCGAACCAACCACCGCCGAGTGAATCATGTATCCGCTGTGTTTGTGTGTGTATGTGCGCGGAACTATGGAAAACATCTACTATGGAAAATGAAAAGCTTAACAGTTTGATGTTGCTGTGCACTCAAAATAATATTACATCGTAAATTAATTACAGTGATGTCATTAACGATTTTGCTGTGAACAGAGCTCAAAAAGAAAACTTTTAATGTACAAGTACAATGACAGTGATTCAACAAATAATAAGGACGTCTAAAAGTAATAGATAGTAAAGCAATAAATGATGATAATTAACAGGTTGATTGCAGTCCATCCAATTACGTATACTGTATACTGTAATTTTGTAAACGATTTCATAAATTTACTGTACTGATTCACAAAAGGGTGGGTGGTCTGTGATGCCCAAGGCCGGATCTACGCATGGGCTTAATGGGCTGCAGCCCAGGACCCTCGTTGAAGATAAGAACAGAAAGAGATGCTTTTTACAATCAAAATAGTAATAAAATAATAAACCAATAAAAAATACAAATCAAAAATAAAATATTCGAAATACCACAGCAAATTTATTTTTATTTTCGAGAGCAAGAGCAATTTACTTTTGTTCTTCCCCCTACCACCGAATACGGGGAAATTAATAATTAATAGACGGAGGCTCTATCAGACAGCGGCGCCGAAGAGCATCGAGCATTTATGCAAATACAGTTGCATTATTTCTGTAGCCATTTTGTTTCGTAGAATAATAATTCTAAGTTACAATATTATACTGATTTGGTGCTGTGTCCTGTGCATAATACCTGAAATTAAAAGATACTTAGGTACCTGTTTATTCAGGTTTCAAGTAAAAAGTAAGTACCAATACACGTTTCTAAATTATTTAGGTAGGAAGGTATTGAAGTTATTATTAAGTATTTTCTGGATTTTTTCAATTTTTCAAGGATTGAAAACATCAGGATTTCCTATAAAGATGTATGTTGTCTTAAAATTTGTGATGAGTAACTTAATTACTTCTATAGGATTGAAAAAAAATAACAATCATTTCATGTGGACCACCATCATTTACATTTCGCAATGTTTCCATTGAATCACCCTTTTATGTAAGGAACGGTGTTGCTTGCGAATCTTACAATTTTAAAAAATACAACAGAAAGTAATATTAACATATTACACATCCAGATATAAATTATTTACACTATTTTAAGCGTTCATTACACAAAATTTGTAACAATGTGTAGCTTTTGCTGAGCGGAGATCAGCTTGGGAGGTGTTTTCAAGAATTGACCCACAAGTGAATTACGGACGTTATAAGTAAAAAAAAATCCTTTTTATCAGCTTTTAGATCTTAACTCAGTGGCGCAACAGCCCATGAAGGGCAAGGCCTACTGTGCCCAACTCAGTATACGTGACCTTGGGTCCTGAGGTGCATTAGCAGATGTTCCCTCCCTCAGGTGGTCAGTCTGACGCGAAACCCCAGTGTTAAGCTCCCAAGCAAGCTTGGTACTCCTTTATGGACCCACTGAAGGGTGGAAGGCTAAGTCAACCTTGCCCAGCCCAGGGTTTGAATCTTGGACCTGTGGGTTGGAAGCGCGATGTACTGACCACTCAACCACTGGGCTTCCTGCTATTAGACTTACAGACTTAAAATCTAAGAAATGTGATTTTTTGCTCAGCTGAGATATGCAAAAGCCTTTTTTTAATTTGCAATTCCCGTCACGTAAAATTAACTCATTAAAAACTTCATCCTTCAATCTGTATAGTTTAATTTTTCAATTCACCCACGCGAAGAACGGGTATAGCAGCTAGTTACAAATATATGTATAAATTAAGAACGCCTGAAACCCCCAGGCGCTACGCAAGGGGATCAAATGCCCGTTCTCATAGCAACAGTTTCTCGAATTTCCCTCGTCCACTCTTTCAATCGATCTGTTGATTCACTGAGCGGCTTTTTTTTGCTTTGATGTTCGTTGGTTTTAAAATCGGAGCGTACCTAGAAAATAATTTTGCAATCCCTTTTAATTTTATAGAATATCGATTATAGCAGAAAAGATTTAATTACGTTTTGATTATTTGATCATATTTAACTAGTATTTAATTAAATTTGAAATAGAGTTAACGTCATGTTTCCTCAACAAGTGTCACACACAGGTTCCGGTTAGATTAATATAACTCCTTGAAGAAAATCTTTCGTATCTGATTTTTACTGAAAATAAACTATAATAGTAATATAATTTGTTTTTAAATACATAATTTTGTTCATCTAGTTCAGGGTGGCCGACCTGTCACACGTTTGCCATAGTGTAAAACGGCTGAGTTGTAACAGTGGCACGCGAAGAAGACTTATTGAAAAATTTAAGAAAAATTGAAAGATTCTGATAAATAACAATCTTGTACAGTTTTATTAAAAATGCGGTTGTCTCAGACAAAAAAAAAAAAAAAAAGAAAGAAACCATCTGAATTTAATTTAAATACACTAAATTGAATATTGCGATAGAAAATTAGTATTTTTTTCTTTCAGATGAAGCGGCGGGTTGGTATTTGCCATTGCAGACCAACATAACAACAATACCAACATAATTACCAACATAAATTTGATGCTGTTGGCTTAGGACTTTCCCGCGATTGCGAGAATCGAAACGATTTCGAGAAAAACTTCTGATCGTCGTAGTTCTTTCACTTCCTGTCGTAAAAGTTTCAACTCTTTGAGGAGTTTTGATTCACTACTATCATCAGAATTTGCACTGGAATATTTTGATACAGCACTTACCTATACAGGTGTTACCTCTAAAATACGATCAGCTGCCTCTGAAGCTTTTGAGCTGTAAGGGTTGAATACTTGCAAGGATGGATTGCACATTAGTTGGTAACTCGCTGTAAAAAATAATTCAAAAGAAGTGAATCAGTCACGTTGTGCGATTCTGATCGCCATTGCATCACTCGAAACAATTCCGATGGCTTTCTGTCTCCTAGCTGCTCTCCGGCTAACAGTCGGCGAATTTCCTGGCTTTTGCTTTCACCGCATCGGGCAGTAACATCATCTTTTAATTTTGAATATGGATTTATGCTTCCAGGTGATAGAATTACGTCTCGAACTGCCATTGCCGCATCGGGAGACAAATGAGCTACGCAATAATTATATTTAGTGCGTTCGTCGGTTATCGGCTTGGGAACTGCCAATTCGAAGGTTGATCCAAGCATCCCGAACCATAGCGCAGGATCTGATGAAATATATATATAGAAGCTGGAATTTTAACCGCTGAAATATCTTCCATAATTACGGAAGGCACAGGCAACGTTGGAAAAAAAATTGTTAATTAAATTTTTTTAAATTTTATATTCAAAAACGGGTCACCATTTTTTGGTGTATTGTGTTGAGTGGCAAAGTAAAATTGCAGTGACTTTACAAAAATAAACGTTATTTTCCAACATAGCAAATAATTAAGTTCGAGTTTATATATTCCCTTCCTCAGAGTGGAATTTTGGGAAGATAGAAGAAATGCCAGAGGACATTTCTTCTTACCAATGAAATTCAATAGTAGGTTTTTACAGCCAATAAGACGTAAGGATCAAGAATCCGTTACCATGAGTAATGATGATCCGATATTATGAAAGTACACTACAAGCTGACATACAGCCTCCCCAGCACAAAAGTATCTCCACGCGATTAACTGTTCAAACTAAATTCTTGGGATTAAGTTTTTTGTTTATTCTTCTTCACACTATTATATGCCTGCTTAAGCCAAAAAATACTGAATTTGCTCTCATCTGCAAATAGGAAATTATTCTAATGTTTCAGACTTGTTTATCATGGATTTAGCAAAGAAAGTCTAAGCTTTCTAATTTTATGTTTACGAAAACTTTTTTTTTTTTTTTAGCACACTTAGTACTCTTCGACCAATTTCAGATGAAATTGGGGAACAATGGTGAATCTTTCAGCTAATTCTATAGAAATTTTTGCAGATTCACATAATTACTTTTGATAAATTTACTAATATAAATCAAAGCTTGTGTTAACTAACTGTTTTAAGCTTATTTTCTATTCTATTTTTAATCTGTAAAAGTGTTATCATACACTGATTCATTGAATGTGGAACATTTTGCGATGATTTTACCTTTCTTAATATGAACAATAAAATTTTTTCAAAAACTCCTTATCTCATATAACTATAAACCATTTTTATAGAATAATAAAATAGAATGCTTTAAAGAAAACAAACCCAGGTTTAAATAAAGTTTTTTGCATCTCACTGTATTGCAGAAATAAAAAAAAAAAGTAACAGACGATAACTTTTATTAAAGAAATTCATCCAAAAAGTGTTTTGGTGTATTATTACTTTAGTGACACAAAAATTCTCCACAGCTAAATCAAAATCAATCAATCTTAGGGCAAGGGAAAACCTAATTGGCAACTGTGCATATAATGAATCTGCACAAATGAAATTTAACACTAGAACCAGTAGCATAATGGAAAACATTTGGGCCCCATGCAAAGTCAGGTTTTGGGTCTCCAAATTGGTACAATCGGTAGGTACTGGCGGCAGTCAGGCTTTGGGACCTTTAGAACACTGGGCATCCCTGCAATGCGGGGGTGTATGTTACGCCACTGACTAGAGCGTCCAGGATTTCGATTACCCATAAACGTACGCCAGTGTCATTTTGACACGGTAATATAAATAATTGTAATAACTAAACAAATGTACGGCTACTGTTCAATGGGTTTAGTTTTAAGATTTTAATATTATTTCATATAATTAACATTTTATTTAAACCCTTCATATAATAAAAACTGGCGTTGATATGTTTCGCAAAGCTTGTTGGACCACAGCTTTGTCGGAAAACATTTTGAGTGGCAAAAAAAAAAAAAAAAAAAAAATCAGCCAGGAACTTTACTATTAAGCAGGATCCATTCTGTGCCATTCTAGCGATATTTTACATCAGGATTGATTGGAATATTACCAATTATATTTACACTTTATTCAGATTCTTTGCAGTCACTTTCACTCAATCTTATGTTTTCATCAGGATCTAAACAAGAGCAAGACAGACCACCACCACCCGATTCATTGTCAGAAATCCCTTGAAATAAATTAGCAATTTCATTAGGGCTCAGATATTTTCTATGGGCCATCGTTTCAGGGTGTATACTCTGCACAAGTTTTGAAAATCAAATGAAATTTTTTTTTACGAGCAGATAGCCAAATGCTATGTAACGAAACACTTATGACAACAATTTAAAAATAGATTCGTTTCCGATGTTAACCCAATAGCACTGCATTCAAAAGTGAAATAATGTGCAATAGTACTTTGGGAAGTTTTTCCCTTAAAGTAAAGATGAATGACAGCTATTTATGATGATAAATTGTCTTGGTGTCAAAATGACACCAGCAAACATTCTTGGTATATTTAGTTGTAAAGTTTCTCCTAATTAACCTAGAACCACAAAACTTTTACTGTGTAATTTTAATGGAAAATTATTAAAAGTCATTAAAAATGTTCAAATTCCCTGCAAAAATGTGGAAAGAAGAACAAACTGAACAGGCTCCAGTGGCCAATTGACACCAACGAACATTCTAGTGTTAATTTCAGAATAAATTAAGAATCATACAATTTTTAAGTGAGCACTCAATGAATTTTCAATATGAACTGATGTTAAAAAAGAATGCTTTAAAGTCTACTTACACAGTATATACAGGCCAGAACTTTTTTTCATGCAGTTTTAATTTTAATACGAAATCTGCAAGAAAGGAAATTTCATCATTTGGCTATGCAATCTAAGTAACAATTTAACAAGAATTGATACTATAAAGGGAATGCTTATAACGTTAACTTACGCAGTATTGGCTAGCTTCTATTTTTTGAGAGGTCTGGATTCTTGATGTCGACGCTGGGATCATATTCTTAATGGCTGGAAAATTTTCAACACTGGATGAAGAGGCATTACGTATTGAAAGATTTTAATAATTCGTTCAGGACTGTGAAAATTTATCCAAATACACGAAATTTTTTCTGTGTTTGATACATTTTTTTAGCATTAGCATTTAAAAAATCCGGTATCAAACATCAACTTTTTTCTTATTCAAATAGTTTTGCAAAGGGCCGTTATCTGACCAAAGGAATAATCTGCCATTTTTTTTTAAATAAATAATATTCCATTCGAAAAAAATTTTCGTTTATGTACAACTATCGTTCTAAATCAGCAGACCGAAAATGATGCCTTCGATTTTGGCGGAAAAAATTGTTTCATCTCTTCAGTAGACTCGTTCAATAAACATGCTGCGTGGGAATGTGCGCAGATGTTCGCGGAGAAAGTTGCGCGAGATTATGTGCAGATGAACAGAGAGGAAACTAGCTGTCGAGGGTCTGGACGCTACCTGTTACAAGCTTTCTTTGTCCGATTTTCATTAGCAAGACGCTGAATTGATATATGAAAATGCTTGGAAAACTTGAGCCGAAGGAATCTTTTGCATCTGGCAGATTACTCGTGGATCTAAGTACTTAATTTGAAACTAATTTTTTTAAAGAGAGGGAATAAATGTAAAATTCGATTTACTACCTTTGTCTTACAATATAATGAAACTACTCAGTTCGAATTATGAATTCTGCTTTTGGTGTGCCGTATTAATGTCGTGATTTTTAACCCTTCAAAATTGTCATTTCTCTTACGAAAAAACTTAGCTGTATATTATTATGTTGTCCTTTTTAAGTTAGTATGCTGTCTTGTAAATTTTGCCGGATGATAGCGTAAGCAGTTTATGAAGTGTATTGCTTTTAAAGTTTTGAAGAAATATGTCTGTAACATAGTTAGTCTGCTATCTTTATACTTTAAAAACAAATATATCTTAAGGTTTGTAAATCTAAAAATAGTAATCTGTTGTATATTTTGAATATTTTATTTTTAAAACAAACAAGCTGGGTGAAAACGGGATAGGATAGTGTTGATTTTAACCAAAAATGGTGTGGTTATTCTAGAAATGTCTATAACGGATTATGAGCAGACTTTGAGTTATGTATAAAATTGACTGCTCAAGCAAAAGGCGTGGCTCTGTATACTTTAAAAATTGTTTGTTTATTGAGGACCTAGGTACGTTTGCTCCGAGGATGCATTACAAGCATACTGACGAAAATAAACAAGGAGGACTACTAGGACCTCATGCACATGTTGGGTCGTATACAGAGTCCCCGCCATTGAAATGAAATTTCAATACAAATACATAATGCAATTGACGATATTTACAAAAAATACACAATATTTACAAAGCAAAAAATCAGATTTACAATATTAAATGCAAATACACAATATTTACAGTACTTAAATGAAAAATACACAATATTTACAGTACTTAAATGAAAAATACACAATATTACAGTACTTAAATGAAAATACACAATACATTTTATGATACTTAAATATGATTGAACATTTAATTTAACTCATACAATAAAAGCTAACAACAAAATTCATACAGGTAATATACAAAGATTTCTGAATGTCCTTTTAATATATTTCCGTTTGGCATACGCAGGTTCAAACTTCACCTTATATATCTAACCACTAAAAATTTCAGTTATTCTTCTCGGTACTCCATTTCCCGTTTGTACTAGGAAGATTTTCATCTTTGATTAAAACTAAGGAATCCACAGAAAAACATTATTTTTGTTAAATTTCCACTTGTGACGTTCTTGTAAATTATTCAAATAATCGCGTTTCCAAAGCTTATATATATGTTGGGTAATTTTTTTCACTCTTTCCCATCTTGATAAAATTCTCGTTAAGTAATAGTTAATTTGCGGTTCAAGCTTGGATGCTTTTTCTTTTGGTCTTTTAAAAAGAAGTGTCCAGGGGTAATTAACGAAATCATCGAAATTTGACGTCAAAAGTGATGGTCGGGAATTTATCAGCCTCAATTTCACAAAGTATTGTGATGAACTATAAATGTGTCTGATTCTTCTGACTCATTTTAAGTGGAATTTAAATGCCTTTATTGCTTCCCATAGCCCTCCATGGTTTGGGGACCTGGGTGGGAAAAATTCCACTCCTATCGATTCATTTGTCAAAAATTCTGCTAATGTGTGATCAGGTAATTTAATCATTTTGAACAATTTTTAATTTCGGATTTGCGCCAACAAATGTTTTAGCGTTGTCGGTGGTGATTTTTCCACTTTTTCCTACCAAAAACGTTTTAAACTTGCAATGTATGCTTGGGATGTATATTTTTAAAAATCTAAATGAATTGCTTTTGTACATAAACATACATTCGACTACTAATAAATTTTATTTAATGCCCCTTTTCTTTGATTTTTAAACTTAAAAGAATGGGCCTGCAAAATCAACGCCCGTGACATTAAAGGGATAATTCGGTTTTACACGATCTCTCGGTAGGTTAGCCAAAATTTGAACTTAAAAGTAGTGATGGGCAAGTTTTAAAGCAATATCAACATTCATGAATAAATTCACGACAGTTATTTCTGCCATTGAGTGGCCAGAATTTTTGACGAACAAGATATAAAGTGATTGGGGTCCTGCATGCAAATATTTTTTATGATAATGGCTCAATATAATATCAGTTAAAACGTTTCTACTAGGTAAAATCATGGGAAATTTAGCTTTCTCATTTTAAGACTTACCTTGCAGCAGCACCGGATATACTATATAAAACTTCCATACAATAACAAAAGTAAAAGCTAGTATAAGTTAGAGGTTGTGTCAGGGGTGGCCAACGCACAGCACGGCTAAGTTGCGAGAGTGGCATGCAAAGACTTATTAAAAATTTGAATAGATAATAAATGCCAATTTATTTAACTGTTTTATATTGAAAGGTGGCTGTCTCAGACAAAACATCAAAATTTATTTTAATTATTTTTTAATTAAATTACAATAGAAGATTATATTGTAGACAACATTTATTCATTGTTGTACAGTGCCGATTCAAGCTGATTTCAGGCCATGGACACAGAAGATCTACAGGCCCCCTTGGCTCTGGGAGATTGAAATTTATAACCAGAATATCTGTTAAAGTCCAGCTTATCTGGGACCTTCAGGGTGCCCAATGTATTAACCGCACTGGTTGTGTGCTTTGATTTTCCAAGGAAAGCGCATTTGTAAGATTCTGAAATTTGACGGAGGATGATTTCAAATATCTGGAAAGAAAACATTGAACTGCCCAGTGAGTGTTTGCTTCTTAAGAGAATGAAGATAAGCTTTGAGATTTAGTTTTTCTTACCTATTTTATAAGACATTAAATTAAGTTAAATTTAATATAACGAGTAAAAGATTGTTCTTTTCCAATCCTGATTGGTTATATATTTTCTTTTGCAGACTAACTTTTTTGGAGAAAAAAAAGATAATTGATACACACCTAAAACCAGATTTTGTTAGCATCTTCGAGAACTAATTCTAATGTAGATAACTCAGTAAAAATCTACAAATTGAAAAAAAACTATATTAAGAAAGTCCTGACTGTTTCATAATTATTTAGAATTAAATTTTCTGCTTACTCATTTGTATTTTATTCCTAACCTAACTCATTAAAACTGAAAAAAAATAATAAAAGTTAAGTTTGTATTCTTTTGTCTTATTTATTACATTATTTTTAAATTTGCACTAATTAAACTTGTGTAAAAAATGTGGTTTGCGTAAAAATTCCATAATAAGCCAGCAAGTAACATTTTACCCCTTTTCATATTCTTTTGTTTGTTGGAAAAGTTTGAAGTGCACACATGATTTTTTTTTTTAAAATCAGATAGTTCCAATCTTCCCCAAAAGGTTGGCCACATCTGGGTTATGTGATAAAAATCATTTGATTAAATCCCTTTTTGAAGGACTTGCTCTAGATTCCTCTCTTCCCAATCAACTACTTGTCTTGTCTTGTTCTTTGCTTAAATTAATTCATGGATAGAATTAAATATTATTAAATTACAACTAAAATTCACATTTAGCATATATGTTTGATGTGTATCATTCAGCAGTATGCACATTTAATGAGTTAAAGAGTAATACATTCACAGATTATAGATTGTAATGGTTGTAATTAAATGTTCTTGAATCAAAGTAAAAAACATGCAAATTCAACTGATAAAATTACATACAACTATACTATTTTGCCATACCAGTTTAATTTTAATATGCTGCTAGTTTCACATTTAAAATAACTTTAAGGAATAGTTTTCAGACTTTTCAAATCTTTTAGAAAAAAATTATTGTCTAATAGTTTCATTTTAGGCTAGTTTTATGCAGTTCCCAGATAAATTTTTTATTTTATAAGTAACTAATAAACCAAACTTACTCTTCTCTCTCTGGCTATAGTTATCTTTTAGATAAGTATAGCTAGGTTTTCCCATATGAGCATGAAGGAAAAATTTTTAATCAGTAAATTCTTTATAAAAAGTTTTTAAGAATATTTAAATTATTCAAATATATATATTTTACTAGGCATGACATCAATATAAGAATGCTATACAAATTATAAGATTCATATTTATATTCAACACATCAGTATGTGTAGTAATAGGCTATGTCATAGATAAGAAGGAAAGATTATAAGATGCATATTAATTAATACATCAGTTTGTATAACATAAATTATTTGAAATTATTGGGAAGTATAAAATTTTTTTAATAAATCAGTAATTTAATGAAAGAATTAATTACTAGAGAGAGCTCTTCATCAATAATACTAATTTAAAAAAAACAAGAATTTTTGTATTCTTTTCTTGAAATATAAGACTCGAGAGATTCGTAATGGCATCTTGACCGTCACAAAAATCCCAGAGAAAAATATTTAGAGAAAAGAAATGTATTAGCATACTTTTGAAATTAGCACTCTGATTAGAAAACATGCCATAAATCGAAAAGCCAGTGGAACCCGACCGGAAAGTAGGGTGAATCAGGGTAGCCAGAATTTGCCTCAAAAAGTGCCAAGGAAAAAAATAAGTCTTTATATCGAACTTCTTTCATAACTATAATAATGTTCTGACAGTAAAAAATTTTTTTTCACAGTATGTAGTTAACCCTAAGAGGGGTGTCGAGGAAGATGAGAAATTTTCACCTCTTGCACTCGAAGTACGGCCACCTACTCGTCCGATCACCCTGGATCTTCTATCCGTAAACGGATCCGAATTCATTCATCTATCAAGATTAAAAGAAATCTACACATTGCCCCCTGTTTTGTTTACTGCTAGGCAGCGTAAAATGTACATATACAGGATAGTAAGTCAATTATTTGAAAAACGTTCTAAACATTGACTAGATAATAAAGCTACTTTAATTAAAAAGTTCCCTTTGCAATTTGATCTTCCCGGGAAAAAAGAAGAAAAAGAATGGTGCAATGTGTGTTTGGGTTCTAAATTGTATAATGAAATTTATGATGAACCTTGCGATGAAGAGGTAGAGGCTTACCATCCATTATTAAGCATTGTTTCTCACCTCAAGCAGCCTATGGTAAAATCATTGCTGAAGTATTTATACCGTTGGTTCTTGGCTATCAATATGCATGATTCTATTGCACGTTGGATCTTTTCCCTTTTAATGTGTTTGGAACATCCTATTAACGAGAAATGCCAAAATTTGATTGGAGATTTTAGACATGCAATGATTAAACGATTGAGGGTTTGTGATAAGGCTGACAGTTGGGATTGCAGGCTGTTGACTACGATTATGGCCATTCTAGATCTGAATTTCAGGGACTAATTGCATAAAATTAATAAACATATGTTGTATCAATTCTGATATTGTAAGCTGTTAAGGCTGTCTTCGGCTAATGTTAAAGAATAGGGCCCAAATTCGGAATATTTTTTCAGATATAAAAGTATTCAAACATAAATATTATATCCTGGTTTCATTATCTTGTAGAGAATCACACACACACACACACACACACACACACACACACACACACACACACACACACACACACACACACACACTTATTTTATCATACTGCTCATCTTTGTCTGAGTTGACACATTTTTCTTCTATAAAATGTTTCGCATTTTTCCTATATCGTAATGCTAAAGGAGCTATCCCTTTACATAATAAAAGGAAAACTGATTATGAAATATTTTAAAATTTTAAAAACACTATCATTAATAAATGCATGAGTTACAATGTGACAAATTTTTATAACAAATGAGGCATTTTTTCTGTCCGAAAATGTGCTCGACGTTAAATTCACGCTGTCGTACATATAGCGAAAACAGCCTTAACAATAAAAAGCTCTCAATTAAACTTATATTTTTGTCAAATTATTTTTACCATGAAAATGCATTTGTAATTCTATGTTCATATTGGTGGTTTGAAAAAAATTTTCTTCAAGTTAATTTTTTAGATTTTATTTTCTTTTTTAGTTTTTGGTATTTCTAATTAAATCTTGCAATATTTTTTAGATTAAAAAATCTTTTTACTGTAAAAAGGTATCAAAACTATATTCTTCCTGTTGCTATAGACTATGATTTCTCATTTATGTAATATATATAAGTATATGAATATTATTAAAAGTATTTTATCCAATTCACTGTAGAGATAAAGTAGTCTTCATATACAAGTGTAACTAATGTACTTTTATTATCTTTTAATGGTAATTTTTTTTTAATGTGTATTAATATATGTTCTATCAAAGCAGTTGTTTCACTGAGTGAAAAAAAATTCCTTTTTAAGATATTTTACATTTTAATCAAGAAAAATGTGTTTGTAAATCAAATTAATTTTTATATATTTAGTGAGCTTTGTCGAATATCAATGTGTAAAATTCCACTTGCAAATAAATTTCATTTTTTTATTCGTTATTAGAATAATTTGTGACGTTTTCATCCAATTTAAAATATATATAATTTTTTTAAAAAAATTATTTTGAGTACTTTTTTTGCACTTAGTTTATTTGTTCATTTGGTTCAAGAAATTTTCTTGAACATTAACAGTGTATAATTGTATAAGTTAATTTCAGGCATGTATCAAAAATTGTATTTTCTGTATTACAAAGATGTATTTTTTGTCAGCAAATTTAATTCCAGTTTTCAGGTTAATTTTTTAATATTTTCAGTGCTTTATGGATGTATTGTGATTATGTAATTGAGTTGTGTTTTGTGGATTTATCGGTATAGCTTCTAGAGCTCTTTTGATATCTTGTGATTTTCTCTTTTACCTGATTAACTATTTCAAGTAAGAAATTTACTGCATATATTATATTGTATTCATCATTATTAGTATTTCAATACATTTTATGCTGAATAAAATATCAAAAAAGTATCAAAGATATTTTCAGTGGGAAATACAATTTTTTTAAACATTGTGTTTATTTTTTTAAAACTTCGTAAAAAGTATACCATATTCTTATAATTAAAAACTAGTGAGAAGATCAACACAGCTGATAAGTTTTAATTTCTATTAATATATATTTTTTAAATATAGAATTGGTGCATAAGCAGCCTTTAATAGATGAACTTAAGTTAACTGAATATGGGAAATTATGTTTTTTTCTTTTTGTACATCTTAAAGTTTGCTTATCAGAGACAAGACATTATGGGTATATTACAACACAAATTCTCAGATAAGGAACTACAGTTTAAGCATATTTGAATTGTTCAAGTTAGTGTTGAGATATTTCTTTCAAATCTAATTTGTGAAATAGTAATCAAATGTAAGAATGAATCTATATTTCTAAAAGTACTTGATAAATTTGATTAGGGAAGAAATTATCAGGTATATTGGTTTGATTAAAATTAAGAAAGCCGAGCATGAATAAAAATGGTAAATGTATATTAAAATATAAACTTTTTCGGGTAATTTTAAAAAGCAAAAACATTATATCTTTAGATTGCAGAATGAAAAAATGTGTTTGCTTTAAAGCAGTGTTTCTCAAACTGTGGGGCGCGAGCATATTGAAAAGTCGAAAACAAAAGATAATTTAAAAAATTATTAATTTACTGAAAGTAAATAAACTAATTACATTCTGACATAAAAAATAAAATACACATTTACAGGGATATAATACATTTCTAAATGTATCAGTTCTACACAGTGGCGCACACAAGGGGGGCTCCGGACTCCCCAAAAGCACTTGATATTTTTTCCGATTGATTATTATTCTAAGTATATAGTACGTACAATTTAATTATTTGTTATTAATGATTAATTTTATTAATTAATGCTAATTATTTATTCAATAATTAGATTTTTACTGTGTTTTGTTCCCGAAAATCGAAAGGAGCCTGATACAAGAATGGTGAACTTTCGACCCCGGACCCCTCTTTGAAAAATTCCTGTGTGCGCTACTGGTACTACACAATGTTTTTTATAATTAACTAACTGTACCCTGCCACGCGTTGCTGTGGCTCAGTCTTGTTAAGCAGAAGGCACATGTGTTTTCGGTATATTAAAACATTTGCATTGCAGGTATCATCTTTTATAAGAAAAATGTATAAATACATATACGCAAAACTTTCCTTAACTGATTTGTTAAACAAATGCTTTAACTTATTACGGCTTATTTTTGTCCGTATGTTATGAACCTATATTTATTTATATTGTCTTTAAAAAGGAGACCTCAAGTTTGAAGATAAATTTTAAATGGCTCTACCCTGGATTCCTTGAGGGCAATGGGTTGGTTTTACATTGGTTACAGATATTTCTATTAAATCAGAGGTGTGTTCACAAATTCACATTTATTCAAACAATGACACTTTGGAAACATGAATTGTATTTCCCAATGTTAAATAGGAAATGTTTTGATTCCGCAGTATATCTAGCAAGCAAAATTTTTAATGGCTCTGTGGTTCTCCGAGTTGCGGCAGTATAAATTTTTCAGTGGTACAAATTATCCCTTTTGTTTCTCCCTTAAATTCCAGAACTTTGCAATAAGGATGCAATTTCCATCATTGTGTAGATGAGAACATGCTGCCCGAACCTAGAATCTTCCACTGGATTGTACTGGAATGCAAGGTGACTGTTATTGTGCGATTGCTCATCACAAAGTTATGTTTGATGTAGATTTGTTCTTTCTGGTTAATATTTTTCTGATGTTGTAAAACACTAATGATGTGCTCGCAAATGTGCATCCTCAAGTCTGACTGCATCTTGCTGTGTTGTGCCCTCAGCATGTGTTTGTGCCATTCTTTGTCTGTTTTTCTCGTTTGCTAATATCCATTCTTTCTAATTACACTTATTGCAGTACTTTTGCCTTGCAAGTATGACGACCCAAGTTTGATTTCCCGCAAGGCATTATTTTTATGTAGTGAAGCCAATTAATTGACTGCACTTAAAAAGAAAAAAATTCAAACAAAGCATATAAGATTTCTTAAAAACTTAAAACTGCACTTAAAAAGAGAAAAAATTCAAACAAAGCATATAAGATTTCTTAAAAACTTAAAACTGCACTTAAAAAGAAAACACAATTAAAACAAAGACATATGAAATTTCAAAACATTAAAAGAAAAAAAAGAAAGAAATATTAGGAGCAAAAGAAAAGGAAAAAATAAAAAATGCTAA
This sequence comes from Trichonephila clavipes, assembly GCA_019973935.1. Lineage (NCBI taxonomy): Eukaryota > Metazoa > Arthropoda > Arachnida > Araneae > Nephilidae > Trichonephila > Trichonephila clavipes. The sequence continues at coordinate 45,650 of BMAU01010631.1, read as the reverse complement.
TGAAATATTTAACTTCAAATTTGCATCAATTGACATAGTTGAAATCCAACACAATGCGAGGTTGAAGATATTTTGAATCGAATACGCCAGGAAAATTTTGATATAAACATAGATATTTCAGCAGAAATCTACGACAAAGTGTTGCTAATGATGGAGTATTTTTGCAATTCACAATTCGATTAGCATTAGCAATTGTTATCAACAAAGTTATGGGCATATCTTTAAAACAGAGTGGCTTATATCTAGACACAGACTGCTTTTCACATGGACAATTATTTGTTATCTGTGTACTTAAATATTTGCATCACCGCCATGAAAATCGCACCATCTTCCATTCATTTCTTTTTTCATAAAAAAAATGTTAGAATCTTTGTTGTTCAAATATTAAGGTGCGATACACGTGGCGCCAATTTTGTTATGGTGATGCCAGTACATATTTACTGATGTGTGTTACAGAGCAGCAGTCACCAATTGGTGATGCGCAAGAAATTCTGGATGGTATGCAGAAAAATTGGGACATTATTTATACTTCTATGAAGTTTAAAAAAAGATGAACAAAATAACATTATGGAACATGGATTATTCTTTACTAAAAGCTTTTAGTTACCGAAATAACTAAGCGAAAAAGCAAACCAAAAAAATTCCTGAGGTTAGGAATTTTTGGTAACCTCAACCAATTTTTGGAAAATTGGTGGCAAAACACTTCAGTCTGTTGATTGTTGCTTTTCATGAAGCTTATTTTTAGGGGTATGGAAGATTAAATAAAGACGTAAATATAGCTATAGTGGTTCACCACATTAAGATCAATCCTATTAGTGAACTGCAAATTATAAAGTTATACAATAAGTGGTCCATGAAGTGTTGAAAATGGCAACTACTGCTCTAAAGTAGACACAGCAGGCAATTTCTGTATCTATACATAATGAGAAGAGTCATTTTAAATTTATTTTTAAACTTGGCACCTCCCCTATGGAGACAATGCAAATAATTCTAGATTCATAACATGACAAAAAAACCATAATAACTTGGGAGTATTCTGTTAACAAATTACAAATGAAATCTGTTTAGAAGAATTTTAATGTATATTTCCACATTTTTTTATAAAAATAATCATACCTCAAGTGCAAGCGGTTAAGGATATTAGAAATGTGTCCTTTCACTTTTCTTTCTTTTCAACCACATTGAGCCACAGGAAAGCGTGGTTGGGTACAGCTAGCTATAACAAAATTAAATGATAAACAGCTATCAAAAACGAATTATTAACAACAAATTATAAATATTTTGATGAAATCAACAAAAAGAGTTGTAAACAAAGGTACTTGGGTACTGTTGTAACTATATCAACCCCGATTTTTTTCGTGTCATACACGGTGAATGAGGTTGATTCAGACATTGAGACGCCTAGTCGAAATCACGTGATGAGGATAGCAACATTTCCCCACGTTTTGAATTAGTGTCTAAATTTCGTATGCTTGATATGTTTACTTCTTGTGTGTGAAGCTTATTTCTGAAATTTTATTTATTTTTATTATATTTTAGCATTATCCTTGTTTAATAGTTAGGTATGAAATATTTTTCTTAATTTCTTAGCATAATTTTTGTTTCAGTTTAGTATATTTGTCATTAGGTGTTAGTGTGCGAAGCCGGTAGCTTCTTGTAGTATTTGTTTATATATTTATTAATAGCTCTAGATTATTTTTTAGCATCTAAATAATAAGTATTTTGTTTTCATGTAGTTTATTATGTTTATTTACGTACGAAAATGATTTACAGTATAGAATTGAGACCATTGAAGATGGAAGAACTTCTCATATGTGTACAATTACTTATTGGTACATATAGTGTATCACTCCTCATAATTTGTAAAATAATGTAATTTATAAGAAACATGCAGATATGAAATGGTCCCATTTTGAATTGTTAATGTTTATACCTTTCATTCTCTGATTCCTTTAGTAAATACCAGCTACAAATATTTAATGTTTTTAGATATACTTTCGCTATAATTTCTCATAGAAGAGTATGGAATATTCAGAAACAGGAAATGCAAATAAATATAATTTAGGAAATGAATTTATAACAAGATTTGTCAATGACATGGATATATTTTTGTTTATTAAAAAATTTTCATAGCTATTTCTAATGTTTAACAAGAGATTTTTACTTTTTGAGAGCAGAGTGTGTAAAATAATAGTTGGTTAATAATGAAGTTTTGATTAAAAATAATTAGGAATTCTTCTGTGATGGAAATGAAATTATTTTTAAAATCATTTAAAGGTTTGGGATATCTGAAATAATCTCATTATAAACAAACATTTGATATGTTTTATAGTTTGACTTCCTTTGTAATTATTACCCTTCAAAAGGTTTGAATTTTTTTAGAAATGCCTGTCTCCAACATTCAGAAAGAAATGAAGTTGACTTTTTAAAAATAAATTAAGAAACGTGCTTAAAGAAATAAGCTTTTTAATAAAATTATTTTAAAGTAGAACAAATTGTTTTCATGAAAATTTCTCATATAATGAAGCAGAAAATTCTTATCGGACAGTTTTATTCAATATTTATTCAATAATCATACCCGTTTTAATATGCATTATTTATTGACACTTAATTTTAACATTACATGAATACACTATAAGTAAATAAAGCAGACTCTATGAATGTAACACTATACTATAAGGACAAATAGAGGATCTAACTGACTAACTAACCAGATTAAATGAAATATCCTAAGAATTTTAAAATTTCAGATCTTATAAATCTATACAATCAACTTTCAGAATTAACATAAACAAATTAGAATACTTAAATCATGCAACTTGTAGAAAGAATTTTCGAATAAAAAAAACAAATACACATATAAAATGGCAATGTAGCTATTTTTTTGTAAAATATCTCGATACAATTTTTTTCATGTCCAATACAATTTCAAGTACAATAAACCTTTGTATAACATTTGTTTACCACACCTGTAAAATTAACTATTAAATACTAAAGCTTATTATATTTATTTTTAAACCATCCTAATTTTCCTTACATTAATTTTTATTTTTATTAATAAATCTTTACATTGCATATACTACATCAAAATAAAATTGACAAAGGATTTTCTTTTTTTTTAATTTCACACTAATTACAAAATTCCTACAATCTGTTCCTTTAAGATATACGAAGCATTATCTTCTGCTTTAATGGGAATATTTAATTTTTTTACACTGAACATACCAACACTTAATGCATACCTATTTCTACCAGTTATTGTATGTATAGTGTGTGTGTTAAATATACTTCAGTTCATCCAAACTTTAACTTATTTGGATTAATGTATTCACATGTTATTTTGTTATCACTGATGCATCTAAAGTATCCTTTTGTACATAATTATATTTATACAAAAAAAATTGAAAATGAAACAATATTAAGAAAATAGATTCAAAATTCTTGCTCTTAAGTTTCATGTTTTAAAATATATTAACTTCAAATATAAAATTAATTACTTCAAAGTTTGTTTAAGAAATGCTAAATCAGTACTCATACCATTCCAAAATTTGGAACATACATATTAAACTGCCAACTAATTTTGCCAATCAAAAAGACATCCAAATTTTAAAAAAAAAATTATATCACTATAATTACTGTGTTCAAACATGATCACTATTGGTTGTATATCGTAACATTTGGCGTTTTTGTGATTTTAAGAAATTAGAGAGTCTATATTATAATATACAAGTGCTCCAAATTTACCCTGTCAATACATGTCACACAAAAATATCAGTGATTTTGGACAATTAACCCATTAAAAATAATTTTTGAAATTTTTCTGAAATTACCTTTTTTTTTTTCTAAATTCTGCATTATTGTAGATTATTGCGAACAGCAATTTGTCAAGTTATTCCTTTAAGGGTAAATAGAGAATTGAAAAAGGTTATATTAAAATTTCGAATATTTCTATTGCTCTTAGAATGTAAATATCCTACAGAATGAAATGTCTCTATGTAAAATCCTATTTGGTTTCATGATCTTAATGACTGATAAATATCATAGAACTGATCTAAGAACACTTCTTGGGTCAATATTTGTAAATAACTCAACACAACAAATCTATCCAGGACTTAAATTTATAAGCAGGATAGTATCAATACAGATGAACCTTTTAGACTTTAATACTTATGTAAAAATTAAAATCCAGAGTATTCTTATGCTTAATATACGTTTCAGCTGGGGTTGCATAGATTTCTTCAATAAACTGTGTTATACTTCAATAATATGTGTATAGTCTATGTGTGAAACTTATCATCAAAATTTTAATGAATTTTACATTTTGATTACCCTTGTGCAATAAATGTTATCCATATTGAAAAAAAAATTGTACATCTGTGTGACAAATTTATACCAGTCAAATTCTGAAAAACAGATGTGATGTGTTAAGAAATCCCTATACTACATAATAAATAGATACACCACACAAATATTTTATAATTTTTATTTTTTTGTGTAAAAGAATTATGAATTCAAAAATGACATTATTTTGACCATGCAGGAGAAAACAGGACTTTTATCTATATATATAAGACGCATTTGTTGTCTGTTTGTCTGTTCCTTCATAACTCAAGATCCAGACAACCAAATAACGAGAAATTTGGTACACGTATACAAAATGACATGGGGAAGGTTCTTAAACAGGTTTTGCGTTCGTAATTATTTCTAAATTTTTAAATTTTAATTTTTAAGTGATTTTCCAGTGTTATGACGTCATATGATGTCACGTTTCTCACTAAGTGGAAAATTTATACTTTACACGCAGTTTTTGAAGATTATTACATATTTTTACTATAGCTATGTTTATTGGTTTTGAATATTTATTCAATTTTTCTATTCTTTGATATTCAATTAGGATTATTTTTGGAATAAATCATTTTTAGAAGGATTATTCTTTCAACAACTAAAATTTTGTTTTGTTGTTTTGGCAACATTTAGGTATTATCGCGGGATGTTTATGTGTGTGATTTTGCTTGCGAATTACAACTTATTTATTTATTTCTTTAGAATGCGAAGATTATAATTTTGACAAACTAAAAACTTCTCATTGATAAGGGTTATATTTTTCAGTTCGGTTCAAGTGTAATATAGGAGGAGGCACTTTAGATTTGGTGATTTTTCTTCGGATTTTTCGATTTTTATCTAAATGTCATGGTGAGATATCGAATTCATTCTAAAATAAATAATACCGAAAAAGTACCTTGGCGACCACTTTTAGTAACCTAAATAAAGGACTGCGCCAAGTAGCCCCCATACTACACTTGATCCAATAATATGGTTCTTTGCAATTTAATGTGTCTTTATTTTAACCTTTAAGGGTTATACTATTTGCTTCAGTGCATAAAATTGCCTTGCAGAAAATCAAACTTGGGTAATCATACTGCCCAAACAAAAAGCAGTGTTGGTAGTAATTACATATCAAACTGGAATAGGCATCAGAGAATGAGTAAAACAGACAAATGGCTTAAATACCTGTTGAGGAAGCAGGTAGTCGTAAGATAAATTATTTTTTGGAACTTATGTACTATCCTAACAATCGCCAACGTTCAAAATAACCTTGCCAGGTTGGCAACCCCGATTTCGCATGTCATATACATGCTGAATTGTGAGTCGTGCTTTGTTTCATATATCGCCAATAGGTTGCGGTTATATGTAAGTACCTTATTTTTTCAAATTATGCTTTTGCATTGATAAAGTTAGTTCAGTTCTTTTTATGTCAGTTAATGTTAGTATTGCACTTCATTTTTGAATTTATTTTTATGCTCGGGATATATATACTTTGGATAATTTTTTAGTACTTGCATATTATTGCACAATCGCCAACGTTCAAGAAAACTCGCCACTTCGGCAATTTTAACTTTGTATGCGTTGAATTGGCAATCATGTGCTTCATTTTGTATAATGTCACCAATAGGTTGCGATAATACATAAGTACCTCTAATTCTGTACATTACTATAACATTAGACTGACCGCAACATACCAATTTGGCGTGATTTCAGAATCATGCCAAAAATGAGTATGTTGAGGAAGCAGGTAGTCATAAGATAAATTATTTTTGGCACCTATGTACTATCCTAACAATCGCCAACATTCAAAATAACTTGCCAAGTTGGCAACCCCGATTTCGCATGTCATATATATGCTGAATTGTGAGTCGTGCTTTGTTTCATATATCGCCAATAGGTTGCGGTTATATGTAAGTACCTTATTTTTTTCAAATTATGCTTTTTTGCATTGATAAAGTTAGTTCAGTTCTTTTATGTCAGTTAATGTTAGTATTGTACTTCATTTTTGAATTTATTTTTATGCTCGGGATATATATACTTTGGACAATTTTTTTTAGTACTTGCGTATTATTGCACAATCGCCAACGTTCAAGACAACTCGCCACTTTGGCAATCCCAACTTTGTAAGCGTTAAATTGCAATCACGTGCTTCATTTTTGTATAATGTCACCAATAGGTTGCAATAATATGTAAGTACCTTTAATTCTGTACATTACTATAACATTAGACTGGCCGCTACATACCAATTTGGCGTGATTTCAAAATCATCCCAAAAATGAGTAGCCAACCAATATGAAATTAATATTATGAGTATTATCTTAGCCTGTTTTATCTTTCCCTCAGTAATCCTTAATTAATTCAATATATAATTTTTGTTTTTTTTTTTTATATTTTAGTACTTACATTTTTTTGGTAATTATGTACTGCAAATATTTTTTTTTACATTGCGATGTCTTTGGCAAAATTAATCAGTGGTATTTTCTTAAATATGTTTTTTTATCTGTTTTTTGACAATTTTTAAAATTTTGTTTGATGTCTGTCTAAAATGCAAATAGCAAAATAAATATTTTACAATATATATATTGTGTTTGTACGAAAATTTTTATACTGATTTATTCAAAATATATTGAGTCGTCTTTTATTTTTTGATTTCTATTTAAGATTTAATTTTATGTTATAACTGGCTATACCAAGTTAAATGTTACTGTGACTCAGTCAGTTTTAAAAGACTGGTACACCATAAAGTATGTCATGAGGCATACAAAAGTAATAATACACAAGAATTCAAACAAATCTATATACATATAAGACGCATTTGTTGTCTGTCTGAATAAACTTTCTCTTTCACACTGCATCATTTGGACAAATTTTCAAAATTAGTGTGGTTAGTAGTTAATTATAACGCTATAATTTTTTAATTGAATAGTCAGATATTGCATTTTTAAGTATAAAAATAATTATAACTACTGTGCTGTATTTTTTGGAGTGAGTGAATATTAACGCCACACTGTTCAGCTACACAAGGGCTTTTGGCAACAGACCACGTAATTTTGAACCATGGTCAAGTGACGTGGACGACACCTGAGCTGGCACCCCCTTCTCCTAACTACCACACCACACCAACTTAGAAGGGATATTCTACCAATACTTAACAGGACTATTTTTGAAATCCACTCTTACAAAGTATATGACAGCATGGGTTCTATGATGAGTATTTTAGCGGGAAGGCGAATAGTTTTGTAGCAGTGAGTGAGTGAGTGAGTTTGGGGTTTAATGGCGCAAGAGCCAATTTTGGCCATGCTGCGCCAAACATTTGTTAAGAAACTTAATTTATAAAACATTTGAAGTAAAAATCATGACACTACACAGTAAAAAAAAATTTCAAATTTCAAATCACTTAAAACCGTTTTCAATGATTTAAAGAAAAAGTTGGCGGGGAATTCCCCACCAAGTCAGACCATATCTTGAAATAAAAGCATTGAAAAAGACAAAGGTTAGTTTAAAACAAGGTTAGATAATACATGGTATAAAAAATTATTCTCTATAGTTCCTGTATCGGGATGGAGTTAATGCGCGTAAATATCCTTTAGGAAGAATGAAAGGATCTTGCTCAAGTTCCTCCTCCACCACGTCGTAAGTTATCATATCCTCGTCATCAGTTGTTATTTCTGTAGGTGTTGCATTTCTAGATCTACGTGGAACCCTTTTATTTCAATATCTGGTTTCTGTACTTTTGGGCGCTTTCTTCTATTTCTTGACTTTCGTTTGACAAATTGTTGGGCTTCAGCTGCATTAGAATGGTCACTATTGGAGTGATTATGGACAGACACAGGTAAGTTTTCAGGTGAAACCGTGGATGTAGTGGTGGTCATTTCAAGAACAGAGCATGCTGTGGATGAGGAAGATGCAGCAGAGATAGATAAACTATTAGAAGTGGTGGGAGCAGTATCTATTACAGAAGTAGGAGGTGGAGATGTTGAAGGCGATGCAACTGTAACAGAAGATGTGGATGGTATGAGTTCTGCCTGAGTTAATGTAGAAGATTTAATAACTGCAGGGACCGAGGGAGACATAATAGGTTTCGAAATGGCTATTAATGGCTGTAGTAATTTTAAAGGGGGGCATACTATTTTTGTAATCGTTTCATCTGTTTGTGAGGAACTATTAACAGTTATGGATTTGGCAACTTGAGCGTACGTTTGAGATGGTTGTGGGGTTATAAATTTTCGGGCTTCAATATAGGATATGTTTCTGTTGGTTTTAATTGTTTGTATCTCTTTTTCTATTTTCCATTTGAGACATAGTTTCGAATCAGCGGAATGAGGCTGTGAACAATTGACGCATTTCTGCTCCAGACTGCAATCTGAGAACGCATGTCCAACAGATGCACATCTAGAGCACGTCAATTGTCCTCGGCAGGCAGTTTGAGAGTGTCCGAACCTCTTGCACTTGAAACAGCGCAGAGGATTTGAAATGTATGAGCGAATTTTACAGTTAAGAAATCCGGCTTTTATGGTAGATGGTAGTTTGGGGCTATTAAAAGTTAAAATTACGTGTTTGGTTGAAATTATTGATGTGTCTTTTTAATTGTTATTCGTCTGACCTGAATAACACCCTGACCAGAAAACCCATCAAGGAATTCCGCATCAGTAGTGGTCAACAGGTCAGGTTCAGAAATGACACTTCGACAAGAGTTAAGAGACTTGTGTGGAACTACAGAAACAGGACAATCTAGAAAGGATTTTGCTAGAAGAAAAGACTTTGTTTGTAGAGCAGAATTCGTTTCAATTAGTAGATCCCCAGAACGCAATCGTTTAACTGATTTCGGTTCACCACCTATTCCTACGAGAGCTTTTTGTATTAAAAAGGACGATTTCTTCCCCATTTCATTATTTTCAAGTGAAATTCGTAAAAATCTGGCAGTCGTTGAAACTTTGTCAATGTTGAGAGTGGGTTTTACATGATCATCATGAGTTGGGTAAGGTTAGTTGGGGGTTTTAAAAAATGCGTTTTGAGTTTTTTCTTTATTTTGACTTATGTTGGTTTTTTTTTTAAAAAAAGGAGGAGGAGAATCCCCTTTGATTTTCAGAGGACCAGTTTGGCAGGGCTAGCCCTAGATTCAGCAACCAGTAGTGGCCTCGGGAGCGCCCCCCGCTCTGCAATGCAGGACCCCATCCAGGCACCAACTGGAACTACAAGACAGGCGGGATTATACACCAGCTGATAGAGCAGCCAGGACATGCTGGTTAGGCTGTCCCGGGCTCCTGTACTATCTGGCGGCCTGAGACGCAAAACTCAGCTTTTCTCCTGTACCCTCTACATGGCCGCTTCCTCCAAGACCCCACCTCACTAGTCCAAAGGTCCTCAAAAGTTCAAAACCCCGCTCCAAGTGCCAGTTTTCCCAGGGAGCAGTCCGTTGTGTCATCATACCAATAGTGAAAACCCATCAGACACAACTTCATTCCACTCAGTCTTGGTCCGCCACAGGACTTCGTGGCAGAAAAATAAAGATAAGTTGAACACAAAAAATCAATAACCGAACATAAAAGAAGCAACAAAATCAAAAAGTGAAAGAAATTTAAGAAAATCAAATTAAAAGAACGTGATAGAAAATGTAAACCATAAGACGGTAGTAAAAAAAATATCAATTTTTTTTTACTAGAAAAAAATAAGTTGGAACAATGTTCATTGTCAAAAATAGGTCTGTGGTCTGGACGTGAAAAGAAGAAAAGGAAACTGGAATGGCAAGAAAGAGGGCCGAAAATAGAGAAGGATCACTAGAGCACCTCGGGAGCGTGAAACCCGTACTCACCTAAAAGAAGGTGAGCCCCCTGAGGGTAGTTTTGTAGCAGATATTGCATTTTCAGCATATTGCAAAGATTATTATTTTTAAACCAAAAAATAGTTAATGTCAAAATTTAAGTGTCTTATGTTTTTGTATGTTTATGGAGACCTTAGAAAACGATTTGACTATTTATTTTAAGTGAACGGTGTATATAATTAATTTTACAGTGGAATATCTTTAATCGATTTATTAGCTCTAACGGATTAAATTTCCCTAAGAGGGAGTATTTTGTTTATGTATGCCCCTTAATTTTCAATCTAGTGACCTAAAAAATATTGCAGTAAATCATAATGCGGTAGATAAAGCATTAACGTGCATCGCTCTCCTACACGGCAGGTCTTACAAAGCTCTAATAAAGTTTGAGCTATGAAAGTAGCTAGGCATTTGCCAACTTGACTCTATAGTCAACATTTTTGCTATATTTTTTCATTGAATCGCCATTGTTATTTAGGAAACGGCGTTGCTTGCGAATATTACAATTTTAACATAAAATAAATTCAACAGAAAGTAATATTAATGTATGACACTTTCAGATATAAATTATTTACAATGATTTAAGCACCACAAAACTTTTAACAATGTGTTACTTTTGCTGAGCACAGATCAGCTTAGGGAGGTATTTTCAAAATCGACCCTCAAGAGTGTTACGGGGAGTTATAAATATTAAAAAAAATCCTTTTTATCTCAGCTATTAGATCTACAGACTTAAAATTTAACAAGGTGTTTTTTTTTCTTCAGCTGAATATGCGAAAAGCTTTTTTTTTTTTTTTTGTTTAATTTGCAATTCACTTAAAATTAACTCATTAAAAACTTCTTTATCCTTCAATCTGTGTTGTTTAATTTTCAGTTCATCCGTGCGAAGAACGGGTATACCAGCTAGTATTCAATATACATACACACAAATTTATCTTCCATAATATACACAATTTAATTAAAAAAATTTATTGTCTTAATTTTTTACCACATTCAGAATGAAATTCTCGATAAGTAATATCTTTTTACTAAAATGATGCTGCGAATAAAGACTAAAAATGTTGCATAATTTTTTTTTTTTACTTATAACTTTACAAAAAGGTAAATGGTAATTTGAATTTCTAATGTTTGAAAATGGTTTTTAATTTATCTTCAAGTATAAACAATAATGAACCTGTAGTAAATTAAAATATTTTTCATTTCTGTTGTGAAGCTTTTCGAAATCTGTTTCCCATAAGAATAAAATTATATAGTAATACATATTTGTCTTTATATATAGAGAGAGAGACAAAAACTTTTTTCTTAACATATGACATGTAGAGTTACATATCAAATTCTTATTTTTTATTTTAGATAATTTAATACAGAAATATCTATTAACTACTCTGAAGATGAGTAAAATAACTAAAATTTAAGTTAACTAAGTATATTTTTCTTTTTATGTATGTTCTCTATATAATTTAATTTAAAATAAACAAAAAAATATTTACATTCCTGTAGATATCTATCCAAATTCCTTTTGCCAGAAGTTTCTTTTGTGAACACAAAAATAGTATAGGAATGGAGCTGGCGATGATTTCTAAAATTGTTTGGTATTGAAAACAAGATTATTCAAAGTGGTCAGGGCATAATAAGTAAGGAGATGGTTTAAAATCCTTACGCTTCATCACGTTAACTAAACACTTGAATTTTTTACCGGGATATTTAAAACAGATTTTTCTAAACAATTATCTGATCTTTTACAGTAATCGAGTTATAATGTGCAAGAGCAAAATAGTACACAAAAGAAGTGTTAGGTTAAAGTTAAGCGGGAAACAAACCAAAACAAATTCACGTGCTCTCCTCATCACGTGATCATGACGTCACATGAATCAACCTCATTGGCAATTAGGTGCTAATGTTGCCAATATGGTTGCTATAATACATAAATATCAAAACAAACACAAAATATACATCAGAAAATCTTAATTTACCCATTTGTATTTCATAGTAACAAATAAAATTTTGAAATTACGCAAAATAGATATTTTTGTGTATCTAATGTTATTGCTCCAACTATTAGAAATTTCACTAACTATTTCGTGGAAAATTCACTGCTAAGCACAAAAAATGTATTATTATTGTGCACAAACAGGCATAGAATGCTTTTCCCTTATTAAATGCATATTGCATCATTTAGCGATGTATTTTTGATTTTAGGTAAATGACCGACTAAAAAAATAAAAAAAAGTACTAAAAAATAAAGCTTATATATTAATTTCATTTAGATTCATTGGAAAAAGGTAAAATCGGCGGAAGATTTTAATCGGTACGCTACTTGTTTTTATGAAGAGATTTTGAAATCACATCAAACAGATCCATAGTGCACCGAATGAAAATTAGTATTTTATATAAAAATTATCAAAGTAAAGAGTCTGAGCTTAAAAATAAATTGAAAAATGATATACAATACTAACACTAATTGACATAAAAAGAGCTGAACTATCTTTATCAACGCGAAAGTATAGTTTGAAAAATAATCACAATCTTTCGACCACTTGCTTCCTCAACATGTATTTGAGCCATCTGTTTTTGCTCATTCACTGATGCCTACTCTTGTTTGATGAGAGCAACTACCCCTCGCACTACGTTTGCTTCGTCAGTATGATGACCTAAGTTCGAGCTTCTGCAATACAATTTTATGTACTGAAGCCGATTGACTGCAGTTAAAATGAAGGTTTAAATAAAAACATATGAAATTACAAAACAGCTCTGAGTGGGCCTTGTATCCGAATTCTTTTGGGGCCTTTTTCAGATATGAGCACCATTTAAGTGGAACTGTAATGATATTCGTTGGGGCCCCTGCATCATTAATACAGTGATCATTGATACTACGTCCCTGACAAAAGCAAGGCATAATAACTTTCAGTACTTTTTAACAAATTAATAATGGAATCTATTTAAGGAGGTTATATAATCTTCTAAAGCAATAAAAAAATAAAAATGCAATATTTTGATGACTCCTCGAAATCAGAAAATCTTAAGTTTTAACATTTGTATTTCAATACTAACATCAAATGAAAGGTACTTACGTATTATCGTAACCTATTGGCGATATTGTATAAAACGAAGAACTTGATTGCCAATCCCGCGTACAACATCTGTGAAAATGGAGTTGCCAACTTTGCGAGTTATCATGAAAGTTGGCAATTGTTCAAATGAATTTAAAAAGTTGTCTAAAACACACACACACAGAGGAAAAACATTCTTATTAAAACTCCGTCGATTAATTTCTTCAAATTAAAATGTCTCCAAGTGAGAAAAAAATATTGTTTCCAATCATTGAATGTTATATCGCGGCATTTGGCTACGTCTTTTTATTTGAGGTAAATGGTTGACGGAAAGTATTTGGTAGAAAAATAAGTAGCGTACAGAAGTCAATTATGTAAATTTCGTTTTCGCTTAGTAAAGAAAATAAATTTAGTTTAAAATTACAGAAAAATACACGATGTAGAATATGGAAGTCGTTAAATAAAGAGCACTTTTAAGAAGAGGAGAGGGGAAGGAAACAGGGGGATGACATTCTGCACGGTAACAGAGCTTAGCAAATTTCTCTCCAATATCGGCGCTTGCTTTGAATAGGATGTCAATCATTCCTTTTCGCAGTGGACGTGGAACTATTCGCACGCTTAAGACTGGATTCTTATCGAAAGCATAAAAATATATAATAATCTTTCGAAATAGCAAGTTTAAATACATTGTAAACTCGTGAGTTCTTTTCCGACCGTGTTCGAATTGTGACAAGAAAATAATTGCAGACAGGGATTTGGTCCCACTGTTTATTCCATACCTTCTATGGGACATTTCTTAAAATCAAGAATATATTGAGATGTTACAGGGTTACGATACATCGTTCAGCCGTGTCTACTTTTCACGACCCCGGCTTTTTTCGTCACCCTCTCTCTTCTCTCCCGTTCCGACCTTTTTCTCCTCCGTCGTTGCCAGATCCTTTTCTCTATATCGTCTCTCGTTCGACCTGTTGCCAGGTGCGGGCAGCTGTTCCTTACACGCCCCACCTAAGAGTAAAATTTGCCCTTGTGGCTGATTTTTACCATATCAGGCACCAGGAACAGAAAATTCCACAAACTGTGACACAGAAAATCCACAAACAGAACACACAATAATTGCAACAGTCAAAGTCTTGATGATTGTTCTAGTGAAAGTTCCTTAATACAAACACATGAAATAATATGAATAGTTCACCCAATTGAAATAAGTGACTATGTTCCCAGAAAGATCTAAACTGTAATGGGACTGCAAACAGATACATGGAAAACACATTATACAAAAAAAAAAAAACAACACTAAATATATACATTACAGTTTTTATCTTAATCTAGACAATGTTTATTTCATTAACTCATGAATGAATGCTCAATGAGTTCACTAAATCTGTATTAAGTACACAGTAAACTTTCCTGCGGCTCTAATTTGCCTTTGGCCAGTGATTTCCGACCCAACCCATCCTAATACAAAGTTAATTCGCTTTACACGATTTTCCAAATTTGCATCAGAAGGTCTATATCGACTATTCGAGATATAACAAACTGCTCTAACATTCTTAAAACCTGAGCCGTTAAATTACATCCATAAAGTGTATTCAATCTTAAACCTCACTTTTTAGTCATGCAAATTCCAAACGACACAAAGCATGCGGCATAATTCTTCGTGAGGAGAACGACAGAAATACCACTTCCACAAATCCAGTATCGTGACCCACGATGCTGCGCTATTCTTTTTCTATAAAACCTTCCCTTTTCGACAAAAAGATAAATCTCGGTTCTCGAAAATATGTTTAACCAAGCTTCACAGGTTACCTTCGCACTGAGACTAGTCAACGGCACAGCCTCGCCCCACCTAGTGTGCTGATCAACCAGACGTAAAAAATATATTTATGTCCCTTTAAGCTTGACGGATCAATTGGACCTATCAGATCCATATTCCCCACCTCAAATGGCAATTCAGGCCTTGCCACAGGTGTACTGGATGATCGGTCTTTAATCCTAACTTTTCGAGTGAGCTGACATGCTTTACATGACTCACAAAATTTCTTCACATCGGCCCTCAGACCCTCCCAAAAGAAAGAATACTTTATTCGTTCAAGCGTCTTCTTGGGACCCATGTGACTACTGAACACGGAAGTATGCGCTAGCTTCAACATATACATACAGTTCTTCTGCACTTCGGAATTACCAGCTGCCCAATACTCTCCCCGAATATTTTATCCCTACGAAATAGATACCCATCTACTTCGTAGTAGTTTCCCTTTTGCCTTCCTTAGCATACTTCCAAGCCAATGCTAACTCGGCACAACACTCTGTTCGGAACGAAAACTATCAGCCACCATGATTCCTTTATCCATCTCAGCGGTCACCTCCTCATCCTTAGTACCCAATGTTCCCACTTCATTCCGACATGAAGTAATATTCCTTTGAGAATCCTCAATGTGCTCCTGAGCTTTCTCTGGCAGAATACCCGACGAAACCTCGGTTTCATCTACATTTCCTGAGTCAACCCTCAGGTCCTGAGAGCTTTGAGCCAGTGAATTCTCTTCACTCTGGGCTCACTCCCAACATATCCAAAACATCTGGTGGAAGCAACACGTCTTCTACCAAAACTTCTGCAAAGCACATAACACTTGCTGGTGCACCACATTAACCTGGCCACCGGTAGCAAGACCAATTGGAACATATACTAAAGGACATTTAACCGCTGGACCGAAAATACCTTTCAAATAAATCGTGGAAGCTCCTTCAACCGATATTCCAGGAACTAAGTCTTTCTTGATAACAGTAATTTCCGTACCAGAATCCAATAACGCATGGACTAACTTCCCATCTACACTGATAGATGTTTTCACTAATTTACTTAATTTGTCTTCAATAGCCCGTCTAGGAACGACTTTACCTAGCAAATCAACTCTAGCAGTGACCGTTCCATCTTCTAATTCTGTCCCTTCCGTTGACACCTTATTCACATTAAGTCTTTTTATTATCTACCTCTTTGTTTTTCGGACAATCCCGCTTAAAATGTTTATTTGATCCGCAAGTGAAACAAGCGAATTTTTTTTATTTCAGTTACTTTACCTTTATCAAAGTTTTTCCTAGAAGAAAATTTATCTGTCTTTTTCTCCCCAACTACCATTAAAACTTCTCCTTTTACTATCATTCCATTTAGCTCTCTCAGGTTCATCGTAGGATTTCCCTTTGGAAGCATAAAATATAT
Organism: Trichonephila clavipes; assembly: GCA_019973935.1. Lineage (NCBI taxonomy): Eukaryota > Metazoa > Arthropoda > Arachnida > Araneae > Nephilidae > Trichonephila > Trichonephila clavipes. The sequence continues at coordinate 29,242 of BMAU01010631.1, read as the reverse complement.
CACATTGTTTGCCCAAGTTCCTGGGTTTGTACCATTCTTCCCCTTGGAGCACACCAATATGGGTCACCGTCTCAGAATCCAACATTTCAAACATTTTATCTGCTACGATCAGTTGATTAACTGACTCAAAATCATTCGCTTCTCTTAACTTACAGTAATATAACCACATCGATGTTAAACGGGACGCGAACTGAGAGAAAGTTTCGTCAGAGTTACGTTTGGCCTTTCTAAAATTTTCTAAACATATTTTTGGGGGTGAGGGTTCATACCCTTGAGTACAGCCTGTTTTAAGATTCGTAATCTTTTTAATTCTTCTTCGCCTAGGTTAACTAATAAGTTTGACACTTTGTCTCTAACATGCATAACAAAACCTTCGGTTTTAACTCGTCGCTAACCATTTCACTAGCGAAAGCCTTTCAAGACTAGAAAAAATAGTCCCACCCGTCTGATTTATTGGGTACCTTTACAGTTAACAGCCTAACCATTTTAACTATTTCATCTAAAGATTTTACACGTGAGTTTTGACCATTATTTTGAGTAGCACTCTGATTAGCTTTTTTAGATAATTCTATTTCCAAGCGTAATTTTTCAATTGATAATTGTTCTTGTTGTTCTAGTTTTGCTGCTGTTCTGTCTCTAACCTTTCAGCTGTAATAACTTCCAATAACTCTTTTGCCTCTTCCTCCTTGTAATATTTACTAGAGATTATTAAATTCCTTAAAACAATTTTAGACATAGACGGATCAGGTGACTCATCTAAGTCCCGCGCTAATTGAATTAAGTCAATTTTCTTACTTCTAATGAGAAAGGCCATTTTTAATCAAGTTAAACCTAATGCCAAATTACCTTCTGACAAATTTAACTACAAACACTTAAATTACCTAGTACTATATATTTAACAAGCAAGAAAAATTCTACTCGTTTTCTAAGAGTACTCAAATACCAGAAACACAATACGAAATATGTTTACAATAAAACTTATATGAGACACCGTTATTTGTTACTAATCAGAACGCAGAACCTTTTTCAAAATAAGAAAAACACAATTAACAACATACTTTAGCTACATTACCATAGAATTATTTCTCCAAATCATAAATCTACTCTTAGTTTCTTTTTTTTTTAATTAAAAGAAGAATCCTATGCAGTAAACAAAAACCAATATACATATACATCCTAAATTACGAGCAAAGGAAATAACCTCAGATTGCATTAAACTATCAACTAACTGACCAAATTGCAAAACTTTTGCTTAAAATGAAAAACAATCATTTAATATTAAAAAAAACATGCCACATTCTGAGTCATAAATAACCTACAAAATCTCTTATTTACAACCTTTTAACAGGAAGTCTACTTGAAATACATATACATTTTTTAATGGATATTTTTTACCCACTCAAACATACATTTTTCGCAACCATTATTTCAAGATAAATTAATCTAATTCTTTTTTTTTAAATTCTGCAAACTGAATTGTTATGCAAAACACTTTCTATACCCAGATTTTAATTTTGAGACAACTTCAAAACAGTAAAGAATGATGATAAAAAGAAATTATAGTTTAACACTAGAACTCTAAATACCATATTTTACAACATTTAAAATGATACCCTATCATTTCCAGGTAAAATAAGTACACAATTTTCTTATTTCATCTACACAATAATCCAACAACATAGAATATTGCAATAAACCAATGAAATTTTCTTTTTTCAGATATATCTGCTTTTTCTATTTTATTTTTAAAAAACAAATTAAATATGACTGCATCCCATTACTTTTAAATATTCACACAATATTTTAACTTAGGGGAACAATAGCCACCTACTCCTGACATGAAAGCTGTTTTTCAGTACTTGAACACTTTTCAGATCACGGCTCCATTCATCAGAAAAATGAAGAAAAATACGACATCTGTTCGTTCATATCCCAACTCGGCAGGTGATGGTAAAAACTCCATATGAAGAAGGTCTGTTTTTTTCACTGAAACTGCCGCTGCAAGGCAATTCCCAGGCTGCACGTAGTCATCAACTTGAAGATACACTGCAGGGTTCTATTTCCTTGTTAAAATTTTTTCTTTCAACTGAATGTCCACTAGAACCTTGTTCACAATTATGTAGTACGAACACCGATCAATTTGAAATATTTTGTTCATTTAAATTCTGCTCCATTGCATCGCACTTCTGACACCAGTGTAAACTCGTGAGTTCTTTCCGACCGTGTTCGAATGGTGTGACAAGAAAATAATTGCAGACAGGATTTGGTCCCACTGTTTATTCCATACCTTCTATGGGACATTTCTTAAAAATCAAGAATATATTGAGATGTTACAGGGTTACGATACATCGTTCAGCCGTGTCTACTTTTTTCACGACCCCGGCTTTTTTCGTCACCCTCTCTCTTCTCTCCCGTTCCGACCTTTTCTCCTCCGTCGTTGCCAGATCCTTTTCTCTATATCGTCTCTCGTTCGACCTGTTGCCAGGTGCAGGCAGCTGTTCCTTACATACATGGAGCAAATTTATTTTAAATGAAATTAAATACTTTATTTGTTCATTATTTTTTGAAAAAAAAGTTGAATTATCTAATTGCAGTGGTAAGTAATACGATTACGAGCGAAAGCGCTTACATTATTGTTTATGATTGTTTTGAAGCCCCGTGTTTTTAACGAAATGATACTGGATTAATTTCAATAATACGATTACTCATGACACGGAAATTCCAAAAAGAAGCAGCTCCTCTATTGTACATTTTATAGATGTTACGAATAAGTATTTTAAATATAATCAATAAGTAATTTAGTCGAATCTTTCAAAAATGTTATTACTATAAATCGAAAGGGTAAGTTTTTTGATACAGGATAAAAAGCGTTTACTAAAGTGATTTGAAATGCTTATTTTCGTATTTAGTTTTCTATTCTACAATATACGTTTATTTATAATTTTAGATACCTTGTGCACTGAACATTCATTGATAGATTTTTATTAAATCGGTTATTTGTTTTGTTCGTTCTGTGGGGCATCAAATTACATTTGAATCGTTACGTAATCGTATAAATACTTGTTTTATTAATAACAATTTAATATGTATATATATTCATAATGATACAAGTCGAATGATGGATTGACCGGAAGCCATGGTTTTCACGCTGCCAATGAATAGAGTTTCTCTGATATTTTTTTTTAATATAAACGAAACATTTTTAAAAAGCTTAATATTTTATCACTTTATATCAAACTCTCTCTCTTTAAGAAATAAAACAGAGCAGACTTCCAAAATTTAACTAGAAACAATTTTTTCTCATACTTGAAAGCTAGATCGGATTATAAATTAAACTCATTTTCAAACGGAAATTAGTATATATCCTTCTATAGTATAATCATATATCTATACATATAATGTATAAACTCGACTAAATTTATGGCAAATAAAATAATGAAAAGTGGCATTCAATTACATGTTACTGCTAAATGTAATTATTCATATTTCAATACATATTTGTGGAAGCGATTCTTTTTTTCTTTTGTACCAAATGAAATTCGAGTTTGAACAAGACAAAAATTGAATTACATACTGCCTGTGTATTATAGTTTTTAGTTCTCTCTCTCTCTCTGTCATGCTATGCCTAATTTACACGCAATAAACAAATGTTTTTTAAAGAGAAAGTAAGAAATTCACAAATTTAAAATGCAAAATTCTCGTTCCATAAGAAACCATAGGATACTCTTTTATGGTTTCCCCAGCGCGTCCAGACATGCTTCCGAAAGATCTTCTAAAATAACTATAGATCAACAGCCGAATTAAAAATAAATTCCGTTATTTAAATGAATATAAAATGAACGAAAAGTTTATTGAAATATTTTTTTACCTTAGCAAAAATAGAAACTACAATTTCACACATTGTTTCTTTACAGTAAATTATTTTAAAATGGATGCCTACTATGTTAAAAATCATCCGGCCAGTATTTACAAATTACTAAGAGCACTTCTAAATATATATATTAATTTAAGTATACAAAATATGCATGTTTTAAATTTTTTAATAAAGTGATCAGAATTTTTTACAAGATTTTCTGGTCGTAATTTTATATCCTTGCTAATTTTAAATAATTTAAATAGTTCATCCATAGAAATGTATCTAATTATAAAACTAAAATTTTATTTCGAAGAATATCCCTAGAATTTTAGGACAGGTTTACCTATATAATGGACATCATACTTAAATTCCTGTTTAGTTTAATTATTGAGTTCCAACCCTCCTCCTCCTCCCAAACTTTTTAGACCGTCAAAAAGCGAGATTCTTACTGATTAGGGGGATAAGGATGATAATCTTATTTTTTCTGCTTCTTAAATCTTCAAAACATGCATATACTCTGAAAATAGTTTATTTATTCAACCGTATAATAGTATTACTTCTATTTGTTACTTCTGTTCCGTGTTCTTTTTAATAAATTCTGAAGTGGGAAAAAAATTACTTTTGAGTCAAAGATAATATTCACAGTCCTCTAGTGTAAATTAATTGCTTTTCATTTAATGTTAAATACAGTAAATTGTGCCAATCCTAGTTCTTAATGACGTATAAAAATTTAATCACGCAAAGTTATAGAGAATATGGTGAAGCATTGAATATCGCAAAATGGGTGATGACACAGATAATTTTTTATCAAGTTGCAACTGTAGCATTTTTTGCTGAAATAAAAGGCCATTTGATTTCATAAATAATTGCATTGTATATATATGTACAGTGGCGCACACAAGGGGGGGGGTCCAGACCTCCCAAAGCCCTTGATTTTTTTCCGATTGATTATAACTCTAAGTATATAGAACGAAAAAATTAGTTACTTATTTGTTATTAATTTGTTATTAATGATTAATTTTATTAATTAATGCTAATTATTTATTCAATAATTAGGTTTTACTGTGTTTTGTTCCCGAAAATCGACAAAATCAAAAGGAGCCTGATACAAGATTGGTGAACTTTCGACCCCGGACCCCCAACCTGAACAATTCCTGTGTGTGCGCTACTGTATATATATATATACTTTTTAAAGAAGCGTTCAAATAACCAAATATCATTCAAAAAGAGGATAACCTACATGAAATTGGGACTTATAAAACACATGACTTTTAACTAATTTGGTAAATTTCATGCAAAAACTACATTATTTTTTTTAAAACACATTAAATATAACTGATCACATACACGAGTACATTTGTTATTTTGATAAATAGTTTTGAAAAATATTTATATATATATGAGACAATCTAAAACATAGTTTAAAATTAGAATATAATACATTGTTGACTAATTGTGATATTGGTTGCTAAATAACACGGAAACATTAGATTTGTGGTGCCTCAATTTCAATAGTATGCGACTGCATTAAATTTGGTAAAACACCATTTTCAATAATTTGATCGAAAACGAAGTTTAGTTTGCTTTTATTTCAACTTTTGCATATTATTCTATTCTCTGTATTTTAATGTCGGATCATATCTGCAAGCCGCTGTATTATTGGCTGAGATTTATTTTTGTGATAATTTAGTTAAGAAAGAAAAAAATACAGCATTATGTAACAAAATTTGTTTCAAACGTATAGAGAATGTATTTGATATAGCATGACTACTACGATAAACCTGAATCCCCATTTAATTAGTTATAATTTTAAGGGGGTATATCTCAGGGTATTGACTCATAATAAAATAAATTCTCATCGGAAAACTTCATAAGTCCAAACTTTATAAGAAAAAAAATATTTCTTTACAGCCTTGACTTTCTCTATAGCCTGTGTGACGTTTATTCAATGACACTACGAATAACCAAAGACCTCCTTCCCTGTGATATTTCATAGAAATTTAGGGGCCATAAAAAATTGACATCTGCTTCGCTTTGCTTCTAGGGGGAAGGGACAAGAGACGGCCAACGCATTCTTGAAAACGTCCCAACTGCACCCATTTCCTGTAGACCGGATATGCCAAAATTTTTATTTCCTAAGACCCGAAAAATATAACTATAATGCTAATCAACCTTAAAGGCAATTTAGTTTATCTTTATTTTCTTACGAATTGGTTTAGAAAAATTTACATTTCCTTTTTAAACTTCATAGATATCAATCCTAATTAGTGATATTCTAAAGTAATATTGTTTTTAATTTTTTTCATGTCTGTAATTTTTGTTTATGATTACTTTTAAATCAGCTAATATACCTCCTTTTCATTTTTTAATCGATGTCATTTCCTTGCTCAAACGTGAATGGGATTTTAAGCGCTATTTTTTTAAAATTTAGCTTATTTTTTTATAAACATAATGAACTGAAGAAAATATTTGAAATTATAGTATGATCATGGAATGTACATTGAAAACTATTTAAGTTTTCAATAAGCAGCAGGTTTTATTATTAACTGTAGTAATAATTTTTTTTTTTTTTGGAGGGTGGGTGAGTTTTTACTGAATTAATGATTTCTAATATGCAATAACGCATGCTTTTTTGCTTGGATTATTTCGAATGCGAAAGTTATTTCTTGGCATTCAGTCATCTTAATACAACTTAATTGGAAAATAAGAGATGCTGCTGACATTGAGTTTCAGGATTTTAAAATTAAAATTTCTTGGATTTAAGGAAATTTGTTTTAAGAACAAAAAAATATCTTTATATGGCAAAGAAAGAAATTATAACTAATAATATACACTTTACTTATTTTTAAGATTTTAAAGACTGTGTAAACATTTACCACTTTGTAATAGAAAAAAGGTAAAAAATTAAGAGAAATTTTTTTTATAAGTATTAACATTGATTTTGATGCTATAAAATGTAGTCAAAACTTTATAAATTTTATAGATGACATCCAGATTTTGAACAAAACGTTAGTTTTCAAACTCGCTGAATCTCACTGGGAGTAAAACATTTTAAGATGTTACAATGTTGATAAAAAGTATAAGCTGATCAACAGTAGCGCACACAGGAATTTTTCAATGGGGGGGGACAAAACACAGTAAAAAACTAATTTTGAATAAATAATTAGCATTAATTAATAAAATTAATCATTAATAACAAGTAATTAATTAAATTTTACATACTTTATAAGAATTATAATCAATCGGAAAAAATCAAGGGCTTTGGGGGCTTGTGTGCGCCTCTGCTGATCACATATACACACGGAAAAATATTATATTATTTTAGGAATAATATTAAAGATATGAGTTGTAGTGCATCTCGTTTCCACACCGCAGGTGCGAGTTTCAAACCCCGGGCTTGGCATGGTCGACTCAGCCTTTCATCCTTTCAGTGGGTCGATAAATGAGTGCCATGCTTGCTTGGGAACTAAATGTTTGGAGATTCGCGTCATTTTGACCGCATGACCGAAGCATCTCCTCACGCAACTCACGCGCCCAAAGTCACGTATACTGAGATGGGCACAGCAGGTCTTGGCTCTCATGGGCTGTTGCGCCACTGAGTTAAGGAATAATATTTGATTACAAAAATAAATGATCAAATTAGAAAAATAGTTGAAGTACAGAATTTATAGTACAAAAGAACACATATTAAGGAATAAGCATTTTTTCCCTTTTAGTATGAGCAAATGATTATAATGCAAACAGATATCATTATTATATAATAAATTATTAGCTTTATACAGAGATATTCTAAAATCGTTTACAGAATGGCAAATCGATGAAAATCTCAATAACTGGAGAGAGAGAGTGACAATTAATGTCGCTCTGTTCAGCTACACGAGGACTTTTGGCGGCGGACCTCGTAATTTTGAACTATGATCAAGTGACGAGGACGACACCTGAGCTGGCACCCCTGTCTTAACTTCCACACCACACCAATGAGAAGACGTTTGAGCCTCAATAGATTTAACGTGTATCAATACTTCTACATGATGGCTAATAACTAGATAATAAATGTCGAATATTCCTTTATTTTTGGAATCTATTTCCAACTATAATCACATTTAGTTTCTATACCGGTTGAGAAAACTCTCTACCAAATTTTCAATAAATATTGTTCCATCTTTTGATAATTACACGATAAATCCCTTTTTTTAATATTTTCTGACACAAATACAAAAATATTCATTAATTAAGAAAAAAAGTTTTTCAAAAATGTAAAAGTCTTTGAGTATTTTTTTCTATATATTTCTTTAACCAGCCTATCCATTTAAATTCTAAAAAAATTGGTGTAATTGGGTAAAAAAAAATTTCTTATATAAAGTCTGAATCCCCCCACGTAACAATTCAAGATTAGAATCATGTGTTAAATTGAAAATCACAAACTATACCCCTGATATTGCGACATTAGGTATAGCTTTTTACATGGGTAAAATTCTCATTAAAATCTTAATTTTTTTTTTTTTTTTATTTAACTATATTAAAGGAATGCTTATAATTTATGTTGTTTATTTCTCATTTAATTCCAACTACTAGTTCACTTTTTTCAATCGTTAATAAAATACTTTCTATTCATTCATTGAAGTTCTAATACATCTTTTTAAACTAGTAGTGGATGACACTTGAGATTAATACCATTGTATTTTTTCAAATATTAATTCATTCAATAAATTTAAAAAATGAAGAAAAAGTAACAAAAATAATAGTCCAACAGCATATATAGAAAGGAAAATTGTTCGTTGTGCCCCTGTTAGCAATGAATAGCGCGTTGGACTTTTTTTTTTTTAATTCAAAAGGTCGGGGTTTGAAACCTTCCTAGGATGGCTTAATTTCTGAGAATGTGCTTTCTTTTTTTACAATACTATTTTATAGGAATAATTAAATTCAATAAATGAATAAATAGTAACAAACAAAACAAAAAAAAAAATAGTCTAACACCATATATAAAAGAAAATGAAAAATTGCAAGGAAAATCGCTTTCTAGTTTGTCACTTAATATTGTAAGTCTGTCATATGTATATACATATTTATATTAATTGTAACTAGTTAATAAAAAAAGTAACTAAAATAAAAATTTTCTTTGTTGACCTAAGAAGGAATTAAATATCTTAAATATCTCATCCAAAGCATAGTTTCTGAACACATATCCTCACTGAAAAATATTTTTTTTTTTAATTAATCTGTAAGAAATGTGCATTTTTTATCGATGAGTTAGTACACTAAATAATAAGTTATTATGAAATAGTGCTGCCTTTCTGTTAGTTACTAATGCCACCTATCTGACGATGTCAGATCGAGGTCCAAGAAATTCATCGCTGCAAAGGGCTACAAGTACGTCAGTCGTTAGCCGTAGCTTTGAGCACCATTCAGGTAACAGTACGCTTTGACTGGGTTCTACCCCAATTTTAAGGGAAAACATCTTAGGGGTGATCAGGGGCTTCCCAGCTCTTGGCTCTCTCTCTTAAAATGCACTCATGTCCATAAATTAATGATAAATCAGAATCACACAGAAATTTAAATCCAAAATAAAAATTTCACCTGTAGAATTATCACACACATCTTGAAGAAGAATATGCAATATTAAAGGAAACCACCAGATGGCGCGGATAGTACGTCACAATGACAAGAGAGGTTATATAAGGAATGGTGGCAAAGAAGTAAAATTGTTCAAAAGCGCTTTAAAAGCCTTTCAGTGCAATAACCGCATAGTTATGGCACAAAGGAAGCATTTTGATGATTTTTTACGTAGTACAATTATTGGACGACTGGAATGTGAACGTACCCAGCTGGAAGTATCCGAGGAACTTGGAATCGCCCAGAGTGTCATCTCCAGGCTTTGGCAACGATTCCAAGATGATGGTAATGTGAGTAGATGTTACAGCACAGGTCTCCCCCGAGTTACAACGCCAAATGAGGACCAGTATATTTGGCAGTTACTGCCAAAAGAAACAGACGGAGCACAGCATCAGACCTGTCTCGACAGCTCTCTTCAGCTACCGGTACGACAGTTTCAAGGCAGACCGTGTACAGACGCTTAGTGCACATTGGTCTATATGCTCGTACGCCTGTGCAATAATCTGGTTCCTGTGTTCCATTTACCGCAACTCACTGTCGCCTGCGATTAACCTGGAGTAGAGAGCATGCATTGTGGACACCACAACAGTGGTCTTGTGTGATATTTTCCGACGAGTCCAGGTTTAGTTTGCAGTCTGATTATCGCCGGACTTTAATATTTAGAGCGCCAGGTACCCATTACCACCAAGAGAACACCATTGAACGACAACGTTACGGTGGTGCAGGATGGCTCGTTTGGGGAGGAATTATTCTTGTGGTTCCAGAACTGACCTGCATTTTCAGAGTGCAACGATGACAGGCCACATCTATCGAGATGTCATTCTGGAAAAACATGTACGTTTGTTTCGGGGCGCCATTTGTGCTGAATTTCTTTTTATGGATGACAACGACCGTCCTCACCATGCGAACATTGTAGACGAATGCCTTTAATCGGAGGATCTCATCCATATGGATTAACCAGAATACTCACCGAACTTGAATCCAATAGAGCATGTGTGTGGGATATGCTTGGACGACGAATTTCAGCCCGTCAACCCCCTCCCACCTGTCTACCGGAACGTCGGAGGGCATTGCTTGATGAGTGGTGTAATATTCCCCAAGATCAGATTGGTAGTTTGATACTCAGCATGCCTAGGCATCGTCCGGGAGACATACTCCGTATTAACATCATACTAACCATGTTATACTGTTTTTTTGTAAATATGTTCTTTTTGAAATTTGCTCCAGGGAGTAAAAATCGCAATTTTATTAATTATGTCAAACATAGCATCTGTTTTGCTCTTTACCTTTGTTTAATAAATAGACTTTACAAATAAGTCACATTTGTTTTGCTTCTGTCTATTTCTTTGCCTGAACTTCATTATTCTTAATTTATTGACATGAGTGTAACAAATTACATGTGGGAAATAAGCAATGCATATGAGAAATATTTATGATATTGATCCCGATTCTACATCATCTTGAGGTAGGAATCTCGAAACTTTTTTTTATAGAGGTATCTCCAGGAACCATAATTCTCTTCATCGCAATCTTTTACTTTATAGAACAATCTGGACAAAGCCAATTTTTAATTTTTGACCCATTCTTAAAATTGACGCATTTCCAATGGTATCAGTAACTGCAATCATCACATTGAACCATATTTTTTAAAGTCGTTGCACTTTCACAATTATTGCAACGCCAAAAGTTTTGTTTCAATGTAATTATTTTTTCTACTTCTTCCCAAGATAGTGTAGTAAATAATTCTTGTACAGATACGTGAAATCATGATTTATAATAGAATCCGTAATTTCATTAGCAGTTTTAAATCCTGCACACTAAAAAGAAAAGTTTTAAATTTTCACTTAATTTTTTTTGGGGGTTCCAAATATTTGTTACAAAGGTACATATTTTTATGCATGGCCTGCGAGATTATAATATTTTCCGAAGTGGTCCGCAATTTCATCTGGGTTGGACACCCCCTGGACTAACGGTTTAACCAAAGCGCTCTTTGCGGTTAATGAACTTGGAAATTCGAAGTTCTGGAACGAGAAGGCCTCTCAAAATAAAATCATAAACCATGTCATTATTCCCTCCACCGCAAAAAAAACAAAACAAAAGCTTCTTTTTCCCCAAACATCAAGAGAAATCCGATGACAGAACACCCCGGACCGACTCTCCTTTTCCATCACTGTGAATCATCGCATAGAAGCCGCAAATGTTTATACTGCAACAAAGGTCATGAACTCGAGGCCTGCCATTTCTTACGCGCTAACGAAAAGAGAAATATTAAGAAAAAAAGGGGATGTTATTTGAGCCTCATGTCTGGTCATAGAGCAATGGAATGTGCGAAAAGAGAGTCATGTCCCTATTTGTAATGGCTCCCACCATTTCACAATGTTTTCGAAATCGGCATGGTGACGATTTCTCTCTACAAAATGTGACACAAAATAATATAGTTTATTTAAAACAGTTTCAGCAGTATTTAAAAAGTGTAAATAGTGTACTATTACAAACATGTGCTGAATTAATAGGTGACAAAAATGAACAAGAAGTTGTTAGATTATTCTTAGATAATGGTTCACAAAGAAGTTTCGTTTTAAAGAGTATTCTGAGAAATTTAACTTTCCAATTCTTAGAAAAGAAAACCTTTCCATTTTGCACACATTTGGTGTAAAGAAACTGAAATAAAAACCTTAAATATAGTTAAAATAAGATTGAAAAACATGGATGATCCAAATTTGTGCATTGCAATAGAAACGGTTGAGACAGAACATATTTCGATTGCCATTAGTTTACCAGTGCCTGATAAAAATTTAGATATTAAAAAAAATGTACAATTAGCTGATTCTTATGAATTTAACGATGAAGAAATATCAATTCTTATTGGCGCGGACTATTATTATCAAGTAGTTACAAGTAGAATTACACGTCTAAACAAAAATCTTGGAGCAATAGAGACATTATTTGGGTCAGATCGGGAGGAACTTTTAACAATGAGTGTTATTGTTAATAAATCAATATTTCGAAATAGCTTCGCGAATTTTGGGATTTAGAGAATTTAGGAATAGAGAAGCAGAGCTGACATTCTGAAAGCATTATTTGTTTATTACATATCTTAGTAAAATACTTATTTTCTTTAAAAAGCATAGTGAGAAATTTTTGTATTTATAACAATACTTGTCTGCACTCTAAAATTTTGCCACCCCTGCCTAAATGCGATCCTGTGTGTACATAATGGATGTAAATATTCTCTCTTAAAAATTATAGTTGGAAATTCATATGGACCAGCAATTTTTTATCAAGGAATATAATTTTTTTGTATGTAATTTTATGCTCAAATTTGTATTAAAGTTATAAAAAGTGCAGAAAACTTTTTGATACCAGTTTACAGAATGTCAGGTATCACTTTGTGTTGTCCCTTGTTTCAAAATCAATCATATTAATACTAATATTTAACTTTTTTCCATTTGCCAGAGATAACTCGGGATAGTAATCTAATATTAAAACTAAATGCTTTTACTTCTGTAAAATTAAGAACTCAACTTAAAACCTACATATTTGGTTTTGTTTCGTTTCATTGTATTTAATAATAATAATAAAAAATTTGATGATTTTTGCAATTTTTTCAAAAAAGAAATGTGAAAGGAAGCGGTTAAAGGGTTAAAGAGAATTAGAGATTTATGCTTCTAAGTAATGAGGTAGGGGAAAAGTTTCTACTGTTTATCAAAAAATGTATATACAGTCGAATCTCCATATAACGAACCTCTATATTGCGAATTTTCTACATATAGCGTTTTCCTGGAACCAAGCGCATTTCAGGATTTCCTTCATAAAATAACATCCCTATAGTGAAGACCATTTTCTATACAACAAACTTTTTTCTTGTGATTGGATTTTTTTAAAGTAGTTCCGGACATTTTAAATTATTCTCTCTTAACATATTTTATGGTTCTCAAAAATCTTGAACTGCTCTTTTTTTGTTTAGCTCTCGCCGAGAGCAATAGAATTCTGGGAGTTTCATCCAAAAAGTACTAGTTTCACTAGAAACATCTTCGATATCCTCTTTCACCCTCAGTGGAATTGTATCGTGTCCCCGTGTCCTTGAACTAATTTCCGTTCATATGTAGTGTTGATCAGTCGTACTGGTAACTTCGTTTCTGATAGCTCGTAAGTGCTTATAGGCATGAAAATTTTAAAAAATTTTTTAAAAATTAGATAAAGCGTCAAAAAGAGGATATGGCTTTAAAATTTAGTATATTCCTCCAAACAGCTTATCAACTATTATAAGAAATCGAGATTCGCTTCAAAATTATGATTCATTGAATTCTTTTTCAAAACGTAGAAGAACATGTGTCTATTAAGATTTCGACGAGGCAGTTTTTTGAAGTGGATACATACAATGCAAGATAAAAAATGTTCCGATCTCTGAACCTTTCGTAATAGAGAAAGTTTTCCATTTGTGAAGGTATTGAGATAAGACCAATTTCTACGTAGCAATTGATGACTAGAAACATTTAAGAAAAGACACGGGAAAATTGCGCCTGAAGGGATTTTTGGTGTATTGCAAAGATATGAAACGTATTATGAGAGAGAGAAGCAAAGTACTTTTTCAAATAAAAAAAACTCAAACAAAATTAACATGTTTTATGTGTAATTAAATTTAAGGACGCATGTGGTGATGTAAGTTTAAAAAAACTTGTTATAAAGTAATGTTTGCTTAAAATTAATTGTATGCTTTAAATTAGAAATGTCCTTAAGTCCATTAAATTTAAAATAAAATGATTTTCTTTTTAAAAAATATAGTGAGTAAATCCTCAACATTACTTTTTCTCTTTTTTTTTTTTCGATGGGTAAGGTATATAAAATAAAGAGATACTAGTTTACAAAAAGGAGTGAGTAATTACTTTTTTTTTAAATACACTCAGGAACATTGAAAATAGCGACCCAAGAAGGAAGCTAAGTACAATCGCAAAACTTTGCAAATAAGTACAGCATAATGCGATATGCAAATGATCCAAGTTTTATGCCAATACGCATGCTCATACACGCCGAGGTGGCGCTACAATCAGGAAGAGGGTGCTATATAAGCCAGCGCAAATTCGAAGATTCATAAATACACCAAATGCCCCAAATTCCCCCAGCCGAAAAAAGGAACCCCTTTCGGAGACCCCAAGAAAAAGCGAAATTTCGCCTCTAAATGGATTAAAGAGGGAATTTCTTTCGCTAACGTTGTTAGCGGCGAAGTCCCCAATCAGATTCCTATCGATGACAAAAAGAAGATTCCCCCATGGATTCCTTAGTCAAGATAGTAACAACACCTCAGACTTAACTCAAGTATTAGAACTCTTCCAAATAATTTCCAATTTAGTCAAGAAAAATCCCAAAATCCTAGATCTACTCACTAAATTTAAAAAAGCTAAATCAGATGAAGAAAAACCTGCCTTCTCGCAGAAGCAATTATGGATAAAGTTTAAACTTTATCATTTTAATTTTTACTCATTATAATCAACCTAAAATTTTTCCCCTTTTTATTTTTATTTTAAATTTAAATTACTCTTCCATATTTAACTTTTAATTCTTTTTAAAATATCAAGTTAATGCAATCAATTCCAAGAGCTCACTTCCATTCTATCTCAAAGCCACACCACAGAAACTGGTTTCAGCCAATCACATTGGATCTCTCTCGAAGTCACGCCCACCCCTCCAACAAAGTTCCAACACAACGAACATCGCAGTTCCAGATAGAGGGCAGAAGACTGCTGGCGCAGTCTAGATACCTCAGACTTAATAATCACCGTTAATCACCGTTAAAGATTCATAAATGTGACGATTACCCGCCTATTATAGGAAGACTTTGGTAAGCGAAACATGCCAGGCCAGGTAAACGTGCTAGAAGACATTTCTCACAGTTAAGCGAGTTTGAGAGAGGCCTGATCATCGGGATGAAAACTGCAGGCTGGTCGACGCGCCGTGTTTCTGGCCAGGTGGATCGTTCGGAGTGTGCCGTTAGAAATTGTTGGTAGCAGTGCACACGAGGAGGTACCCACGCGCGGAAAGCCGAGTCTGGAGCGACCAGGAAGACCACGAGGAGAGAGAATTGAAGGATCGTTCGGAGAGCACTTGTGGACCCCACAGTGACTCGTTCAACAATACGAGCAGACTTAGGCGTAGCAATTGTTTCACAAACAATTTCCAGACACCTTGCAGAAGCAAATCATAAATCCAAGCGCCCTTTCCTTGCACTCCCTTTAACACCGGAACATCGGCAACTGCGTCTACAGTGGTGCCAAGCCAGATCAATGTGGAATGTCACAGATTGGCAAAAGGTTGTGTTTAGTGATGAATCCCGGTTTGTTTTGGGGATAGATGATGACCGTGTACGGGTGTGGAGGTGCCCTGGAGAGCTTTACAATTCCCCCCACCCTGTTCTACGTCACACTGCCCGCACAGCTGGTGTAATGGTCAGGGGGGGCATAGCCTATGATAGCCGGTCCACTTTAATTGTGATGCGTGGAACCTTAACGGGCCAACGGTACGTCGATGATATTCTTCGACCTCATGTAGGACCTTTCCTAAATGGTCTCCCATGGGCAATTTTCCAGCAAGATAATGCTCATCCGCATACAGCAAGAGTTGCTCAAGACTTCCTGCGTCCTTTTCAGACTCTTCCATGGCCGGCCCGCTCCCCCGATTTGTCCCCTGTAGAGCAAGTGTTGGATCAGCTAAAACGACAGATGCCATCGTGTCACTCTGTACATGATTTAGAGTTGGCTGCTCAAGATTTGTGGACCCATTTTGCCTCAAGACACTATGAGGTGTCTAATCAACTCAATGCCGGACCGTGTAGTGGCATGTATTGCAGCTGGAGGTGGTCCAAAGCGCTATTGAAGGTGCCCAGTGTTTGTGTCGTTGCACACACTGTATTCGTTTAGTTGTCTTGTTTTTGAGATCAAGTGAATCTCTCATCTGTGTCATTATGTGTATTAAATTTCATTTCAATCCGATGATTTCTTCTTGGGTCGCTATTTTCAATGTTCCTGAGTGTAATTATCGGAGTTCTTTTCTTAAAATTTCTACCCTCTGTTGTCGTAAAATATGGATAAACTCACTTCTAAGTTATATACATCAAAATTCTAGTTAAACTTAATTACAGTGGTCTTAGCTATATACAGGCAAAATATTATTATAATAGAAGTATTTTTCACAAAAGGAGAATATTTTGAAAATTGTTCATTCTATGTTCATTTTTTGTCAAAATATTGTACTTAAACAATTTTTTATTGTAATAATATTCTTAAAAGAATTTTATATACATTTTCTAATCTTAGTGACACTAAATATCATAAATATTATCCATTTATACGCTTTTGCAAAATCACGGTTCCAAACGTCGGATACCTTAAAAATCTCTCACTCACTCACAAGAAAAGATTGAGAATTCTTGATTCCTTACAACCAAATTGTAACCGATTTGCTCCATTCCCCGACATCCAAGATCGTCATTTGACCTTGGTTCGTTCCAAGCAATCGTTCATTCCCCTTCGCTTTGTTTGTGGATGCATGTCTCCTCAACCATGTCTGCAGCGATTCCGAAAAAAAGTATTTTTTTTAAGTCGGTACACTAGTTAAATTATACCCTAAGCGTAGTTTGAGATTTCTCTGTTTTGTAATACTTTTTTAAAAGAATATTTTACTCGTAGCGATGTTTAATCTCAGAAGCCTCGTTGCAAGTTTATCATCCTGATAAATACTTTTTAGTCCCAATAAAATAAAATTTGATTTTAAGATATTTAAACATTCATAGATCCAAGTGTAAGAACTGTGTGCCATGTGTTTAACTGCATTTTTATAGTCACATAATTTATTATTACTTGGAATGAATTTTCTTACATTTCCTTAATTTTTTTTTTTATTGTTTATTTCAAAGTTAAAGATTTAAAATTCTATTCTATTTCTACAACTTATTTTTTTTTTTGCAAAAAATAAATAGTAATGAATGTAATCTTAAGATTAAGTTACACTAAGAGTATGCGATCTAGAATCCCACTACTTCACAGTAAATCATTTCTAAACCACACCTATATATAAAAGAAATGATTACCACTCCTAAACTTCGTAGCTTTTGAACTCATCCAAATTGCAATCAACGCCATCTGCTAGGTAAAGTCAGATTAATAAATATTGATCTTAAATAATAATCCTTTTGTAAACAGTCGAGGAAATATTTATTTAAATAACTGCGTAATTAATTAAATGTTTATCAAATCTATAAACAGGGTCAAACTGAACACACACAAAAGCAGAGACCGGTGCAAAGTTGACTAACAGAGTCTTGAAACAGATTTCACTTGAGAAAAAATTAAGAATTGTTCATACATTTTGAAATTCGTTATACATCCACTTCCCTGGATATTTCATAATGTTATATAACTATACATTGTTTTTATATAATTGTGTGTTATCTAAGGCCTAGTACCAAGCCTTTTGATTGCATTAAAAATATAACACCCGCATCGAGACTTAAAAAAGCTTGGACTTAAATTTCTAAGACAGAGGTATATTTATATTTCACACTCTCCTCTTAACCCTCCTCCTTGAAGACGATTTCCACAAAAATTTAAGTTTATCTCTATTCAACACAAGAAACGTGTCTCCTTCGATATTCTCCTTACTTTGATCTTGCAAATCCATCAAAATTTTAATTTCTTACTATATTCTGCATATACTTGACTTCTTCTATTTAAATCAAGGATTAGTTTATCTAAAGCAATAATAAGCGTGTCTCTTTGAATTTTTCTGTCCTATACACAGCTTTTTCTAAGGATTTATCTGCAAATTTTGAAATAACTCATATCTAATACACATCGCTATATTCCGTTTCTATACTAGGGTTTAATTTTTTGGCTGCGTCTTGACACTCCTTAAGTTTTTATGAGATTCATGGCGTACATTGCTTATAAACGTTTTTAATAACATAATAAACTTATTCCCTTCACAGATGCCCAAACCAAGAGTCTGTAATTCTTTGTTAACTGAATTAAATTTTTCTAATATTATTTCCCAAAAATATAATTAAATGGCAGTTTCGAGTTTTGTTAATTTATTATATAAATTTACTGCCTGTTTTCGAAAATCCATTTTCTCATTTTCATTGTCACTAAATGTCTTAAGAATATTCTTGAAATTATCATAATTATCTTTCAAGGCTCCAACAGCATAGTAGTGACAAGACCATCTGGTCTGACTTAAACATTTTAAGGTAAATGCCAGTTTAGTTTCACGATTTAGAAGCTCAAACCTATGGGTCGAAGCAGAAAAGAAAACATATTTGTTGCACTAATCCAAAGAATTCATGATTTTGGTTGCAACCTTAACTAATTCTGCACAAATCAGATTAAGAGAATGTGAAGCACACGGCACATAATTAGCGAATATATTTTTTTTCTTTTAGAAGAGCTTGCACGTCATTATATTGACCGGACATTTTGGCAGCGTTGTCAAATCACTGTCCCCTACAATTATCCAACAACAGTCCATTTGTTTCTAAAACTTCTTGTAGAGAATTAAATAAGTATAATCCAATGTCACTACTAATCTTAATTAATGGAGCACACCTTTCCTACACTTTCCCCCGAAAACAATACCGTAGTACAATAGCAAATTGGTCAGTGTAGGACAAATCTGGTGCTGAATCCATTACAATTGAATAGTACTTTGTGTCATCGTTGTTTATCTGAGTTGTAATTGTTTTAATGATTTTCTTGCCCATGATCTCAATTACTTGCTCATATATTGTTTTTGATAAGAACGGTATTAACGATTTGGGTCATAAATCTTGCTGTTCAACAAGTTTACAAATGAATGGATCGAGCTCATCTAGCAGTTCCAGGACACCCATAAAATGACCATTATGAGGAAACCAAAACTTCCTCGGTACCTCTAAATGCTAAGCCTCTCTTCTAGCTAAATACTTTACTACCGCAATAACACGTTTGAGGATAATGCGGTAGTAATCTGTATCTTTTCTTAGTTGCTCCTGCAACTGTTTATCCAAGACAGACTTATTTTATTTTCGTTTCAACCAAACTAACATTGAATTTTTATGTTCAATAGAATTTTCATGATTTTCTAAACAACTTGTAAATTGTTTCCAATCAGAAAAGCCAGTTGTGTATTGAGAATTTGTTTTAGAAAAACAGTTTGAAGGGGTCAAACAAAAAACACTACTAATACTGGTAGAATAAAGCAGCCGAGATATCTTTCCAGCACTTGGCCATTTTTAAGTTTTTTAATGAAATGATTGTTCGAAAATGATCTCTTTCTATATTTGTATTCTCTTAAGGAAACACAATATATATGGTTTGGATCTTTATTTTGAAAATAACTCATTTCATGTGAAAGGATATAATCAATAAAATTATTACTTAGCGATTATAAGGCCACGAACCCACGTCAACGTATTTCTTAAACTCAACATTTTCTAACCACTTTTCTGTCAGGGTATTACTGATGCCCTCTGGCTGAACAATATGTTTTTTCAGAAGGCTGCTGGTCATCGAGATCTTGCATATTCTCATCATTAATATTTGTTTGCTGTGTTTCACCGGTTTTTTTTTTTGGCTAAGTTCCTTTTCCTTTCGCTTGCTAATGTCCCTACGTTTATATTCTTGTTACTTTACTCCATTGTAAGAAAATTTTAAATTTGTCACATTTAATTTTTTCTTTTCTCGATTTAACAGTAATTTTCTTTTTCTGCTTCACTTTTATATTTTCTGCCATACATATTTATATTGTTAACTAAGGACTTGATTTTACTGAAAAAGTAAATTTAAAAGTTCAGGTCATAAAATTACAATAACACAACCGACTGTGCTTAAACTAAAAATATTCTAAAAATTTTTTACAAAACAATATAGCATTATTCTGAGATGATTTTTTTAAAAACAGCATCTAGTTTATTTAAAAAAAATTTTAAAAAACCATTGTCTTAACTCTCTAAAATCTAAAACACTGATGATAATTATTTATTGGCCCGTCAGTTTAAAGAGATTTTTTTATAAGGACAAATCCTGATCAATTCCTTTTCTCCTGTTCTATTCTGATCTTTTCTGTCCAAATGAATCCTTCAATGTATCCTTCTGATGACAGTAATCGTTTTGTTGTACAGCAAAAGCTAAAAAATAATGATTCCTTTGAAATCCCACCTAGCAGAGAGCATCACCATTTTTTGATGAATATTGACTCGAGAAGTTTTGCCATCTGGGACAAAAATGCATAATGCCACCCCTCCTCAAAACAACAAAAAAATATTATGGAAAAGGATAAATTGTTTATAGATACACGCCTATAAAATCTGAGTAGTTCGCACCAACAGAAATTACAAACAAACCAAAATTACAAATCTTCCTTTTCTGCGTATAATTCTAAAATCTTTCTGATGAATTTCTTAAAATCGATTTGTTCAGCTAATTCATGTTCGATATTCAATACAGCTGAATCATTTAATCTCTTAAAGTTGTGAATGGTAAGAATTTTTAATGAATTTTAATATTGAAGAACTCATCTCTCCATTTGCTACACTCATTTACAAACAAAGCAAAATTTTAATGTAGTAGCAAAATTTGGTGAAAATTCTAAAGTTGAAATAAGTTTTATAACTTCAACTGGGTTTTCTTTTTTGCCTAGTAAAATAGAAACTGACACTACCTTATTTGCAAGATTAATCGGGTTTATAGCCACTGATTCCTTATCGGCCAAAATTATTTCTGAATTTTTACAGTTTTTAGTTACTAAATTTTTAAAAGTTTTTAATTAAATCATATGTATTGTATAAAAATTTTAAACAATAGTTGTGGGTACTCATTTAATTAAATCTACAGTCTAAGGTATTAATTACTTCATCAAGTGTGCAAAAATAAAAAAAGACTATCTTGAATTTTAATTCAGGGTCGTCCACAGGATCATCTTGTGCTTCATAATAAAAATTAACGTTTCTTCGTTGAATTCAGTAATGTGGATGCGTCATCTCAAAGTTAGCAGGGATCCCCTCAAAGTCAAAGTTAGTCCCGTCGAACAGTTCTTTTGTATATCAGAGCATTTCGCCGAAAGTCACATCCGATCAAAGATTCTTAAAAAATCGTTACGACTTCTTAAGAATTAGATGAGATTTTTCAAAATCCTATCGTAAATTTGAAACAAAGAATAAGATGCCCGTATTTTTCACGAAATATTGTACTTACGTATACTTAATATATTTGGAAATGGTAATTACAGGCAATACATTCTAACAAAGTAGCATTTTCAAATTAAAACTATGCCATCTGAGAATATAACTTTTAACTTTTTTTTTTCAACAAGCCCAAATATAAATCTGTATACAGCTCACACAAAAAGATTGCGTGGATTTAAATAAATTTGAATTTAAAGAAGGTGTTTTTACTTATACAATTTCCAAAGAAAAAATATTTTCTCAAATCTCATTAATATAGAACTAGAAATAAATGACCATAGTAAATCAATCTTAAAAGAACTAACACTAATAAAAATACTTAAAAGTAGACTGTGATACTTAAATAATAATAATAATAATAATAATAATAATAATAATAATAATATATAATAATATATATATAAATATATATATATATATATATATATATATATATATAAAATACACAGTCCAGTCACATTAATGTGACCACCACGTACTTTCGACTTTGACGTTGAATAACCAATCACAGAAGGATGCTGGCATCGCAGTGCTATTGAGCGTATATAAAAGAGTGTGTGAGGGCTTCGGAAAACACTACAATTGTTGGCGTAATGCAAACATGTAAAGAGTTATCCGAAGTCCAAAACGGCATAATTTTTGGCTTTCGGGAAAAGGTTGGAAGCATTTCCGAAACGGCTAAGTTTGTGGACTGTTCGTGTGTCACCGTGGTTAAAGTATACCGTGCATGGCAAAATGTGACCGTTCAAAATCAGTGACGTGGCAAATGTGGTGTACCACGGGCCATAGGTGATAGAGGTGACTGATGGCTGCAGAGGTGAGTTCGGGAGAATAGACGTGCTACCGTTAAGCAACATACCACCCAGATGAACCAAGGGGCTACCAACAGTGTCTTCCAAACTACTGTTCAGCGATCGTTGTTGCGTCTGGTTCTCCGAAGCAGGCGCCTAGTTCATGCACCTATGCTGACTGCTGTTCATCAGCAACGAAGACTGGAATTTTCATACAGGTACCGCAACTGTGCATCCAATGAGAGGCGACAGGTAGAGTTTTCTGATTAATTACGCTTTATACTCCATCGGACGGATGGTTGGTGGCAAATACGACATGAAACGTCTAAAAGCAAACACCCTGCAACAATTGCTGGCAAGGTTCAGGCTGGAGGCGGGAGCATTATGGTCTGGGGAATGTTTTCCTTAAATTTTCTGTGTTTATTCATCATTGTGGAAAGCACGATGGATCAATAGAAGTACGCATCTGTCCTTTCAGACCATGTCTACCCCTTTATGCGCATTGTTTTTCCTCAGGATGGTGGCATCTACCAGCAGGACATTGCGGAGTGTCATACAACTGACAGCGTACGTGCGTGGTTCAAAGAGCACCAGGATCAGTTTATCGTTCTTCCGTGTCCAGAAAATTCACCTGACTTAATCCCAATCAATAATCTATGGAACCCTTTCGATCGGGTTGGATAATATTACTAAATTTATCTCCTTTTAGAGTAAAAGAAGAAAACATTGGAATAACACATTAACTACTGATCTAATTCAAACTTTGAACATTCAGAAAGAATTTTAAAAAATGCCTTTCGGATACTTTAATCAACGATAATACAATGACTCATAAAAATGATCTAATAATAACAAAAAGATTTCAAAATTTTTCATTTGATGTGTGGAAAAAGGAGAAAAAAAATCTGCAAATACATATTTTATATTGATTTCGCATTCAATGATTCAGGGAAAAAAACCGAAATTTACTATAAGCAACAGACAAATGAACTGCAATTTTTTTTAAATACTGAGAGCAATAATGATGGTTGTGCAGTGACTCGTTCCAAAAATGAAAGTAATCTTACGAGAACAGATTCGTGTCAACAATATTATTTCAATTAGATCCAAAGAAAAGATTTTAAAATCCATATACTGTTACTATTGACACATAAATGCACAAAATAATTTCATTGACAATAAAATAGCCTAGTTTTCATTTAACTCAGTAAGCTTTTTAATTAAATTCGTTAAACAAAGTATTTTATTTTTATAGATTGTGATTTTTTTTTCATAAAAGCAAATACAATAAGTTTTTACTTTACACTTTATCTTAATATCGTAAAAATACAGTTGTATCTCCCAATAAGGGACTTAGTGTTTGACACAGTATGTCTTAGTACCAGAAATTTAACCCAACCACACAATCTAATGCAGACATTGCATATTTTGTCCTTTAATACTAAGAAATGTAATTTAATTAGAAATTCCAGCTGTATCAGGTTTTAAATAAATTTTATATAAGTACCTTTAAGTCACAGATATTTTTTTTTAAAAATTTGATGCTATGTAAAAGGAAAATTTTTAATTGAAAAAGTTTAATTATCGCATGTTTGAAATAATCAATTGAATTTTGTACTTATAGAAATTTATTGAAACTAATCAGTTGCACAGACTTTTTTTGAAAGCCTGTGTAATGTGTCATCTTTAGACCGCATTTTTATTTCTAACGTAAATTCAAAGAAAAAGCGCACCACCACAAGGTGCAATCACTTTATTATCTGTTTTGTCTATAAATTGAAGAGTCTAACCGAGTGCGTTGCAATTGTCTGTTTCTATTTCTTTTCTCTTTCGAAGTTACTTTGATTTATCAGGTCGTCAATATATTTAATTTATATTTAAAGAAAAACACAAACTTGTCTTTGAAATCTTTAGGATATTACTATTAAAAAATTCAAAATAGTTAAAAAATTAAAAACATAATTACCTGCGGTTCTTTCAAGCGATTAAATTGTAAAAGATGGAACTATATGCTCTTTTTTTATTTCAGCTGGCCTATTTCTTTGAAAATGAGTCTTTTGATGGTATAAATCACAACCGCTTATTTTAAAGTAACCTTCAGGAGTGTAAAATGAATAATCTACTGAGTAGGTCTCTATCTTCCAAAAAAGCTCCCCCGTCTTTTTTTAGTTATATGACACCGACATTCTGTGGGCGTTAGGAACGTCCGTTGTGACCCCATTATAAGAATGGGAGAAAATGCAAAAAAAAGTGTAAACACACATAAACCAGAAACATTTCAATGTCCATGCAAACACGAGGACAAAAGAATCCAGATGATGCTGTCGTAGACCCATATTTACGCTTCATGTACCCCCCAATTTTTTTTCACTGTGATAGACCCCTTGCAATTTGTCGTCGACCCCTGGGGGTCCATATAGACCACTTAGGGAATCACTGGTATAAATGCTCGATGCTCGTCGGTGCTGCTCTACGATAGAGCCTCTGCCTATAAATTATTAATTTCCGCATATTTGGTGGTAAAGAGGAACAAAAGTAAATTGCTCTTGATCTCGAAAATTAAAATAAATTTGTTATGGCATTTTGAATATTTTATTTCTTATTTGCACTTTTTTACTGGTTTATTATTTCACTACTATTTTGAGTGTAAGCATCTTTTTCTGTTTGTTATCTTGAACGAGGAGCGGGCCCCTGGGCTGCAGCCCATTTAGCCCATACGTAGATCCGGCCTTGGGTACGGCATTTATATCAGTCGATTTGTAAAGGTTAATAAAATTGTGTGTGCGTGTGTGTGTGCGTGCGTGTGCGTGATGAATCCCCAACCCCTCAAGTGTCAGTTGGGGTAAACTTCCTACCAGGACAACTCAACCCACCTCCTGCATAAGAACTTTAACTTCGACTTTCGCCGGACTTAAAGAAGACACGTGTTCTAAGGACTCACTCGCTGCTGATCAACGCTGAAAGAGCTCTCGTTTTTGTCAAGGCTTGGAGAGAGAGTGCAGACTTCTTCACTGAATATTGAAATAAAATATAATAGGACAAACGGCTGCCCGTTGCATTTCTCCTGTCAATCAAGAATTTCTCCAAAACATGATATAATATATATATATAATATATATATAAAATATATATATATATATATGTGTGTGTGTGTGTGTGTGTGTATCTATATTATATTTCTTCGAAAATTATTGGTACAGTGAATTGTATCAGAAATAAAGTACACCGTGTGCTGAGTTTTTAGGCTTATTTTAAAGTATTTAGAAATTCTTACAGGACATACATTTTTTTTTTCTAAAATACATAATTTTCATTGATAAAATTTCCTCTTTTAAATTTATTTCTTCCTAAGCAGAACCGAGTTTTAAGTACCTTTCTGAAGTCTTTTCTTAAACTGAATTATTTTTTCAACTCTAGAGAAAAGCAATAAATAAAAATTTTTCAATTTCCAAAGATTATATCTAATTTTAATTGTAATTCCAGCATAAAATGAAGAAGTTCTGAGGCTATAGAATAGATCTTGTATTTCTGAGCTCTGATAATAGTAGTCTATATGTTTGTTTACTGAATACTCTACTAGTGGGCCTGGTTTGGGGCTCAAACTGAAAAAAATGAACCGATAACTGATTATTTTGGAAAAGTAGTTCCGAAACTTATTGTGCCAATGGGCCCCTTTTATATCAAAAATATGTCCATGAAGCCCAGGTAAAATAATTCTATTTCAATGTATAACAGAAAAATTACAAATTCACAACTTTGAGCTCCTGAAAATGATGTCGATAAATATTATATAAGATTATTTTATAAAATTATAAACCGTATTAAATCGAATCTAAACCACACTATTTTTCTTGTGTTAATGCTACTGAAAATCCTGTGCGGCTTAGAATCAAAGGTAAAACATTTCTTTAATGGGGGAAATTGAGTTTCCACTCTTTTCAAAAGGAAAGGTGTGACCGTTCATTCTCGTCCTTTGCATCGATGACTTATCCCATTCCGTAGTTTTTCTCCAGAATTCAATCTATCCTAAACATCGTTTGTCTGCTCGTAATTAGGAATTTTTTTGGATACTCTTTCTTTTAATCACCTAAACGTCAAAGATATCGGTAATAGCATCAAGACGAGTTCACCATGACACAAGAATGAAAAGGCAATTTCATATGCATAAAAAAAGGAAACAAAGCAGCAGCTTCAAAAGTTTGACTCGGATGGAACAAATATACGTCGATGACGTAATCAAAATGATACAACTTTTGTTTGTGTGTGTAAATGTTCAACAGTCCTTAATATTTCTTTTACATTCTTTTTTAACACATTCTTTAAAAAAAATATTGCAAAAAAAGGGATTGGATGGCACGGAAGACGACCCCGAGAGGAAAAAGGGTGACTCCGACACTAATTCCAAAGTTAGGCGGGACAATGGGAGTGAGGAATCCTTTTTGAAACACGATACTGATGATTAAAGCAATTATAGGTTTATGTATGTATTTAAAAGTTTTTAATAATGGTAAGATAAATTAATTATTAATTCTTTATTATTCCTCATTATTTTTTTTAAAAAAAATTCTTATGTATCGGGTATTGATGAACCTTTTACAAGTTGTTTTATTTGTTCTCAAAGTGTGAAGAGAATTCGGGGTGCTGCTTAGAATCGATGGCAGCTTAGATTCGAGTAAATACGGTGTATGTATAACTTTCACAAAAGTATAAATTTATTTGGTAAATTTATGTACCCGATACCAGTCGTATTTAAAAATACTTTCGTAACGTATTCCATTTTCTTAACCATATGAAGAATAATACTGCTTTCTGTTCAAAACGAAGGAAAATTTATTACATTTTCTTCAAATGCCAAAGGGGATGTGGTAGCCGAGTGGTTAAGGTATCGGATCATGGCAGGCATGGCAGCTCGGGTATCGTCCTCGTCCTTGAACATAATTCAAAATTACGGGTCCGTCGCCAAAAAGCCCTCGTGTAGCTGAACAGTGTGACGTTAATACTCACTCATTCAAGTGTCAGGATAAACTAAACTGATGACTAAATGTACGACATTTTTTATACTTTAGTCAAGTTATTCCATTTAGGGGGCGAGATTTTGTTCTATTTAAACGTCCACATCCGTGATCGGCCCGACTTCCACCGGGCGAAGCCTGTCGTTATTAGTACTTCAAGTGCCTATCTAAAAAATTTTATTCTGAAATTTATAATTTTTTACTCTAAATTTTTTAACGTTTTAAAATCACAGTATTTATTTTAAATTTCATAATAATAGAACTGGGTAACAAAATACATCCCTTTAATATTCTTTAGATTTTGAGTGCCGCCAGCCATCGCCTGTAATTTGTATATATTAATGGGCTATAGGGAAAATAGAAAAACATGTACGTATATAATTAATAATTATTTTAGAAAAAATAATTTTATACTTATTGCTATGCTGCAATTCGGACTTTATTTTCCAACATTGAATATGTATTTGGATCATTAAATTTGGAAATGATTTATTGTTCTTTGTTTCATCGTTATCTACGCATTTTCGAAAGCATCCTTAGGTAAGTTAAAATTTTATTTAACATCTTGGCTTAGAACATCTATCACTATAATTCATAGGATTTCGCTCAGTATTATAAATAGAGTGAGTAAGTAAGTGAATATTAAGAACACACTATTCAGCTACGAGGGCTTTTGGCGACGGACCTCGTAAATTTGAACCGTGGTCAAGTGACGAGGATGACACCTGAGCTGGCTACCCTCCTAACTACCACACACCTTCGGGAGGATATTTGAGCTCTCGACAGATTTAACGTGCTTCACTCCCCTGCACGGTGGGTCTTTAGTGGTACTGGGCTGGAACTCGTGACAAGCCAGCCATGATCGATACCTTGACCACTAGGCTATCGTGGTCCTGTATTATAAACAGAACGAGGGAAGCTTAGCTAGCCTTAAAACAGGTTAAATCCCACTTTTATGTAAGTTTAAAGGTTCTCTTCATTCAACGTTTATGGTACACTAGTATCCAACTTTATAAGTTTCCAAAACCTCAATACGATATTTTTTATCTTTAATATTTAAGGTACTACAGTATCTCCTGCATTTATTAAAAATTATATATGTATATATATCGACTCAGCCTTTCATCCCTACTGCAGTGGGTCGATAAATGAGTACCAAGCTTGCTTTGGAACTTAAGCACTGGGAGTCTCGCTTCAGACTGACAACCTGATCGGGACATCTGCTCATGCACCTCAGCGCCCAATGGTCACTTATACTAGAATGGGCACAGTAGGCCCTGGCCCTCATGAGCTGCTGCGCCACTGAGTTTGAGTTTATGGTCTGGAACAATGCTATTAATTTTCCCATTTTTAACAACCTATAACTTTTTATAATTTCTTATACAGTGAAATACGTTTAGCACGATATCGCTTAAGGCAAAATATCAGTTAGCACGAAATAGTACAACGGCTCCGACTGTGTATTTTCATACATTTTTTTTCTCTTAATACAAAACGAAAATCGCTTAACGCGAAAACATTTCCCTTCTGGGAATAGACAAAATAAGGAACCAACTCGCTGCATTGACCTGTTCTATTGTTTTAACGGAAGAATTCATTGCAGTGGAGATGTGTGTACAGCCCCAATTTATATGGCAGACAAAAACATTTTGGAGTTTGTGCAAAGTTCAAAAAATATCATTGATGCAGATTCGAACGATGAAAATGAAATGAATTATGTAGCTCCTGTTCCCACATCTTCCAAATTGAGGAACATCAT
>BMAU01010630.1:0-39810 GCA_019973935.1 Trichonephila clavipes | reverse complement strand
AAAATTCTTTGATTAAAGAATCCATTATGGAAATAAAGTCATCAATAACTTTTTCTTCGTTTCGTTTCTCCTGGGCATCTAAATCTGTGATATTTTTTTTTTCAAGTTTGGGAAGTACTTGTAGTTTTTTGTAATAATATCGTTTCTGAAAACATATAGTTTAGCTTCAAAAGCGGATCCATCATGACGATAACTGTTTTATGCGGGCCTTGAAGCTTTATGTTCAATTTGTTGAAATATTGGCATATGTCTGTAAAAAACATCAATTATAAAAGCCACATAATATCCATCAACTGTGGGTATTGTTCAATTTTGCTCTCATTTTGTAGAAACAGTCTGATTTCTTCCAAGCAATCAACAAATCTTTGAAGTACGTTCCCGTGGCTCAACCAGCAAACATTGTTATACATTATTAAGCCATTATACACCGAATTGACTTCATTCAACAAAGCATCAAACTTTCGTTTATTTAAAGCCTGTGACGATATGAGGTTGACTATTTTTGTGAATAAAGTTATTACATTATCAAGAAATCTTGAACCACTCTTTGCACATAAGGCTTGTTGGTGAATAATGCAGTGGTATTCAAGAATCGAGAGTCCTACGTCTGTTTTAAATAAAGAAATTAAGCCATTTTTTGCCTACCATATTTTGAGCACCATCAGTGGTTACTAAACAATTTTTTTCAAATCAATTTCCTTCTCAGCAAGCGAATTTCTTACTGCCGTACAAATATCTGTGCCCTTTGTAGTTGTTAACAACGATGTTATCGCAATTAATTCTTCCTTAATGATGTTTTCTACACAATATCGAGCAAAGACAGCTAAACGTGCCGATTTAGTAGTGTCAATACTTTCGTCAAGACATAGCGATATAAAAGGAGCGGAGTTAATGTCATTTTTTTGTTGATCTGTAACATTTTCTGCCAATTTCAAGATCATTGTGTTTCTAGATAGAGGAACATCTTTGATGCGCTGAATTATCTTATCTTTATTATCAAAATCATCAAAAAGTGAGGGCGCACATGCCAACCAAGCTTCCTTCAAAACTCTCCCTCTTAAAAGGTTTACCATGCCGAGCAATGGCATTTGCAGCTGAGTAACTTGCCGCACTTGTGTGACAATTTTGCTTACATATTTAAATATAGACGTCGACTGTTTATTTCTGTCTTTTATTGCACTTGCAATTAATTCTTTTTGCTCTGGTTCGCTTTTTTCAGAAAAGGATTTGTGATTTGTTTCAAAATGCCGTTTTACAGACGATATATGTTCTGCATACCACTGTTCCAGAACATAAAACACACACCGCTTTGTCACCTTTATTGATCATGCCATATTTATCAGCCCACCAAGTTTGAAATTCTCTGCTATACTTACTATCTTGCACTTTTTTTTTTTGTTGAACTAGCCATATTAAATACCAGTTAAAAATCGTAAATTTAACACAAAACTTTAAATGTACAGATGTGTCGATGAAATTAACTATTCTATGTGCTCTCGCTTGATTCCCCCCCCCGCCAAAAACACCCCTTTTACTGACTGCGCACGACTGCGGGCTCATGGGCAGATTTATTTGTTTTTAAGAAATTGAGTGCTTGCAGGAGATTTCTGTAGTGTCTGATCTTTCGCTTTTGTCTCAGATCATTAAAATTTTTAAAAATAAAGCAGTGAGAGCTATTTTACCAATTAGACTTACAAGACAAGAATTAGATCACATTAATAAATTAGATGTATATACAAGCTGAACTATTAATGTAAACGTTAGAATATGTTTTTTAAACAACTTGAATATATTTAGAAATAGTTACGTACACTCACTATGCGTAGATAAACTTTGCATCATTAGCAATTTATAATATACGAAGTATTTACGCAAGACATAACAAACGAGTCTGCTCCCCACTTGTCGGCATCGCGACGGATCACTCGCGTTTGTTCATAATACTTAATAGTAAACTTAATTATTTTAAGCCAAAATGCAAATCGTTTTTGATCGATGGCGTGCCCAAAATATTCTGTCGCGTGCCATCATTGGCACGCGTGCCATTGGTTCGCCATCCCTGGCCTATAACTTACATCAGAGTAAAAGTGCATTTTTTATTATGTCTGAAAGTATTTTGTTTTAATTCATTCCAGTAAATTAATTGTTTTTTAAATCTTTTATTTTCGATATGCTCGCGCCCCCCTCGTAAGGTTATCGCGCCCCCCCAGGGGGGCGCGCCCCACAGTTTGAGAAACACTGCCTTAAGCCAATGGTCTTCAAACTTTGTCGACACACGGAAACAGTGAAACTATAAAATATTTACGGGAAACCCTATAAAAGACCCCCTTAAGTAATTAATAAATCATGGCAGTTAAAAAACCTACTGCAATCAATTAAAAGAAATTAACTTGTCATATTTTAAAAATATTTAGCTGAAAGTTTATTTTTCAACCTGTTTGAAGTCATAAAATCTATTTTCTATCTATTTTCTTTTTCGAAATAGAGTTAACGAATGAAAAAAAAAAAAAATAATACTTTTACTCTGATTTCAATGTGGAAATGGATTTATAATATTTTTCATAAAGTAACGCAAAACTACAAAAGTCAGTCAAATTATACGAAGGCTGTTCAGAAAGTATCGATACTGAATTTTTTCCATTTATTCCAGAAAACCTCTAGCGGAGGGACTGTGCGCATTATGCACGCGCATATTTCACCTTGTCTCACAAAAATCGGTACATCTGTACAGCCAACACCTCCTAGATACAAGGCCTGGCTACTGAGATGAGAGAGGCTTGTGACGTCACATATAGTAGGTACAGAAATCCTCCCGCCTGATTTGAAGTTCACTTTACTCGCCTACGCCATTTTGAAGATACTGGGACAGTACAAATGTTTGGATTCCCAAAAGAGGACTTTCTTCGAAAAAAATGGATACAAGCCATTTCAAGGAAAGATTTTGCTCCATTAAAGTATTCGAAGGTAAGTTTTTTAAATTTTATTCTATTTATGGAAATTGTAATAATATCTTTATTTTAAAAGTCTACAAATAACTTTAATAGGTTGTTCGATAAGACCTTTGAAAATGTACTCATTTCTTTTTCTTCATGTGAGTTTCTTAAACATTGGCAATTCATTTTTATTTATCTACTAGCTGGTACACACCCGTTCTTCGCACGGGTGAATTGAAAATTTAAGCAATACAGGCTGAAGGATAAAGAAGTTTTTAATGAGTTAATTTTAAGGGAATTGTAAATTAAACAAAAAGAAAAAAAGCTTTTTGCATATCTCAGATGAACAAAAAACCATGTTTGCTAAAGTTTAAGTCTGTAGATATAATAGCTGATAAAAAAGATTTTTTTTTACTTATAACGCTCCGTAACTCTCTTATGGAGCGATCTTTGAAAACACCTTCCTTCTGCTCAGCAAAATTAACACATTGTTACAAATAGCGCGTTAATTAACACATTGTGTAATACCTTTTCGTAGAATCAACGAAAGTACCTGAAGTATTAATAGTTTGTTAGCAAAGAAAGCCCATTATGATATACAGCTCGTAGTCAATGTAAATAGGGACATAAGCAACCATTTATTGTATATTTGGTATATTAATATGATGTGAGATACAAAATGCAAAACACATTAACAACAACAACAAAAAACTAGCTGATTTTTGAACTATTAGGATGACTTTAAAAGTAAGAAAAATTAAAGCTGTAAAAGTAAGCTGAAAACAGATAAACATGACTCAGCGTTAACCTCACAATTCGTTAACTTCATAACTTCATTTTAAAAAAATCAAATTATCAGAGAAATTTTTGTTAATTCTAACAAATATTTTTGGTTGATGCAAAACAATATATATATATATATATTATATTTTATAGGTTATATATATTTAATTTTATAGGTTTGTGAATTACACTTTTCGGATGATGCAATACGAAGATATACCGAAGGGGGTAATATTCTAGGGATGGCATATAACAGTGAACAAGCTGCTACTTCAGCATATGTGTTCATGATTCAAAGCCTTCTTTTTCATCTTAAAGAAGTAGTTCATATAATACCAGTGAAAAATATCGATGGAGAAAAATTGTTTGCTGTTGTTAAAAAAACTATCGTAGAACTTGATGGTATAGGATTCAAAGTTATAGGTGTAGTTTCTGACAATAATTCTATAAATCGAAAAGCAATGTCAAACTTTTCTGTTCCTCCAATTGAGCATTGTATATCCACATCCTTCTGATTCTTCCAATCCTTTATTTTTTGTTATTGATTCAGTGCACATTTTTAAATGCATTCGTAACAATTGGATTAATCAAAAAAATGCAGGTCAATGTTTTTATTTTCCAGATTTTGAAGATCATTATAAGTTTCCATTATTAAAAGCAAATTTTTCTAAGTTTGCTTATGGTTTAACTTTGAAGGCTTTACGTTCTACAAATCTTGAAAAACAAAATGTGAAACTTGTGCTTAAGATATTTAATAATTTTGTTATTCAGGGGCTTCAACTATTAGCAGAGTAACATAAACTAATTAGTTATAAAACAACATCAATTTTTATTTCTTTAATTTGTACATGGAGGAAAAAGTTAATGTTAAAACACCTTTAAAGGGACAACATTTGCTTGATCCTTATAAGCAACCGATTACTTTATCTCCAGACAACCAAACATGTGAATTCTTGCATAAAATTTTGTCATGGTTAGACTCGTGGAAGGGAAAAAATTGTACTACTGGCACCCTTACTAAAGAAACACATCTTGCTTTTATTCATACCACATACGCTTTACTTGAAATGTCAAAATATTGCATTAACGAATTAAAATTTCAGTATTTTCTTCCCGGAAAAATTCAAACAGATGCGTTAGAAAGTCGTTTGGGGAAATATTGAACACTTTCAGGTTCTCAATATTTAATATCAATTCGACAGCTTTATGAAATAGAAGCTAAACTAAGAATGCAAAATTTTTTACCTCTAACTTTGGTTTCAAACACATATGGCCAGCTTAATTTAAAAGACATTCATTTGGAAGATTCGTGTAATGAAAATCATTTAGAGTCATCAGTATTGCATAATTTTAATATTACACTATCTGAAAAAGATTTTCATGATGCTCATCCGTATCTACCTGTTTTAACATATGTGAAGATCTCCTTGGATCTCACTTTGAGAACGAGAATGATTTTGAGTCAAATAAGAACCGGTAGCCATTTTTATAAATAACTTTCTTTATTTAGTTATCTTTCCCAAATAGAATCAAAGACTTTTAATTACAACTAAATGAAAATAGCTTTATGAGGTTTAAAAGGGGCTTTCCTTTATATTGACTTAAATATTTAATGATCCAATTAATTAACAATTAGAATATCAATCACGCAGAGATTACCGCGATAAGAGATCCCAGAACATTCAATAATATTCCTATTGAACATTTAACTTTAATCTCACTCTTAATATAAAACTTTAATGAGACTTTAATTATAAATCAATATTTACCACACTGCAGCTCAGCTCTTCCTGAGATTTATCCACCTAGAAATCTTGAATAATAAATCTCTAACTTCACCATTATACCTTCTTGCTTCAATCTCTCTCTCCTACTGCTTTTTACTTTACTATTCCGTTAGACTTAAATACTTTATCTAATCTGCATAACAAGGAATCCTGTCCTCTTTTTGGAGCTGATTGGGAATAGGTAGGGGAATTAAATTTCCCTAAAAAAGACGACTCAGAAGGTTAGTGATAAAGTTCCGTATAGGTTTGTCACATCCCTCCAAAAAGAAAACGGGATTTATTCGAAGGTCTCATACGTCCTGAAAATAAATTACGTAATTCCTATATTTGTCTTATAGTTCCGACGAATTTAACTGCTAATTAGATATTACTGAAACTCTCTTTCCTTAAGGAAAAGGACAAATAAAATTACGACTTATAAATAATTTTTAAACCTCATAACACTTTACAAGTTTAAATTAACCCTCTAACCGGATAGCACGGAAAATTCCTTCAGTGTAAAGATGCTTCGAAAATGCACTGCACGGATTTTTCTGCCTTCAAGTAACGTTTTCAAAAGCGGATTAGCCGCACTTTTCTGAAATCCTTTCCCCCTTTTAAAGGTTTAACATCTTGAAAGATAATTGGGGACGGTGGAAGCAACACAGCAGACACTGAGGGGAAGTTTTATGGCTCGCAGGAAACCCCGTGTTTTGACCCTGGGGCAATCGTAAAAAATCGGGGGGAAATTTCTTTACACCCCAGGAAGTGTTTATTTGTTACATCGTATTTTAAAAGTTTTGAAAAGTCCCAACGCATAAGTAAAATATGTTACAATTCCCTTTTGGTTTCATATTAATTTGAAACTGTAACAAGTTGGGGCGTGTCAGTGTAATCTGCTATTTTATATAGTTAGACAAATTATATCTTTTTTTAAGTATATTCTTTCGCTTCATTTTTCTTATTTTAATCAAAGCTTTCAGTTTTTGAAACATGATTATTTTATTATAAGATACCGAAAAAATTAATAAAACACCAAACTCTTTAAAATTTGAAACCTTTTCAATTTTCCAACCACTAAAAATGAATAAATTTAAACTTCATCAAATCACATTTGAAACATTTTCTTACACTTTGATAAAAATAATAACGAAAAAAAAACTAATTAAGATTTATTAGTTTTTTTTTAGATTTCAAAGCCCAAGTGTTCAGGGAAGTTTAAGTACAGTGCGTAGTTAAATATTGTTAAAATACACCGAATTATATTTGAATTTTAAGTGCTTGAACTTCAGTTTACACCAAAGACAACATGAATGAAGATTTTCACACATTTTTTTTATAACTTGAATGTTTGAATAAATGGTAATCAAAAATATACGGAAACATTTACAGTAGACATTTATGCATATAAATAAACATAAAAATCAATTTTAAATTCGAGCTATTCAAAAACATTCGAATTATTGTTCAAAAATATCTATTTATACAAAATACCTCAACATTTATCTTTTTTAAAGGCTAACTGAATAAGTGATTAAAATCTGGATTTTTTTTTGAAATCTCGACCGTATAAAGCTAGAAATTTTATGTTAGAAATTCCATTTGAAATTTCGAAAAAAAAAGGCATCGCTCAGTTAAAAATTATTTACCATAAGTTTTAGCAATTGTTTGAGTATAATAAAAATTTCAAATTTTATTATATAGCTTCTTTGGTATCTTTTAATATATTTCGAAGATTTCATACAATTCAGTTGAAAACTGCATGCTAAGAGCAAAAAATATACTAAAAAAATTGATGAATATACAATTACAATAAATTCTTACATAGAAGCAAAACTGAGAAGCTAAAGCGTAGGAATGAAAAATTTTGAGTATATCTGAAGTAGTTTTCGAAATATTTATTTTAAAGTTCAGAAAATTTGTGTGCGTTATGTTATACTTAATATTAATTAAATGGTTAAAATAATATGTTAATATTAGTCATGTAATCGTTTGATGACACATTCATATACTAATAAAAATTATCATGGTCATTGATGCGAATGTCAAGAATTTTATGTAATTTTAAATTCAGACATTAAGATATTGATGTAGAAAATATAAAACGACCATCTAAAATACATGAAAATGCAGTCTGCTATAAAATGACCTTGACAAACAAAATGCGGCATTTTCATTTACTATGGCAGAGCCGGCTTAGTCAGGGGCGATCTCTGGAAAAACAGAGAGAGAACCGCGGTTTTGATGGATGCCGCTCTAGCTTTTAAAGTTCCCAGAAAAAATTATATATATATAAATTACAAATGCAAAAATAAATCTTGTAATTTTCCATACATTTTTATAACAACGAATTGTGAAATTGGCTTCCAATGCATTGTTGTGTTTGACAATATGTAAGGTAACCAACCCTACTTTAGATAGATTTGTACTACTTTTTCGTAACCGTATTCCTTTTAAAATTAATTCGTGCAGCCGAAATACACCTTTTGCACCCTTAAAAACTTATGTAAACTATAACGGTTAATTTTAATTTATGCAACTTGTGAAATGTTCATAATTAACCATTTCCGTCTAAACAGTTTACATGGAAAAAAAAGTTTGGACTCCCTCGTTCATTAGGGATTTATATAAGATTCTAACATTAAATTTTATTTTTCACCGAATAAGATCGAGTGGTAGTGTTTAGGGCTTCCACACCACAGGTCTGGGGTTCTATTAACGGGCTGCGCAAGGTCGACTCTGCCTTTCATCCCCGCTACATTGGGTCGATAAATGAGTACCAAGCTTGCTTCGGGTCTTAAACACTGAAGGTCTCTCTTCAGACAGACCACCAAATCGGGACATCTGTTCATGCACCTCAGCGTCCAATGGTCACGTGTATTATGATGTGCACA
Organism: Trichonephila clavipes; assembly: GCA_019973935.1. Taxonomy (NCBI): domain Eukaryota; kingdom Metazoa; phylum Arthropoda; class Arachnida; order Araneae; family Nephilidae; genus Trichonephila; species Trichonephila clavipes. The sequence goes on along the minus strand of BMAU01010630.1, from coordinate 31,434 downwards.
GTAGTTCCTGGCCCTCATGGATTGTTGTGCCACTGAGTTTAAATCTTAAGTTTGAGGATTACCTCACTTTGGGAATACCCCTTAGATAAACATGTATTTCCACTCAATTGCAATTAAACATTTTTCTTTCAATTACGTTTATTTCAGAAGGAAGTTTGATTTTTCAAATGTATTTGCTTAATAACATGTATATTTGTGTATTATATTAAACATTTTATCAATCCAAACTTACATGTTTTTAGCTCCTCTAAAAGCTTTTAGGATTTTACAACTGATCTTACAATCCATATACGTTTTATAGTAGTATATTTAAAAATGATAAAGACATTTTTACGACTGTGTGAGTTTTTATGCCTCGTTTATAAATATAAAAAATTGCATTCAGCTACAGTTTTTAAAATGTACTGAAATAAGTGGAGGAATAGGATACTTACATATTATGAATATTTTTGACTGCAGTAAGATATATTTATATTTCAGTTTCTTTACAATTTGAATAGAAGTTGTAAGCCATTTTGCGAGTAGTTTGATATTGAGTATAAACCCATAGGCTGTTTAATATTGTAAAGTGTTTTACTTTGATACCAGCACACATTAAAATAAGGCTCATTTGCAGTTATATGATCAGCTTCAGTGATATTTAAATTTTCAAAAATAGTCTACACGTACGAAAACATTCTTTCATAACCGCACACCACATCTCTCATACTATATCTTCCCTACAGCAGGAAATATTTGTGTATACTGAAAAATTTAATACAGGATACATTTTGAAGTGTTAAATTTGTTTTTAAAATTTGGTATGAATACATTGTGGAACTGTCGGTTAACTTCACTGAACAAAATTGTTTTAAGTGTACTGTTTTGAAAGACAAAATTAATTAGGGAGAACTTTTCTCACAATAGAATTTGTAATGACTGAATTGTGTGAAAATGTAGTTATCGATGTGTGACATTTTTCCTTGTAATAAAAGAAACAGAAAGATAAGAAATTTAACTTGAGTAGAAAATGGTTAGAAGTACTGTCATGCGCATTTGAGAAGAAGTATATCCCCCATTAAAATTAAAAATTATTGACTGAATGTATGTTTTGTCCATCACAAATGCCGATGTAGAAAAGGAATTTTTATTTAATACAAGAAGTTCGAAAAAGAGAACACTAGGAAGGAAAATTTAAATTTTTTCCGAAAAATATTCAGTTAACATAAAAATATCTTTTATATGATTTTAATTAAAATAAATTAAAAGTATTGAAATCCTTTTTTATGCTATTTTAAATTAAAAATATAACTGAATAGAGAAAGATTGGTTTTATTTCATAAATATAATCATCGTATGTATATCACCGTACGCACCATTTCTTGTGTTATTCTTTAAAAAATAAGATAGGGCCTTTGCTCTTTTTACCTCATTACTTTTTTAAAAAACAGGAAAGTGAGCTTGTTTACTTACTCTCATATTCGAAAATGAATACAGGATGCTTTTTTCTGGTTCAAATCTCAATACCAAAAATATATATATTTTTTTTTAATTTTTAAAAAATGACAGAAAAATAAATTTTGTTTGAAGAAAATATAATTATTTTTCAACTTCTAACATACTATTTATTTCATTTTTTTCAATTTTTTTTTTACCTTTCATTTTGTTTTAATTTTACTGTGACTGAACATATAGGAGAAAGAAGCACCGAATTCCTCTACAGCTTTCAAAGAAGATTGCCCAAGGCAACTTAACAGCTAGCTGTAAACGATTGATCTCTTGGTTTTTACTTGACAAAGTAACCGAACTAGGTCATAAAATTGTCCCCGTTCGACCTCCCAAGTTCTAAAAGGGGGAAAGGAAAGAAGTCTGTTGCATTTTTAAAGCGAACTTCAAAATAAGAGTTAAACGCTTTCGGAATAACTTTTCAGGAAGAAGGTATCCACTTAGAGGGTTAATCCCTGCACTCTATCCATTTGGCCACGGAGGCGTGGGAAAAACCACCCAAGTGGTGGTAAAAAACCAGCCCCACAGAGTTTACTTAATCACTATACATAAAACAACAATTTCTTTCTTCTTTGGCACTGGAACATCGAGGACTTCAGGGTCAGCTACCCTGAAAGATTAATTTCCATTTGAGTGTTAGGTAAAAGCAGACATGAATTTATACACTTGATACATGAATTTTACATACAATATATATCTGGTTCCTTTGCCTTCCCATTCTAAAAGTTTTTGCGCTAGTTAGTGTTAATGATTAATCCTATCTAACTTCGCCGCGCCCCAAGTCACCAGATTTGAAACAAAATATACACATATATATATATACATCATACAATAACAATCATTTTGCAATAAACAAATAACACAAACAACCAAATGAATTGTCGCATCTTAGCGAAGTCATACATCGAAGTAAACAAATGCAAATTTTACAGATGTTTTCTCCATAATACAAAAATTATCACAAAAGCTGTTTTTTCTGCTACAGAAAAAAAACACACAATGCAGTGTCCACTTTTGCTAGTCTTCTTAATTTTAAAGTCCGCCCGTGACTTGCTTCAAGTGGAAAAATTCTTCACTTGTTCGTACCGCGAAGATAAAGAAACAATACAACCTGGTTTTTGTCTGTTAAATCCTCCTATGTACCGGATCTCGATCCAACGCTTCCATACTGAGGCTTCGTCTCCTAATTTCGCTGTGAGGGATGCCGTTGATTTCGATGTTCCTCTGCTCCTCAGGAATTCCGTCGCTTTCCTTCACTCGGCTGCGTAGATAGTATGGGCAAGGTCTCCTTGAAGTGGCTTGATTCGACCAGACTGGTCTCTTCGCTTGTTTGTTGCGTCCTCTCGTTGTTGCTCTGGTCTGGCGGGTCTTGTTATCACGTCCACTACCTTCCGTCCGGGATTCGACTGTGGTTGACTTATTTAGCCTGCAATCAGGCAACCTTGATGGACCTGCAATGGACTCTACTCCTTGTGAGGAGGTATTAGGTCTCTTAAATTTCTAAGTTCTGGATGAGATCGAGGATGGAATCGACCTCTTGACTCCCTGCCTTTGCTCAGGAGCGAGTCTTTTCCTGTCCTTGTGCTCAGACCCTTGCAGTGATCTCTTCCTGCACATCTTGGACCGTTTTAAAACTTGGTCCTTCGACTCATAAGGACTCCTTTTGCGTTTGTTTCTGGGGATCTCCCGCGCGGTGTTACCCTGCCGTGATCTACACCCCTCACTTTCCTTACTAGAGGTTTTCCTGTGCTCTTTAAACTGCCCTTGATTCGATCTATATATATATATTCGACCCATGACTAACTCCGTGTTCGTCATACATAGTTTCTACCTGACTATCCGAACTAATCGTGTCTGTCTGACGAGGTCGGTACACTCGAACCTGATCAATATTAACTGACACTTTTTTTCCGCTTTTCCAAATAATTAAATTATTACCTTTTATTTCCAAAACTCTATAGGGACCTTCAAACTTAGGCATAAATTTTCCAACCTGTTTTCTACCCGCAGAACTTAAGAAATGTGTTTGAATTAAACCTAAATCGTTCACTTTGATGTGAACATCCCTCCTTCTGCGAGTGTAATATTTTTCACAAGACATGCTTTTTTCGCATATTTCGTCTTGCCTCATCGAATAATCTTTCGATATTCCTACCAACATATTTCGTATCCTCTGTAACATTTATGAGCTTGCTAAACGGGGTTATGATTTTCCTTCCCAAGAATAACTCAGCCGGAGTTTTATTTGTCGTTTCATTTACCGCAGTGCGAAAGCGAACTCATGTAGAAATTGGTCCCAGTTTTCATAGTTTTCTTCAACAAAAGAGGCTATCATTTGAACTAAATTTCTATTCACTCTCTCCGTGAGATTAGCCTGCGGTCGGTACGTTACCGTTTTCATATGTTGGATGTCCAACCTGTGACTGAGATGTTCAAACACGTCAGAAATAAATTGGGGGCCGTTATCACTTATCAAAGAAATCGGAGCTCCGTATCGCGCTATATAGTTATCAAAAAAAGCATTAGCTATTACCTGGGCGGAAGCTTTACGAAGAGGAATCAGCTCACACCACTTAGTGAAGTGGTCAGATATAACTAATATGAATTTATATCTCTCGGGTCGGGATGCGGGGTAGGGGCCTAATAAGTCTAGCGTTACAATTTCATTTGGACATTTTGAAACTATAGGCATTAAACGACCAGCTGGTAGCGCGTTTTTATAATTAAATTTTTGACACCGGTCACAGGTTGAAACATATTCAAATATATATTTTCTCATAAATGGAAAATAGCACGTGTCACGAAGTTTAAGATATGTCTTCCTCTTTCTGAGATGTCCTGCCAGTGGCAGATCATGAAACTCTTTCATAATATCTTTTCTAAGAGAACCAGGAATATAAACTCGTAGTTCTCCCAGAGTAGAAAAATACTTCGCGTAAAAGAGGAGACCATTTATTAACTTGAAGTCCTGGGACCAACCCTCGCATATGGTCGCATTAACAGAACCGTCATCAGGGTTTTCTAAATATTGGTAAATATGTCCTAATTCAGGATCTTCCCTTTGTTCCCTAATTAATTGTTCACGTGAATTTATTGCGAGGGCTCTAAGAGCTGCGCACGAAATTTGTGACCCCTCGACACTGTCCACTGGATTTCTCGATAAAAGATCTGCGACCACGTTTTGAACACCAGGCCTGTGCTCCCATTCTATGTTAAATTCGGACAATTTCAATGCCCATCGGATCATCCGACTTGACAAATTCTTACCATTCGTTAACTTTGTTAACGCTGCGTGATCTGTGATCACTTTCACAGGCAGGGATCCAAAATAAGTTTTAAACTTATTTAGAGCCCATATTACTGCCAAACATTCTCTTTCGGTAACCGTATAATTACGCTCTGCTTTATTAAGGGTTCGAGACGCGAAAGCAATAGGTTTTTGATTTTGTTGAAGCACAGCACCAATTCCGACCCCACTAGCATCAGTGAATAAATTGAACTGTTCAGAAAAATTTGGTAATTGTAAAATTGGTGCCTCCGTTAGTGTGCGTTTGATCTGATCAAAAGAATCCTGTGCTTCTTTAGACCAGTTAAACTTCGCCCCCTTTTTCTTTAATTGGTACAGTGGTTCGCATATATCTGCGTATCGCGGGATAAATTTTTGGTACCAACCCGTCATACCTAAAAATTTTGACACCTCCCTATTATTTTTGGGAGGTCTCATTTCCGTAATTGTCCTAATTTTATTACTGTCAGTTTCGATTCCATCTTTGCTAATAATCAGGCCTAAATATTGTAGTTTGTCACGGGCGAAGTGAAATTTTTCCTTATTTAAAGTTAGCCCTGCGTCTCGTAATAAAGTAAAAACCTGACTTAAATGATCGAGATGGTCTTTAAACGATGGAGATGTGATTATAACATCATCCATATAGACTAACACGAAACGCCCAATAACAGGTTTGAGTATGATATCGATGGCCCGTTGGAAATTTGGCGCCGCCCCAGAAAGGCATGCGGAGGAACGCAAAAGTGCCATTGCGAGTGATAAACGCGGTTTTCTCTATATCTTTTGGACTAATGGCCAATTGAAAATAGCCACTTCTGAGATCGAGAGTGGACATAACGCCGGTGTGAGGAATATTGGTGAGTAAGTCATCAATCACCGGTAATGGATATCTAGGATATTTGGTAATTCCATTTAATTTGCGATAATCGATCGCGAAACGATACGCCTCGGGAGAATCTGGAGGAAGGTCATTTTTCTTTCGTGTTAGAACGACTGGAGATGCGTAAGGTGAATTAATAGGACAAATTGTACCATCCCGTAACATCCTATCGATGCGATAATCAATAATGCCCTGCTTGACCCGGTCGTACCTGTATGGTCTCGACACTACCGGTCCCTTGTCTCCAGTATCTATCTCATGATATAGAACATGCGTTAATCCTGGCTGATCGGAAAATAACCCCTTAAAATTATTAAATAAAGCTTTTAATTGTCTCTGTTGCCCGGCATCAAGTTTTGTGTCTGCGAGATCAATATCAACCGGTTTTTCTATTTTCGGCAATTGTTTGATCAGATTGTCGGGAATGATCAAGGATTTCTGATCAAAATCCAATGTCAGTCGTGACGCCTTCATAAAATCGATTCCCAAGATGCATTGATATTGCATGTTGTCTAGAATATGGAATTCCCAGGGATTCTGAAATTCCCTGATCCTAATCTGCAATTCGACCCGACCTAAGTGACTACATGGGGCTCCTTGTGCTGTCACGACTCTGTCTTTCGTCTTTTGACGAGGTCGGTATGAAAAATATTTGCGGTAGACCTCCTCCGAAATAAAAGATTTCTCCGCTCCCGTGTCCCATAGTGCTGTAATAAAGGTTTCGTTTAATAGTATAGGGACATACGGTAATTCGACTGGGGTCATTCTTATAGAGGATACTCTGATAGGCCGATGATCCGAAACTGGAGGATTTTCCGTACCCCGCGATCGATTACCCCCATATTCACATCGATCGCTTAAAAAGTTTAAATGTCTATTTCGTTCATTTTGACCCCGAAATGTACTATTTCTCGACCCACTTTGTCGACTGCCCTGATTGTGGAATCGCTGATCCGATTGTCCACCTTGGCGTCGACCCTCGAATCTCCGATTATTTGCGAAACCTTGGTTTTCGAATCTATTAAACTCTCTTTGTGGTCGGCTATTATTGGCGTATCTCTCATTATTTCTGTTTTCCCTCCAATTTTCTTGTCTATGCCGGTTATTAAAACGATTGTTTTCATTAGGGTTTGAACTTCTAAATCCCTCACTCGAACCTCTGATCTGTCTATTCATAAAACGTTCTTCGTATTCATCAACGATTTGCAGGAGATTGGCAGTATTTTGTGGATGTCTAACTTCGACATAATCCAAAATTTGAGGTTCTAATCGACTAACAACGTGATCAATTAATTTTTCCTCCGACATTTCTAGTTTAAGGACCTTATGAATTTTCAATAATTCATAAATAAAGTCCGAAGGCTGCTGATTACGCCTTTGCGATGAGGAATAAAATCGCGTTTCTAGTTCTGACCTGTTTCTGACCACGGGGAATTGTTCCGACAATGCCTTTTTTAAGTGCGCGTAGTCTGTTGCCTTATCTTCAATGACCTTATAACCAAGAACTTCGAACCAGTCTAGTGCCCGTCCTTTGAGATGACCTTTCAAGTAAGCACACGCTAGTTGTGCAGGTATCTCATAATACGTGAGGTTATTATCAATATTCTCCAAAAAATCACTTATGTTCTCAACCCCGAAAAATATTGTTCCGAAATGAATCTAAAACTGGATCCAACTCTATTCTCGGGATTTATTCGTTGGGCGCCATTGTGTAGATCTCCTTGGATCTCACTTTGAGAACGAGAATGATTTTGAGTCAAATAAGAACCGGTAGCCATTTTTATAAATAACTTTCTTTATTTAGTTATCTTTCCCAAATACAATCAAAGACTTTTAATTACAACTAAATGAAAATAGCTTTATGAGGTTTAAAAGGGACTTTCCTGTATATATTGACTTAAATATTTAATGATCCAATTAATTAACAATTAGAATATCGATCACGCAGAGATTACCGCGATAAGAGATCCCAGAACATTCAATAATATTCCTATTGAACATTTAACTTTAATCTCACTCTTAATATAAAACTTTAATGAGACTTTAATTATAAATCAATATTTACCACACTGCAGCTCAGCTCTTGCTGAGATTTATCCACCTAGAAATCTTGAATAATAAATCTCTTAACTTCACCATTATACCTTCTTGCTTCAATCTCTCTCTCCTACTGCTTTTTACTTTACTATTCCGTTTGACTTAAATACTTTATCTAATCTGCATAACAAGGAATCCTGTTCTCTTTTTGGAGCTGATTGGAAATAGGTAGGGGAATTAAATTTCCCTATAAAAGACGACTCAGAAGGTTAGTGATAAAGTTCCGTATAGGTTTGTCACACATATCTAGCTGGTGTTTGTGCTAGAGCAGCACTTAAAAAATTAAAATTTGACTTTTGTTCCAAATCACTTGTTCTTAATAAATCTTTTGAACGAAATTCTAACTATGATTTAATACGTAACTTAGACAGAGGAAGTTTATTGTGCCCTTCTCCAGATGTTGTTACAGCAGTGCTCTACAACTATAAAATAGTTCAGAAACTTCTTTCTAATGATTATGAAAATATGTTCCTTAAACGAAATAATCAACGTCAAATTGCCTCAGAAATATCGATTAGCTTGATAAATTCAAATGAATTTATGCATGTACTATGCATGGTACCTATAAAGTTTTATAACATATTTAATTCACATTTGCAACAATGTATAACTGCTCTTTTGGAAGAAAAAGTGCCCAAGATTTAAAGAAAGAAAAGTAACTGCGACAACAGTTGAATAAATTGTATAATCTATTTTTATGTTTTTCCTGTATATATCTATAATTATATAGTATAGATTGTTGTCTAAAAATATATTTGAAATTTATTTAATAATTCTTAATGCTGTGATTGTATTTGATACCAATAAATCTACTGTTTTTAAATTTGTTTGTCTTTTTTTTTTTTTTTTTGAAAAAAATACCTACTTTATTAGCTAAATGAATTACATTTTTACATATATGGGTGTATTATATTTTCTCTCTATATATACATTTATTTCAGGTATATATCTATGCTTTAATATATGTACAATTTATCTAAAATATATATTTTTAACTTATTTTACGGTAACCTGTTATATTGTTATTTATGGGAACTTTGTTTTTTGGTAATATTTAATGCTGTTATTGAAGAGAGTGAAGAATTTTTGCTTATTACTGTGCATGATACCAATAGTTTTAAAACATTTAATCTACATTTTTAACAATGCATAATTGAATAACTATTGTTGGAGGGAAAATATAGAAACATTTTAAGCAATGAAAAGTAACTGCCAAATAGCAAAATAAACTGTGTAATCTGTTTCTGTGTACATATTTAATTTCATGTATGTATCTGTAATCATATATGTATGGATTTAATAAAAAATATTTTTGTCAACTTATTTTATGGTAATTTTTCATGCTGTTATGCAGACAGCAAACTTTTCTTTATTAATTTGATACCAATAAATTTTTAAAACATATTTAACTACTTTTGAGAGAAAAAGTACTAAAAATTTAAGGAAAGAAAAGTGACAGACAAACAGCTAAATAAACTGTGTAATCTATTTTTAAATATATATTTATTTTCCTGTATATATCTATAATTATACAGGTGTAGATTTATCTACAAATATATTTGAAATTTATTTAATACTACTTGATGTGCGATACCAATAAAGTTACTGCTTTTAAATTTGTATGTCGTTTTTTGTTTTGAAAACTATTTCTAATTTTATTTTCCTCTTTGTAACTATTCTGAAAAAAAAATAAGATAAATTTTAAAATTAAGAAATAATCATAGATATGTAAAAAAAGAATTATGCGAATACAAAAGGCTCTTATAATTTGCTACAATGTAATAAATGTGTTTATGTTCAACGCAATGCGTTCGTAGTAATGGATAATCATATACTTGCAATTATTATTTAAATAGGAAAACTAATATTTACTCATGTGTTTTATGTACATGAAATACAATTTAATATGATTAATTTACTAATTTTTTTAAATCTCCTGTAAAAAAAAGAAGAGTATAATTAGTTTATAACAAAAAGTATTCAAAAGATTGCATCAGAGAAGCACCGTAAGCGATGGACGATTTCTTCCTACTAGTAGTGACCTCACAAATCAGTGACCAGGCCTTGTATCTAGGAGGTGCTGGTACAGCGCACCGTTCAGTCATGCTGACTTCTTTCACGTGGAGTGTTTGCGTGCGTTCGTCGAAAAAAGAAAATGTGTGAAAACACGGATCAGCGAATCGGTATCAAGTTTTGCTTTCAGCTCGGTAAAATGGGCACCGAAACCTACGAGATGATGAAAACAGCATTTTGAGATTAGGCGATAAGTCGTGCTCGGGTTTTCGAGTGGTTCCGGCTATTCAAGGAGAGTCGTCAATCAGTGAACAGTGATCCCCGTTCTGGACACCGTCCACCCCTCGCAATGAGGACAAGATAGCACAAGTAAAGGCTGTGGTGCGCTCTGATCGTCGTTTAACAGTCCAAGAAATTGCACAGGAGTGTCACATTTTCGTAGGTTCATGTGATGAAATTTTGAGAAAGGACTTGAACATGCGCCGAATGTCTGCAAAGTTTGTGCCGCGTCTCCTCACTGAGGATCAGCAATTCCAACGACTGGCAACATCATCTGTTTTGTTTCAAAGTGAAAGCGACGATCCGGAGTTCATGAAGCTCATCATCACTAGGGATGAGTCGTGGGTTTACGGATACGATCCCGAAACAAAGCAGCAGTCGTCACAATGGAAAACCCCCGGTTCTCCTCGGCCAAAGATCAAGGTCATGTTGATTGTGTTTCTTGATGCAGATGGAATTGTTAATCATGAGTACGTTCCCCAGGGCCAAACAAAGGAATTCTACTTGAATGTCATGAGGAGATTAAGAGAGGCTGTTCGCAGAAAACGACCGGTGTTGTGGGCGTCCTCTCGCTGGATGCTTCATCATGACGGAGCCCCAGCGCACACCGCCAATCTTGTGCAGCAGTTCCTGAGAAAACACGGAACAATCCAAGTAGCACATCCTCCCTACTCGCCGGATATGTCCCCTCCTGATTTTTTCCTCTTTCCCAAGATCAAGAACACCTTAAAAGGACACCGGTTTCAGGGCATTGAAACCATAAAACAGAATTCGACACAGCAGCTTCAGGCTATCCCGAAATCTGAGTCCCAGAAAGGTTTCGAGGACTGGAAACATCGTTGGACCAAGTGTGTTACTACCAATGGAGCATATTTCGAAGGAGATTGACACAAAACCTGTTTCTGTACGTATGGTTTTGCATAATAAATTCAGTCTCGAGACTTTCTGAACAGCCCTCGTATGTACAATAATTGTTGCAATAACTACAAAAATAATCAAATTGATTTCAGTAATAAAATTTCATAAAAATACGTCTTTCTGAAATCAAACTTAAGAAATTTATTCTTTTATCCTTTTGTAATATTATTGCCGCACGCATAATTTGCTACAAGTCCCGATAGCCGAGTTGGCAGAGCGTTGGACTGAACTTCCTCAGGTCTCGGGTTCGAATCCCGGCCCCGGCAGATTTATCCAAAGACTGGAATTTTGTTTCCGTTTTTAATGTATTGTTTCTCTGCAGATCATTCTTTAGAGTGCATACTGGTTATTTCTCGAATATTCCGAAGTGTATAAAAGCAGAGTTCATCGCCAGTTGGGCATGTTCTCAGTCCAGTGTTGTATCGAGCTCCCAGCGTTAGAATAAATCTAATTGTTTGTTTAATTGAACTGTGTACTTCTTTCGAACTCCGTGACAAGTTTGGTGGAGTCGCGGGGTACAATTACGTCAAACGTGAATAATAGCGACAACCTTCGCAGGAGCCTCCGGGTAAGAGGATTATCCCCCGAATTCGGACTGTTAAAAGAAAATAGTAGGAAGAGGACAAAAATGCCGACCGAGCAAGAAGCCAAGCCCACTGTAGTAACACCTTCCTTATAGCAATGGAGGAGCCCATCGACCTTCCGAGGAGCGCCTGGGGAAGACCCTCTCAAATGGCTTAAAGAGTACGATCGAGTAGCCAACTTTAACAAGTGGGATGACATGATGTGCCTGGCTAACGTTTATTTCTTTCTTGACGGTACTGCGAGACAGTGGTATGTCAACAACGAAGACGCCTTAGATTCCTGGGAAGCGTTTAAAAATGGACTAAGTGGACTTTTCGGTGACCGTCAAAAATATACCAGAGAAGGGCAGAAGAACAACTAAAATGCCGAGCCCAGCGTTCAGGCGAGAGTACACAGTCCTACATACAAAGTGTATTAGGACTTTGCCAAGAGGTAAATCCTCTGATGAAAGAAGACGAAAAAGTGTCACACCTAATGAAAGGTGTTGCTGAGGATATTTATCAGGCCCTGTTGACGAGAGAAATCAACGACACAGCAAGTTTTATCAAATGGTGCAACTATATCGAAGATATGAAGCAGAAGAGAGTTGGTCGAACGAGATTTGAAAGGCTTCCAAACGTCGTACCGGTTGCATCCTGACGGATGAGACTGATTTGGTCTCTCTTATTCGCACAATCGTACGAGAAGTCCATCGACTAGTTAACCAGACGCAAGAATCTTTGGACTCCGATCCCCAATCCTTAGAAGAGATCGTTCAAGACGAAGTTGAAAGGGTTTGGGCCCCAGTGTCAACAAAACCTACAGAAACTAGACCACGACCAACATACGCCGCTGTAACCAGGAAATACAGAGCTCCTGTTCAGAAATTCCCACCTGAACCAAGAAAAACAGATGTGTGGAGAACGGCTGACAACAGACCTGTTTGTTTCCACTGCGGACGTCCTGGACATGTAATGCGCTACTGCCGAAAGAGAAAGGCTGTCTTTGACAACTCTCGAAACCACCGACGGAACTTCGACGACGTTGGCACTGAAGAAGAAATACGCCGACCAAACTCTTCTCGCCGTTTTACGCCAAGTCCCACGAGATGCCGATCCCCAATACGTCGTTACAGATCCCCGTCGCCATATTGCCGATCCAGTCAGTCGCCAGGCCGTAGGAACGAGGAAAACTAAAGAGAGCGACCTTCCAAGGAGGTGAGGCCGCGTGTACTGGAAATCCTCCGTCGACCGCCAAGATGACTGGTAACCAACTAGACGTAATAATAGATAAGAAGCGGATACGTGCTCTAGTAGATTCTGGGGCATCGTTTTCTGTCATATCCGATAAGTATCGCCGATTTTTAAAGAAAGTTCTGTTTTCTGATGCCAAGAGCGTTATGCTGAAAGTTGCGGATGGAAATTTTGTTCGGCCGATAGGGAAATGTGTTTTACGTGTCCGTATAAGCAATCGAGAACTGCCTTTTGAATTTATTGTTTTATCACATTGTAGCCATGACGTCATCCTAGGATGGGACTTTTTAGAGGCGTCTCAAGCCGTTATAGACTGTGGAAAAAATGAACTTGTTCTAGAAGACATCTGTCGAGACTCCACAGCGCCTGACGCCTGGAATTTGTATGCCACTAGGGACTATACACTTAAGCCGCATTCTTTAACTAGAATAACAGTATCAGGATATCAAACCCGAGGAGACATAAATGTAGCTCTAGACGGCAGCAAACATTTGCTCTTCGAGAAAAATATTGCTACACCGTCCATGGTATCCACATATCGTAACGGAAAAAGTGATGTCTGGGTTACCAACCTGCAGTTCCGAAACCAAATCATCCCTAGAGGAATGTGCATAGGCCAAGCTGAACCACTAAATGAAGGGCATCTATGTGTTATTTCCGACACATCGGGTTGCTTGGATGACCAGCAAGAAACTTTGGAGTCACAGATGAATTGTTCGTTAATGATGTCACCCGAATTAAGTGACGAACAGAGAAACAAGCTATCCGAACTACTCCGGAAATTTTCTGGGCTTTTCACGAAGACCGACAAGTCGACAGCCGCGAAGACGAATGTGAAACACAGGATTTTTACTGGTGATCATGCTCCAATCAACCAACGAGCCTACAGAGTCTCGCCGACTGAAAGACGCATCATTCATGAAGAGATTCAGAAAATGCTTGATGAAGGTATCGTCCAACCCTCTGAAAGTCCTTGGTCATCCCCGTTGTGCTCGTAAGAAAAAAGACGGTAGTTGGCGTTTTTGCGTCGATTATCGCAAGCTGAATAGCGTCACGAAAAAGACGTTTATCCTCTGCCTCGTATTGACGATACGCTCGACTGTCTGAAAGGTGCCAAGTTCTTTTCTTCCATGGATCTCCGATCTGGTTATTGGCAAATAGAAATAGACGAAGCGGATCGTGAAAAAGACGGCATTTATTACCCCGAAGGCTTATACGAGTTTAAAGTCATGCCGTTTGGTCTCTGTAATATACCTGCGACCTTCGAGAGAATGATGGACAATTTGCTACGCCATTTTAAATGGACTATGTGTCTTTGTTACCTAGATGACATAATAGTGTTCTCAGAAACTTTTGAAGACCATCTTATACGATTAAGACTTGTTCTAAAATGTCTTCAGGAAGCTGGTCTTAAATTAAATTCAAAGAAGTGTCTTTTGCTGCCCAAGAAGTAAAGATTCTAGGCCATCTTGTATCTAGTAATGGCGTTCGTCCCGATCCCGAAAAATAAAAGCCGTAAGAAATTTTCCCACTCCAAAGAATATACATGACATACGAAGTTTTCTTGGCCTTTGTTCATACTTTAGAAGATTTATTAAAGGTTTCTGTTATCTCACCGAACCTTTGCAGTCGTTGCTGAAAAGTGGCGTGGAGTTTCATTGGGGTCCTGAAGAGGTGGAAGCATTTAACAGTCTTAAGAAAGCACTTACTTCGGATCCAGTATTGGGGATGTACGACGAAAGAGCTTCTACAGAAATCCATACTGATGCAAGCGGGTACGGTATCGGAGCTGTCCTAGTACAAATTCAAAATAATGTCGAGAAAGTTATAGCATACGCTTCTAGAACTCTGACAAAAGCCGAAAAGAATTATTCCACCACAGAAAGGGAATGTCTTGCCATCGTATGGGCTACCAACAAATTTCGGCCGTACATATTCGGAAAACACTTTACTGTTGTAACTGACCATCATTCCTTGTGCTGGCTCATGAATTTAAAGGATCCTTCAGGAAGGCTTGCCAGATGGGCCCTCCGACTTCAAGAGCATGATTTTGACGTAAAATATAAAACCGGTAAGAAGCATAGTGACGCCGACGCTCTTTCGAGAAATCCAGTGGAAGAGGAAACGGAAACACCAGACAAATTTTTAGCAGTCACGACGAGTATGAACCTTGCGATGGAACAGAAAAAGGATCAAGACCTTGCGAAATTAAAACTTTTGAGCAACTCATCCAAAAACGAAGAATTCAGATTCATCGACGGTATCCTTTGCAGGAAGAATTTTGATCCAGATGGAAAGTTGTGGTTGCCAGTCATTCCTAAACATCTATGAGCAGACATACTAAGGCACTTTCATGACGCCCCCACCGCAGGACACCTTGGTTTCGCGAAAACTTATGACAGGATTCGCAAGAGATTTTACTGGCCGGGAATGTACCGAAATGTCGTTCGGTATGTCATGCATTGTCGGGAGTGCCAAAGGAGAAAATCCGTTCCTCAACGACCACCTGGACGTTTAGTTCCCATCCCTCCAGCTATAGCTCCTTTCCATCGCATTGGAATTGATCTCCTTGGGAGATTTCAAAGTCTGCTCATGGAAACAAATGGATAATAGTCTGCACGGATTACTCAACACGATATGCAATAACAAAAGCCTTGCCGACAGCCGAAGTCGACGAAATAGCGAAGTTCTTACTTGAAGAAATTGTCCTCAGGCATGGAGCTCCTCGAGTAATTATCACAGATCGTGGAGCCGTCTTTCGATCCAGACTTGTTTCCTCTCTCGTCGACTTGTGTAACATTGATCATCGTTTCACAACGGCGTATCATCCCCAAACAAATGGACTGACGGAGCGCTTCAATAAGACCTTGGCCGACATGTTGTCAATGTATGTGGATGTAGAGCAGAAAAATTGGGATGAAATTCTACCATTTGTAACCTTCGCTTATAATACCGCTAAACAAGAGACCACAGGTTTTACGCCGTTCTATTTACTTCATGGTCGTGAAGCGGAAACGACACTAGATACAATGCTACCATTCTGTCCTAACGATTTTGATGACAATAACATCACCAAGATAGCAGCCAGAGCCGAAGAATCACGACAGCTAGCCCGAGTGCACACTCTGAGAGCTCAAGACAAAGACCGTCGACGTTACGATTCCAAACACCAAATGGTATCTTACGCTCCCGGAGATCTCGTATGGGTTTATACTCCAGTGAGAAAAGTCGGTCTCTCCGAAAAACTCTTAAGAAGGTATTTTGGACCGTATCAGGTGCTACGCCGTTTATCAGCCGTGACTTACGAAGTACAAGATTTTGATCCTGCTTCACGAAAAAGAAAACTAAGAGAAGTTGTCCATGTACTGCGTATGAAACCGTACCATGATCCCGCCGAGCAAATCGAAACCGAGGATATTCCTCCCAAAGAATCATACAAAGGACCCCCATCACTCGTTCCAGAATAAAGACCCTTGAACAAAATGACAGCGGGGCGCTGTCTTCTTTTTCGAGAGGAGCAATGCCGCACGCATAGTTTGCTACAAGTCCCGATAGCCGAGTTGGCAGAGCGTTGGACTGAACTTCCTCAGGTCTCGGGTTCGAATCCCGGCCCCGGCAGATTTATCCAAAGACTGGAATTTTGTTTCCGTTTTTAATGTATTGTTTCTCTAGGTTCTAGATGAATCCAGATCATTCTTTAGAGTGCATACTGGTTATTTCTCGAATATTCCTAAGTGTATAAAAGCAGAGTTCATCGCCAGTTGGGCATGTTCTCAGTCCAGTGTTGTATCGAGCTCCCAGCGTTAGAATAAATCAAATTGTTTGTTTAATTGAACTGTGTACTTCTTTCGAACTCCGTGAAAATATTGTTAAATTTCCATTTGTGAATGCAAAGGGGCTTTTCAATTAAAAGATGGGGCGGGGGACGGATGCAACAAGTTCTCTTCCGACATTACATTTTATTTCTTACAATTAATAAAAAATCATGTTGAGAAATAATCATATAAAAATAATTCCCTTTTTCATAGAATGTTTAATTTGTACCCTTCAATATAATTTTCTACTAGTATTTCTGCTTCAACTTATAAATAATTATTGACGAACCAATTAAAGATATTTTTCAGCAACTTCTTTTTAAAATGGAAGGACCTCAGACTAAAAGATTTGCCAACCGTTCACTTCCAATGGCACGTGTAGGGCAGCGATGCACGTTAAATCTGTCGAGAGCTGAAACGTCCTCCCGTTGGTGTGGTGTGGTAGTTAGGAGAGGGGGTGCCAGCTCAGTGTCGTCCACGTCACTTGACCATGGTTCAAAATTACGTGGTCCGTCGCCAAAAGCCCTCGTGTAGCTGAACAGTGCGACGTTAATATTAAATCAAATCAAACCAATGGCACGTGGCTCAGATGACGTCATAAACATTCCTTTCCAGAATCCCTTTCCATTTTGTCAAACTAGGGGTGGATTGTTGGATCGATACCAAAGGGGCGATTTTATCACTCCCTAATCAGTGATTCGATCAATCTTGGGAGTGATAATTCTCTGTCAAATGGATGAAAAATATTTTTAAACTAATTTAAGCTTTCATTTGAGTCGTAAAAAAATCTCAAATGAAAGATTCAGCTGCATTAAATCATAATTTTTTCTCAAAAACAAGAGACAGTGCTAGAATAGAATAGCCACCATAATGATCAGTGAATCACCTTGAAAATTTGTCCGGAGAACATCCCCGGTGTTGCTATGGCAACCCTGTTTCTCACCTGTTTTTTGTTTGTTTGTTTTTGGTCTGTTAAGTTTTGAGTTTCCCCGAAAAGTGGATGAATATAATGACTCATCTCAGCGCCATTTCGATTTGCGTGCACGATGGATATTCTATCGGGGGTTTGCGATTTTTTTTATTTTAAATCTTTTTAGTGATTTTTCTGGAATAAAAAAAACATTCCACAACAAAAGAAAAAAAACTTTTCACAAACTAATACACTTATTGTTGCAACTTTTTTTTTTGGTAATTAGGTTAAAATTCAAAATTTAGGAATATTTATTGGAATGCAGGAGGTGGTGCTATATAAAAGAATAAAATTGGTGAAAACTTTAATTTTTTTTTCTTTTTAAAATTGTTTTAAAACAGCCAAATAAGTAGTAATAGTCCAAATATACATTTACCAGTATTATAACGATCTATTTTTGAAAAACCAGGATATAACTTAATATGAAACTAATAAACTTTTCACACATTAAAGCATAAAATATCTAACATAAACAGAGATGCACACAGAAAATTTTCAAGTGGGAGGGGTGGTCGAATGCCCACCATTCTCGTATCACACCCCAAACATATTTTGTCGATTGTCCGGAACAAAAAACAGTAAACAATAAATTATCGAATAAACAATTAGCACTAATAAACAAAATAAATTATTAAAAACAAATATTTTAAACAAATCCTCCCAAGCTACAGGAGCCCCATCATGTGTAAGAAAAAAATTGTAAAAGAGTAAGGGGGACCTGAAAAGGCCCCCTCCCTCAAGGAAACTTTGATACAGGGCCCACTCAGGACTAGCTACGTTAGGGTATATCTACCTATAAATCGTATGAGTTGTCCATCTCCTTTCTTGGAAAATAGCATACAACAAACACAAAATACCAAGTCTTGCATTTTTGAATAAATTAACCAGCTGTGAAAGTGGGTTTCATTTTTTTAAAAATAATATGTAATGGAAAATGATGCATCTTCAGCTAAAACACCTTGGTTATGTGCAAGTCATCTGGTTTTAATACCAAATATTCTAAACTTATCAGTAATAATCCCTTAAATTTCCCACTTTGCGTAACATAATGTTTCTATAACTTAAATTTTAAGAGTGCAAGGGAACATTGGGTCAAATTCAATTCATTCAGTAATTAGTATTTATAATTTAATATTACGAGTGGATAGTTTAATTTGCTTGTTTCCATATTCAACTGTTTCATGTTGTAAGCGATTGGAATTATGAAAAAAATTAATTCTTTTTAAATATAATTAGTATGAATCAATTGATTCTTATTAATTATGATTAAATTATCGCATTGTCATTCAAAACAATCGTGTATTTAAAACTTCAGCTCAATTGAGGGCTTTAAAATTTGAGAAAAAAGCTTTAAAAAAGTTTTGACCCAAGTCGCCAACATGGTCGCAAAAGTTACCAAATTTGGTCCACCAAAGTGATGCAAAAGTGGCTGCATTTGTAATTCTTCAAATAACTAGATTTATTAAATTTATTTTTAATGATTATAATTAAATTATCATATTGTCATCCAAAACAATGGTGTATTGAAAACTTCAGCTCAATCGAACCCTTTAAAATACGAGATAAAAACTTTTGAAGTTTTGACATGGTTACAATGTGAATAGAAGAAATCTCATTAATAATAAAAGCACGAGAGAAAATATCCGGAAAGAAATTAGTGTACTTCCTTGGGAATTTCTCTTAGTTAATTAATTTTTTACAAGATATTTATCTTGGGAAAAAATTATGACAGGTTATATGTTATTGCAATTGTTATTAAATACAAACAAAATTAGAAAAACATTTTATATTTTCTTATATTTGGGTAAAAATCTCACAACAACTGAAACACTTATTTGTAATTTTGAATAAAAACAAATTGATTTTCTTCTTTGATAGACAAGTTGCTTTGAGTATTAAGAAAATTTAACTGCATGAAAGAAATATTCATATAAAACTAAAATAAAGTCACGCCAAATTATTTTGTACTACATAGATAATCATGATATCTTGGAGTAGATGAAATTCAAGATGCCTTTCTTATTCCTCTTAAAAATGGATAAATTTAAACTTTGAAAGTATATGCAAAATTTCTATTACATTTTTCTATGCTAATTGTGTGACAAGTTGTAGATTACCAATAATGTAGGATCAAGAATATTTCATTTAGATTGTAAATTTAAATTTTTGACTAAAAACTAACTAAGCTCTTTAAATTTTCATATATATTGGGGATGCACAAGTACTTTAAAATTCAGAAATTACTTAAAAAAGGATAAAAATATATTATGAGTTATGTAAATAATCAATGAATCAGTTTAAAATCTAAATATTTAGCTGAATTCTCTAAAAAAAAAATTTAGAGAGGGAGAAAAGGGGAATCAATAGCATTAACTTAAAAATACTGTTTTATTTTTGCTCAGGTTCATACTGCAAAACTTTTATATGTAATTCATTATTAAAACATGCTTATATTACATTAATTAATCTGCATGCACAAAATCTGATTCAAATCTTTTCAAAATGAAAGAATTACTATTAAAATACAATCTCCAAGATCAGAAACTATCCAAATTTCATGGTCTCAATTTTGAAATGTGTTTCCCTAACATAATACTAAGAAAATTATCAAGACATTTTAGTACACTATAATGCAGACAAAGTTGTCTTTCACATATAAATTTAATAAAGTATGATATCCATCAAATTCAAAAATATAAACCAGTGATTCCCAAAATGGTCTACATAGACCCCAGGGGTCTAGACGACCTGAAATGGGTCCACTTTAGCGAAAAAATAATTTGGGGGTCCATGAGGTGTACATGGGGTTGTCTACGATAGTGGCTCTCATTAAACCAAATCATGACTATTTTTAAAAGGAAATTTAATCAAGTAGAAACCAGACTTTTACCTATTCAACTGATTTATTTACTAAATGTAATGAGGTAAATCTGAAGTAACAAGGCGACAGCATAAAATTTATTAAAGTATTGATCACATTTCAGCCTTTTTTGAGTGTGAGTGTGCCAGAATTAAGTTAAAGGAGTATAATTTTGAACGTCGCGCAAATTTTATCAGCTTCTTAATTGTCACAGACAATCTGCCAGGACAAAGAAATTTTAACCTATGTTCAAATTTTATATGTCCTTTTTTAAGATTTTTAAACTAGGTTTGAGAATGTTTTGGATATCGTAATACCACATTAGGCAATGAATTCATATGGTCACTTTGCAAATAAAAATGTCAGATTACAAGAATTAGGCACTAGAGGAATATGCACTAATGAAGATCTTAAAGAAAAGTTGAGAAACGGATGTCAACAATTTTGGTTTTAAAGAGATATACCTGTTATTTATTCCATATTATGGAATCTTTTGTTTTTTCGATTGAAAAGTTTTTATTGTTTTTAACGATTGAGAAGGAGTTTCAGTGTGCTTGCATTAATTTAATTAATGTGTTTTCAATCTCTTCACAAGTAGCTCTAACAAAAAAAATTTAATTTGGACTAAAAATTTAATATTTGGGGTCTATGAGGCAAAAAATGAGGCAAAAAGTTTAGGAACCTCTGATATAAACTCTCTAAGTTAGCCACAAGATATTAAAAATAAGAATCAGGAACATATGGGGTGTTTTTCGGAAAACTATTCCATGTGAATGAGAGAGTCAACATTACATCTGAATATCAGAATGGCAATTTCTTTTCTTGAAATATGTATTTATAAAAATGCAGTCCACAAAATAAATCTGATTAATTATTTTTCTTTTCCACGTTTATGTCAATTGCTGAATTTAGAAAAACTCATAAAATTTAGTTTCAGTAATCATTTCATAACCAATACACGTCTAAAGGCCGTATCACACGTACATTTTTGGTACAATTTTTTCAAGCCATTTTTCGTTCTACTGAGGGGGAAGGGTTGCCGTAAGCAAAACGACAGGCTCTGACGTCAGCCGCGCTCTATCTCCACATTGAAAAATTACTCGCCGATTTTTCTGCTTCGGAAAACGAATATCCAAAATTATTTCTTTTATTTCGCTTGCGCTTTTTTGTTGATGAGCGCAAACAGAAATTGAGCACCATCCTGTTTAAAATATTATACACCATTAAAATAATACGGCATATCTGACGTGTTAGGCGAAACCGAAGCCGCCATCTTGTTTATAACGTGGGGCGCCAAAGAACCCCATTGGCTAGAATTTCAAGCAACTTTTATTTGGAACAATTTTATGAGCTCACTAGCAAAAAGTTGTTCGAAAGCCGTTGCTATAGCGACTGAGTGAAAATTGCACGAAAAATTGCTTAAAACATGTACGTGTGATACGGCCTTAAAAATAATTTCTAGTTCACAAGATACAGAGAATTTATATATAACAGATGTGTCTCCACAAAGGGGATCCAGAGAGCTCCCTCAACAATCATTACATTATTTTTTAAAATGCACTGAATTTGATTGTGTGAATAAAAATTTGGACCTTCCCCAAAAAAACCTGCTAAAAAAAGAATAGATATATAATAATTCCTTCATTTATGCAGATTCCCTTCCACATCACCAGAACACAAATGTCACCAGAAGGCTAAATAAAACGACAATTTAATGGAAAAACTACTAAGTTATAGGTGAATCTACATGCTAGTTCTTTGTAGCAAAAATATACTTTCATTATAAAAATTTAATACTCTTGTAAGAGAACTAAACATATACTTCAGAAACAGAATGGATTCTTATATTAAATTACTATTTATGCAATGTTTTTGTGAAACAAATTACCAGCATATATAGGAAAATATGCAAATTCACGATTTTGTATTAATACTCAGAGCATATCTTTAATCATAGGATATGGAATAATTGCTATTTGTCAACTCCACATCCTAGAAAAATATAGTATAAACATTACAGTTCAACCCCATTAAAATACAATTCAAAAACATAAAAGCTTGTTTAAAATGCCCTCTTACAATAGCTCTTTTGATAAGCTATCTCATGTGATACCACTTTTGTCGTTCTCTCAAAATAAAATGAAATCTTACAGAAAATTCTTATCAATGTATATCGGAACTTATATTATTAGAAAATTTACATTAATGCAGTAACTGGTAGATCATTTAACACACAATTTAGTAATCGTACAATTTGACAATCCTTTGAAAACAGGGTCACCAGTATGAAATAATAAAATGTATAAATTTTTGACTAATATAAAATTCAAACGCTTGACTCTCTGCTTGATACTTGTTATACACAAAATTCAATTTCAAGTAATTTAGTAAAAATGCGAGATAAAAGTGTTTTCACAGGTACGGGCAAGACCTTTTATGCGTAAAAAAAAGATAATGTGCATGAACTGTTTCAAATTCTATTTACTAAAGTTTGAAGTAGTAATTATACTGATAATTTCAGAAGACTTCTTGATATTTGAGTTTTTTACAGATGTCTGAGCAGCACATCATTTAAGAATGTGATCTGAGTAGAACAACTGCAAATTTTAAGCTAGTCAATCAAGTTGCCACACAAATATATGCTCAATGAAGCTAAGAGGTTAGGAACTGTTTTCTGGGATTTAAAAAATCTCGATCACAAATGCATTCAACACAATTGGGTAGTTCAGAGAAATCACCCTTCTGAAACTGTCGAATTGTTCAAAATTACCTCGAGACGAATGGGACAATTCTCATCAACAATTAGAAGGAAACCTGTATAACAAATTACAAATGTGCAGCAATGTCTGAGAAACTCATGTTTCTAATTTTAAAAAATTATACATGTCCTCATTTTAACAAGGATGATATTTAGCCATTATTAATTAAGGAGCAATCACTCTAGGGTTTGCAGCACTGAGATCCCGGTGTTTTTTCCAATTCCGAAATTAAAATAACTAATCCCAGGATTTAATTTGTCTGAAATATTTTTGAATTTTTTTTTTCATCAAAATTTTCGTAAGAATTTAACTCTCAGAAAATCTATATAGAGCTTCCACTTCTGGAAGGAGACATTGTGGAACATTCATTACTGTTCCCCTGTAATAAAAAAAATTGTGACTCATTTGTCTGATGTTTAAAATAAATTTTGATTTTTCTTTTCTGAATCATCAATCATTACTAATCCTTTTTCTGAATTATCAAGTTAGGTCAATACATAAGATGTGTTTTTTTAGATTTTTCTCTCTTTTTACATTAAGAGATAACTTTTGTAATATTATTTCGTAATTATAAGTATATTCTCATGAGCTTTTTAAGCTGTTTGAAGTATCAAGAAGGTATTCCTTCAAAATTCTTTCTAAATATTTAAAGTTTGTGAATTAACTCAATTATAGGTAAGTTATTTCATTGTTTTCTTTTTTAGCCTAAAGAGAGATAAATTTATTATTTTGTTATCATTATAAATATATTTTCAAATTAGATTGCATGTACTAATATTGAGATGTTAAAAATATTTCGAAATGGCATTTTTTGAGGAAGCTAAAAGACAGAACTTTATTGGACTGTGAAATATATACAATGTATTTATTATTTCTAATATTGAAGTATGTTTTTTAGGTATTTTTATTAGTTTATTTTAGTGTTTATTATGAATAATTTCTAGTGTTATATGTTAATAAGATGAAAAAAAAAAAAGGGAAAAGTATTTTTCCGTGCGAGGTGTATAAGTAGAAAATTTTTTAGATTAAAAATTATGTAAATCCATTCTACCCTTTGTACGTGCTGTGTGCAGGTATATGCAAGTTTGTTGGGGAAAAAAAGCTCAGTTCAGACTTCATAATTTTAATTTTGAAAAATCTACTTCCTTAGAATGTCTTACCATGCAATTATCAATTCTACATATATTTACCATAAAAAAAATACAGTTTCAATGAAAATAAAATAGGGGCTTCTTATTCTGTTTCAAATTTACAATAAGATTTTGGAAAACCTCAAATATATCGATTTTTAATTCAAATGGGTCAATTTTTAAGGAATTCAAAATTGTACTATTATTATTGAATTCACTATGTACTTTTTTTTATGATGAATTAAGTTTTGTTTTGTTTCAATAAATAAAATTAAATCAATTTTTTAATCATGTTTGTAGTTTCATTATGTAATTTAAACCATGCAAATGTGTAAGTATTTTTCATAAATAGTCCAATCCTAATCTCGGGACTTGGATAATGTAATCCCGAAATCGAAAATATACCAAGGGATTACAAAACCTAATTCCCTTCTCCTCTGCCATCATTTTCTAGTTTTTAATTAGGCAAAATTTGTATCATTTTACGCTACATAAGAAGATATAGCATTTCTTCTAAATATATTTTAAAAGTTTCAATGTTCAATCTCCAAGTCTACTGCAAATTTCTTTGCCCTTCAGTAATTACTATGTTGCACAAAATTGAAATGTTCAAAGCAATAAGTCTGCTTTTGCATGTATTCTATGTAAATAACATGATTTAGTATATTTTAAAATGTTTTTTAAAGAATCGTTCATTATGTATAGATACTTATGCAACAAGCACCAAAAGAAGATAAACATAACTCAACATCATAGCAATGTATTACAATATGGTCACAAAATTACATTTTATCAATTTGTTATTAAAAAAATATTTACAAGGTAAAACAAAAATAAATTTACACATCACTTTTTAAAAACATGTCTTTACAATAAAAAGTTTCATATTTCACTAATTAACCCTTTATCTACCGACAGAGTACCTATAAGTACAACTCCCTCTCAAATTACATAGGATAACCATTTTTTCCGAATACTCTGATGATATTTAGTAGGAATATTCTTTTAAACCCACTCTTTCAAGATATATAGTAGCACGGGTTCTATGATGAGTATTTTAGCAGGGAAGGCAAATAGTTTTATAGTAGAAGCATTTTCAGCCGACATTTTTATCAGATTGTGAAGACTGTCATTTTTGTTCCAAAAAAGTAGTTAATGTCAAAAGGTGTCTTATTTTTTTTTTATATATATTAAGGAAGACCTTAGAAAACGATTTGACTATTTATTTTAAGAGAACACAGTGTATATAATTAATTTTACAGTTGAATAACTTTGTAGTACTTATAAGTACCAACAACACCCTGGGTGTTGGAGCAAGAACTAGTTTGTTTTTTTCCTGTCAGTGTGGCTTATTGTTTTTTGTTACAGTGTAATAGTGCAATAGAGTAGGGCTGGCTCTAGCAGTTTTGTCACCTCGAACAAAAATTGAAAATGTTGCCCCTCTCTCTAAAGCAAAAAATTATAATTAAAAATGATGAATTGTTCACACAGATACACATCTTTAAATTTTGAATAAGTTTAGCAAAAAAAGGGCAGCATAATATTATATACATATATATGCATTAAGACTTAAAAATTACAAAATATTTCGAAACTAAGCACATAATTACATGTCATTATTTAAAACGAGTGAAATTAAGAGAAGAAACAGCCCATTTTTCAGGACACAGGCCAATTTCTTCAAAAAAGAATCTACTGATGGTGGAAATCACAAGCGTTTATTTTAAGGTATCCAACTAGGTGGGAAACTGTTATTTTGCAAAAGCATATAAATGAATAAGTTTTTTTTTATGTTTATTGTCAATTAGATTAGAATAGATGCATAAAATTGTTTTAAGAATATTATTACATTAAAAAATTATTTAAATGCAATATTTTGTAAAAAAATGAACTTGAAAAATGCCTTGCCTAATTTCAAAATATTCTCATTTTATTCAAAATGCTTCTATAATAAAAATATTTTGCTTATATATATATAGATCAGACCACTGTGCAGAGCCTGAACAAGGATTTTTGAATTATGTAACTTAGAAGTAGGATTATTTGCATTTTAATACAACAGAGTGCAGAAATTTAAAGAAAAAAAACACCAATAATTATTTTCATTGGTAGTAACTCTGAAAATAATGTGAATTTTTCAAAAATCCTTGTTCATGCTCTCTGCAGAAATCTTAGCTTTATATAAGCAAAATATTATTATAGAAGAGCATTTTTCATAAAAGGAGAATGTTTTGAAAATAGGCGATTCAAAATTCATTTTTTGCCAAAATATTGCATTTAAATAATGTTTTATTCTAATAATATTCTTAAAACAATTTTATACATGTATTATATTCCAAGTGATACTAAATATAATAAAAATTATCTATTTATATATGTTTTTAAATTACAGTTCCGAATGTAATCGGATACCTTAACTTATAGTGACTGCACTCAAAACTAAAATAAAACATGTGCTGTGGCTCTATCTACTAAAAACTCTTGTTACCTTTTACCCCTTTTGGATAGCTTACACCGGACATCATGTGAGAGAAAGGAATGTTTGTTGTGACCCCTCTCCTGGATGGGATGAAAGTTATTCGTAAAATATCTATAAACACATCAAACTTCATAATTTAATTATACTCTCTCCTCGAACCCTTCAAGTTTCAATATAAAAAAGAAAAGCGACATAAAACGTACAGAATGCAAAATAAGATACGTTAAATGAAATACCAAATTCACACCCAATAATATTTCATAAAATGTACTATCAAATTTTTCGTATAACATAAAAAAAGAAATATTTTCCATATTTAATCCAAATGCTTCCCCGGGCAAGGGTCCGGCCCTAGGGATGCCCCTGAATAGAGTTATGCTTTTTTTTTTTTTGGCATTTCTTTTAGTTTAACTTCTTTATTTTGCTTTTTTATTGTTTTATTTTAACGTTTTCAAAAATTTTTGAACTTTGAGTCTGAGCGTGTCTTTTTTACCACACAATTAAAATAAATATCTATTCTTATTTCAAAAATTAACATTTTAATTTCTTTGTTTAACTGAGATTTAACCATAATAGGAGATTTTCAAGGTGCTATTATAATTATTTCCTTTTCTTACAATGTCAAGAAAAAAGAAACTGTCTTCATGAGGCTTTGGATTTATTACAGAACCTACTATCTGAAGTCAATGATGTACTAACAGATGATGATTTTTCAGAAGAAGTCCCAGCAAATTTTCTGCTGGAATTTTTGTTAGATTCTTAGGATGACGTTCAAGAGACTGAACTCAAGGTGCAGTAGTTCATGTTAAGAAATTACTGCATTTCTTACACCAGGAAGCAGTGCTTTAAAAAATATTCAATTGAAACCTCACTCGAAAGTCAATACGTAATGAGTTTATGTGTATTAATGAAAAAAACCTGTCTTTTTTCAATGATATTCAAGGTAATAATAAATAAAGTTTATGTGTTAAAAAAGTAAATACATTTTTAAAATTTCATAATCTTTAAAAATAAATACTTTGTGCTGTAAAATATTAGTGTTCTCTAGTTATTTAGCATTTTTAAGAGTTAAAACTGCGTTAAAAAGTCTCTCATTCAGTCTTTTTGCACTATGAGAATATTTTAGACCTTTGTGGACTGATGGTACTTTAAAGTACATATTTAATTAATTAGCTCTATCCGATTAAATTTCCCAAAGTTGAGTATTTTATTTATGTATATCCCTTAATTTTTAATGCAATGATTCAAAAAAAAAATTTTTTACATGAAGAAATGTGCAGTAAATCATAATTTGGTAGATAAAGGGTTAATAAGCTTCACTACATACATAGTAAAAAGCAGAATAGTAAAATTTTCATTCTCAATAAAAACTCAAATTCTCTTTTAATACTGGAAAGAAAGTTATAAAGAACTATAAAAAAGAAAAGCAACAAATGGATTACTTTGCTTCTTAAATATAATTTTAAAAAAGGTGCAATTATGCTAATGAAAAGTCTCAAGGTTTTGAATCTGGAATGATTTTTTATAAAATAAAACATTAAATAACTCCAAGTTGAAGTTCATTCACTGATTGCTATACAATATTTCATACAAGTATGAGCTTATAATCTAAGAAACATTGTCAGAGAAATAAAACTCAATAGCTACAGACATATATTTATTTTCCAATAATTCTCAAATATAACATAAATGCTATAAAAAATGCAAGACAAAAAGATTTAACCTACTTAATTTGTAGTTATGGTATTCTGATTGGTAGAATAATGGCCAAGTAATGAAAACAGGTAGCAAATGAATTCTATTTACAAAGTTTGTTTTCAGCAGCCCCTGTATTGCTTTGAAATATGATATTAGTAAAAAATCAATTGCATATAAAAAGTAATAAAGATGATGCTAAGAATGAGATACAAGAGTTATGGTAACTAATTAACATGTAATCATTTAAATAAAAACATCTCCCAGTTCTTAAAAGAAAAAGATTCAAACTATTTCAATTGAATTTAACACTGTTTAACACAAAACACATTATAAATATGAAGAGAAAAATTTAAAAATCCTTCTCTAATATTAAATGACAATTTTATACAAAATTTAATACTTGTGTACTTTACTGTTGATCAATTCCAAGACATTGTTAAATATTGTCATCTTATGAGCAAACAAGACAGTTTCTTTTTTAAAAGGGTGGGATCAGATTTTCACTAGTGCATAGTATAGCCCTTGTGGTAATGTCTTTTTCTTTGAAGAATTGGTCAATGGTATAATACACAAGCACCTAAATTTCTAAACAAAGCTTATCTTATAAATTTCTCATTAAGTGTTTTATGTTAAAAACACAATCTGAATTTTTATCAACTTAAAAGGTTTACCAAAAGATATTAATATATGACAACATAAACATAAAAACTATAAACACAACATTTTCCCCTAAGAAAAGTAATACAAAGTGAATAAAAAAATAATGAAAAAATTTTTATTAGTTTTTAATTTATAAAAACAATGAACCAAGTCAAATAGGAGAAGCTTTAGGATATTCTTTCAATTCACATGCTACATCTCATATTTTAGGTCTCAATATTCGGCTTATATCTTTCGTAGCATTTTGAGCTGCGTGAATGCATTTTTCCCTTTAAAATCTGTGTTCATGCACATTGGTAAATTTTACTTCATATAATCTCTTAAGACATATACAGAAAAGAATGACACAATAAAAGTAAATAGAGAAAAGGGATAATTATAGTTTAATTCATACTTTAAACAAAAAATCAGTACGGTTTAATGTAATAAAAAAGTTACCCAAGACTAAAGTTTACATATAAAATTAAAAATATAATTTAGCATGATGACGTTTATCTTCATAGAATATATGAAACATCAAATCAATTTAATAAATAAAAGTTTGTCTTAGCAAGTACTACTTTTTTCCCTATTTATTTAATTATTTTGTTTTTCAGTACAAGTGCTCAAGCAGTGAATATGACACTCAAGATCCAGATAAATTTCATGACAATATTCCAACATTTCAAATTTGTAAGCTGGCAAATCAGAAACAAAAAAAGTGCAAACAAAACACAAAATGAAAACATACAAAATCTATCACTTAAAAAAAAAAATTCTTACTACATGGATTTTAAATGTCAAGAGTTTAATATATTCTTGATAAGAAATTTAAGATGTACTAGACAAAACAGAAAAGATACAATATGATAAAGTTCGAATTAAATATAACTTTGATCAACAAAATATAAAGTTACAGATATATAAAATAGAAATAAGAAAAATTATACCTCCTCAATGGCATGGTACATCAAAATTGAAATAATAATAAAATACATGTAGCTTAACAGGAATGCATTGCTTTTACAAGCAAAAAATTTTTAAAGACCACTCAAACTTTTTCTACAAATGTAAAAAAGATGGGGAATACACCAGGGATGAAATACACCATAATTGGGTGTTTTACACAGAAACACTGCATTAAAAACTGTTCATTCGTAATAGTCACCACTTCAGTAAAAGGATCATCAGCATAGTACTTGGTTTTTAGCTCTTTTAGGAAGTGTTTATAACAAGAAACAGGACATATGAATTTACGCATTGAAGTCTTTCTTCCAAAACCTAGAAACAGAGCTCAATTTGTGCCGAAATTTGTTTATTGATGTGTAGATTTTTTTCTCATTTGTTTCTTTTAAACATCCTGCTGCAATTTTTTTAGCTGCATATTTAGTTCATTTGACAACTTGAGGCTCTTTACACATATTTTAAAACATTTATCTTCATATATAATCCATAAGTTGGTTAATATTACTTTTATCAATACTATTCAAATCTTGTATTAAATTAGAGAGAAAGCTCTCCCAGTTAAAAATCAATAGTTTACACTCCATTTCCTTCAAATTATCTAGATTTTTCTCAAAATACAAACCTCTTTTTCAGTTCTTTTTCTCCATTCCTTGCAATCATAATTTTTGACACTTTATTTAATGCTTCCTTTTTGTAATTTGAGCTACATTGTTTTGTATTTTTCACTGGTGTAGCTAGCTCTGAATGAGCCCCGTATCAAAACTCCTACTGGAACCCACTTTTAAAAAACATAGTTATGCAGTTACGCCCTTGGGGGTCCTTGTAGTTTAGGGGCCCCTCATAATTGATAGGGATGAAACGGTGGTAGCTACTATGCCTGATACTCTGGTATTTCTTTTGTCGGTAATATTTTTCTCTCATTTGAAATAATACTAAAGGCACACGGATATGACATGGGAATGTCTTTATTAGAGAGTATTTCAAACAAAACCTTATAATTTTCTTTGCTGTGTGTGCAGTTGATTCATTTAGTTTAAAAACATCTTTTGAATTAAGAAAAATTTTTCCTTCTACCGCATTCCAGTCAGAACGTTTATTAATTTCAAAAGTAACAAACTTACTATTTCTTATTCTGCTAAGCCTTTTCTTTGGTTTTGAAACCTTTGGGCTCTCCGGCACCAACAATTCCTCCTCAGATTCCTCCTTAGATTCCTCATCCTCATATACTGGCAAAGGGCTTGTACATTTTCGAAAAGGGCTTCGAATGTCGCCCTCACAATCTGACGGATAATAGTATGCAGACGGCATCTTCAAAACGTATAATGTTAAATGCGTAACGTTAA
>BMAU01010626.1:0-44781 GCA_019973935.1 Trichonephila clavipes | reverse complement strand
GTCTCCGATTTGAGAAATTCTGGTAACTTTTTTATTAAATTGAAAGATCATATTTAAAAAACCGACGCTTTGACGCTGGACAGCCACTTTACCGACGATTCGGTGACCAAGCCAATCACTTTTTTAGCCTTAGAAACTTACCAAAGTGACCCATTTAACCTGAAATTTTACCAGAAATCTAAATCTGGTCTCCGTTTTGCGAATTTTCGGTAGCTTTTTTAAATTGAAGATCATCTTTAAAAACCCGACGCTTTGAAGCTGAGCCAACTTATCGACGATTCGGTGACCAAGACAATAACTTTTTTTTTTAACCTTAGAAACTTACCAAAGTGACCCATTTAACCCGAAATTTTACCAGAAATCTAAATCTGGTTTTTTTTTCGAAATTCCGGTAACTTTGTTTTTAAATTGAAAGATCATCTTTAAGAAAACCGACGCTTTGACGCTGAGCCAACTTATCGACGACTCGGTGACCAAGCCAATAATTTTTTTTTCAGCCATAGAAACTTACCAAAGTGACCCATTTAACTGAAATTTTACCAGAAATCCTGGTCTCCGATTTGAGAAATTTCGGTAACTTTTTTTTTAAATTGAAAGATCATATTTAAAAAACCGACGCTTTGACGCTGGACAGCCACTTTATCGACGATTCGGTGACCAAGCCAATAACTTTTTTTTTTTTACCCTAGAAACTTAACAGAGTGACCCATTTAACTCGAAATTTTACCAGAAATCTAAAGCTGGTCTCCGATTGGCGAAATTCCGGTAACTTTTTTTTAAATTGAAAGAACATCTTTAAAAAACCGGACGCTTTGAAGCTGAGCCAACTTATCGACGATTCGGTGACCAAGCCAATAACTTTTTTAATTCACCCTAGAAACTTAACAAAGTGACCTATTTAACCCGAAATTTTACCAGAAATCTAAATCTGGTCTCCGTTTTGCGAATTTCCGGTAACTTTTTTAAAAATGAAAGATCATCTTTAAAAAACCCGACGCTTTGAAGATGAGCCAACTTATCGACGATTCGGTGACAAAGCCAATAACTTTTTTAACCTTAGAAACTTACCAAAGTGACCCATTTAACCCGAAATTTTACCAGAAATCTAAATCTGGTCTCCGTTTTGCGAAATTCCCATAACTTTTTTTTTTAAATTGAAAGATCATCTTTAAGAAAACCTACGCATTGAAGCTGAGCCAACTTATCGACGATTCGGTGACTAAGCCAATAACTTTTTTTTTTCACCATAGAAACTTACCAAAGTGACCCATTTAACTCGAAATTTTACCAGAAATCTTAATCTTGTCTCCGATTTGAGAAATTCTGGTAACTTTTTTATTAAATTGAAAGATCATATTTAAAAAAACCGACGCTTTGACGCTGGACAGCCACTTTACCGACGATTCGGTGACCAAGCCAATCACTTTTTTAGCCTTAGAAACTTACCAAAGTGACCCATTTAACCTGAAATTTTACCAGAAATCTAAATCTGGTCTCCGTTTTGAAATTTTCGGTAGCTTTTTTTTAAATTGAAAGATCATCTTTAAAAAACCCGACGCTTTGAAGCTGAGCCAACTTATCGACGATTCGGTGACCAAGCCAATAACTTTTTTTTTAACCTTAGAAACTTACAAAGTGACCCATTTAACCCGAAATTTTACCAGAAATCTAAATCTGGTCTCCGTTTTGCGAAATTCCGGTAACTTTGTTTTTAAATTGAAAGATCATCTTTAAGAAAACCGACGCTTTGAAGCTGAGCCAACTTATCGACGACTCGGTGACCAAGCCAATAACTTTTTTTTTCACCATAGAAACTTACCAAAGTGACCCATTTAACTCGAAATTTTACCAGAAATCTTAATCTGGTCTCCGATTTGAGAAATTTCGTAACTTTTTTATTAAATTGAAAGATCATATTTAAAAAAACCGACGCTTTGGACAGCCACTTTACCGACGATTCGGTGACCAAGCCAATAACTTTTTTTCACCCTAGAAACTTAACAGAGTGACCCATTTAACTCGAAATTTTACCAGAAATCTAAAGCTGGTCTCCGATTGGCGAAATTCCGGTAACTTTTTTTTAAAATTGAAAGAACATCTTTAAAAAACCGGACGCTTTGAAGCTGAGCCAACTTATCGACGATTCGGTGACCAAGCCAATAACTTTTTTAATTCACCCTAGAAACTTAACAAAGTGACCTATTTAACCCGAAATTTTACCAGAAATCTAAATCTGGTCTCCGTTTTGCGAATTTCCGGTAACTTTTTTTTTAAATTGAAAGATCATCTTTAAAAACCCGACGCTTTGAAGCTGAGCCAACTTATCGACGATTCGGTGACCAAGCCAATAACTTTTTTTTTCCACCTTAGAAACTTACCAAAGTGACCCATTTAACCCGAAATTTTACCAGAAATCTAAATCTGGTCTCCGTTTTTATGAAATTTCCGTAAACTTTTTTTTAAATTGAAAGATCATCTTTAAGAAAACCGACGCTTTGAAGCTGAGCCAACTTATCGACGATTCGGTGACCAAGCCAATAACTTTTTTTTCACCATAGAAACTTACCAAAGTGACCCATTTAACTCGAAATTTTACCAGAAATCTTAATCTGGTTCCGATTTGAGAAATTCCGGTAACTTTTTTATTAAATTGAAAGATCATATTTAAAAAACCGACCGACGTTTTGACGCTGGACAGCCACTTTACCGACGATTCGGTGACCAAGCCAATCACTTTTTAACCTTAGAAACTTACCAAAGTGACCCATTTAACCTGAAATTTTACCAGAAATCTAAATCTGGTCTCCGTTTTTTGAAATTCCGGTAACTTTGTTTTTAAATTGAAAGATCATCTTTAAAAAACCGACGCTTTGAAGATGAGCCAACTTATCGACGATTCGGTGACCAAGCCAATAACTTTTTTTTTCACCATAGAAACTTACCAAAGTGACCCATTTAACACGAAATTTTACCAGAAATCTTAAAGCTGGTCTCCGATTGAGAAATTCCGGTAACTTTTTTTAAATTGAAAGATCATATTTAAAAACCGACGCTTTGACGCTGGACAGCCACTTTACCGACGATTCGGTGACCAAGCCAATCACTTTTTTTAGCCTTAGAAACTTACCAAAGTGACCCATTTAACCTGAAATTTTACCAGAAATCTAAATCTGGTCTCCGTTTTGCGAAATTCCGGTAAATTTTTTTTAAATTGAAAGATCATCTTTAAAAAACCGACGCTTTGAAGCTGAGCCAACTTATCGACGATTCGGTGACCAAGCCAATAACTTTTTTTTTAACCTTAGAAACTTACCAAAGTGACCCATTTAACCCGAAATTTTACCAGAAATCTAAATCTGGTCTTCGTTTTGCGAAATTCCGGTAACTTTGTTTTTAAATTGAAAGATCATCTTTAAGAAAACCGACGCTTTGAAGCTGAGCCAACTTATCGACGACTCGGTGACCAAGCCAATAACATTTTTTTTTCACCATAGAAACTTACCAAAGTGACCCATTTAACTCGAAATTTTACCAGAAATCTAAAGCTGGTCTCCGATTGGCGAAATTCCGGTAACTTTTTTAAATTGAAAGAACATCTTTAAAAAAACCGACGCTTTGAAGCTGAGCCAACTTATCGACGATTCGGTGACCAAGCCAATAACTTTTTTAATTCACCCTAGAAACTTAACAAAGTGACCTATTTAACCCGAAATTTTACCAGAAATCTAAATCTGGTCTCCGTTTTGCGAAATTCCGGTAAATTTTTTTTTAAATTGAAAGATCATATTTAAAAACCGACGCTTTGACGCTGGAGCCACTTACCGACGATTCGGTGACCAAGCCAATAACTTTTTTTTTTTTAACCCTAGAAACTTAACAAAGTGACCCATTTAACTCGAAATTTTACCAGAAATCTAAATCTGGTCTCCGATTTTGCGAAATTCCGGTAACTTTGTTTTTAAATTGAAAGAACATCTTTAAAAAACCGACGCTTTGAAGCTGAGCCAACTTATCGACGATTCGGTGACCAAGCCAATAACTTTTTTTTCAACCTAGAAACTTAACAAAGTGACCCATTTAACCCGAAATTTTACCAGAAATCTAAATCTGGTCTCCGTTTTGCGAAATTCCGGTAACTTTGTTTTTAAATTGAAAGATCATATTTAAAAAAACCGACGCTTTGAAGCTGAGCCAACTTATCGACGATTCGGTGACCAAGCCAATAACTTTTTTAACCTTAGAAACTTACCAAAGTGACCCATTTAACCCGAAATTTTACCAGAAATCTAAATCTGGTCTCCGTTTTGCGAAATTCCGGTAACTTTTTTTTAAATTGAAAGATCATCTTTAAAAAACCGACGCTTTGAAGCTGAGCCAACTTATCGACGACTCGGTGACCAAGCCAATAACTTTTTTAACCTTAGAAACTTACCAAAGTGACCCATTTAACCCGAAATTTTACCAGAAATCTTAATCTGGTCTCCGATTTGAGAAATTTCTGTAAATTTTTTATTAAATTGAAAGATCATATTTAAAAAAACCGACGCTTTGACGCTGGACAGCCGCTTTACCGACGATTCGGTGACCAAGCCAATAACTTTTTTTTAGCCTTAGAAACTTTCCAAAGTGACCCATTTAACCTGAAATTTTACCAGAAATCTAAATCTGGTCTCAGTTTTGCGAATTTTCGGTAGCTTTTTTTTTTTTAAATTGAAAGATCATCTTTAAAAACCCGACGCTTTGAAGCTGAGCCAACTTATCGACGATTCGGTGACCAAGCCAATAACTTTTTTAATTCACCCTAGAAACTTAACAAAGTGACCTATTTAACCCGAAATTTTACCAGAAATCTAAATCTGGTCTCCGTTTTGCAAATTCCGGTAATTTTTTTTTAAATTGAAAGATCATATTTAAAAAAACCGACGCTTTGACGCTGGACAGCCACTTTACGACGATTCGGTGACCAAGCCAATAACTTTTAACCTTAGAAACTTACCAAAGTGACCCATTTAACCTGAAATTTTACCAGAAATCTTAATCTGGTTTTCGATTTGCGAAATTCCGGTAACTTTTTTAATAAATTAAAAGATCATATTTAAAAAAACCGACGCTTTGACGCTGGACAGCCACTTTACCGACGATTCGGTGACCAAGCCAATCACTTTTTTTAGCCTTAGAAACTTACCAAAGTGACCCATTTAACCTGAAATTTTACCAGAAATCTAAATCTGGTCTCCGTTTTGCGAATTTCCGGTAACTTTTTTTTTAAATTGAAAGATCATCTTTAAAAAACCCGACGCTTTGAAGATGAGCCAACTTATCGACGATTCGGTGACCAAGCCAATAACTTTTTTTTTTTTTCACCATAGAAACTTACCAAAGTGACCCATTTAACTCGAAATTTTACCAGAAATCTTAATCTGGTCTCCGATTTGAGAAATTCCGGTAACTTTTTTATTAAATTGAAAGATCATATTTAAAAAACCGACGCTTTGACGCTGGACAGCCACTTTACCGACGATTCGGTGACCAAGCCAATACTTTTTTATCCTTAGAAACTTACCAAAGTGACCCATTTAACCTGAAATTTTACCAGAAATCTAAATCTGGTCTCCGTTTTGCGAAATTCCGGTAACTTTTTTTTAAATTGAAAGATCATCTTTAAAAAAACCGACGCTTTGAAGCTGAGCCAACTTATCGACGATTCGGTGACCAAGCCAATAACTTTTTTTTAACCTTAGAAACTTACCAAAGTGACCCATTTAACCCGAAATTTTACCAGAAATCTAAATCTGGTCTCCGTTTTGCGAAATTCCGGTAACTTTGTTTTTAAATTGAAAGATCATCTTTAAAAAAACCGACGCTTTGAAGCTGAGCCAACTTATCGACGAATCGGTGACCAAGCCAATAACTTTTTTTTTTTTCACCATAGAAACTTACCAAAGTGACCCATTTAACTGAAATTTTACCAGAAATCTAAATCTGGTCTCCGATTTGCGAAATTTCGGTAGCTTTTTTTTAAATTGAAAGAACATCTTTAAAAAACCGGACGCTTTGAAGCTGAGCCAACTTATCGACGATTCGGTGACCAAGCCAATAACTTTTTTAATTCACCCTAGAAACTTAACAAAGTGACCTATTTAACCCGAAATTTTACCAGAAATCTAAATCTGGTCTCCGTTTTGCGAAATTCCTGTAAATTTATTTTTAAATTGAAAGATCATATTTAAAAAACCGACGCTTTGACGCTGGACAGCCACTTTACCGACGATTCGGTGACCAAGCCAATAACTTTTTTCACCCTAGAAACTTAACAAAGTGACCCATTTAACTCGAAATTTTACCAGAAATCTAAAGCTGGTCTCCGATTGGCGAAATTCCGGTAACTTTTTTTTAAATTGAAAGAACATCTTTAAAAAACCGGACGCTTTGAAGCTGAGCCAACTTATCGACGATTCGGTGACCAAGCCAATAACTTTTTTAATTCACCCTAGAAACTTAACAAAGTGACCTATTTAACCCGAAATTTTACCAGAAATCTAAATCTGGTCTCCGTTTTGCGAAATTCCGGTAACTTTGTTTTTAAATTGAAAGATCATCTTTAAAAAACCCGACGCTTTGAAGCTGAGCCAACTTATCGACGATTCGGTGACCAAGCCAATAACTTTTTTTAACCTTAGAAACTTACCAAAGTGACCCATTTAACCCGAAATTTTACCAGAAATCTAAATCTGGTCTCCGTTTTGCGAAATTCCGGTAACTTTGTTTTTAAATTGAAAGATCATCTTTAAAAAACCCGACGCTTTGAAGCTGAGCCAACTTATCGACGATTCGGTGACCAAGCCAATAACTTTTTTTTTTTTTAACCTTAGAAACTTACCAAAGTGACCCATTTAACCCGAAATTTTACCAGAAATCTAAATCTGGTCTCCGTTTTGCGAAATTCCGGTAACTTTTTTTTTAAATTGAAAGATCATCTTTAAGAAAACCGACGCTTTGAAGCTGAGCCAACTTATCGACGACTCGGTGACCAAGCCAATAACTTTTTTTAACCTTAGAAACTTACCAAAGTGACCCATTTAACTCGAAATTTTACCAGAAATCTTAATCTGGTCTCCGATTTGAGAAATTTCTGTAAATTTTTTATTAAATTGAAAGATCATATTTAAAAAAACCGACGCTTTGACGCTGGACAGCCGCTTTACCGACGATTCGGTGACCAAGCCAATAACTTTTTTTTTTTTCAGCCTTAGAAACTTTCCAAAGTGACCCATTTAACCTGAAATTTTACCAGAAATCTAAATCTGGTCTCCGTTTTGCGAATTTTCGGTAGCTTTTTTTTTAAATTGAAAGATCATCTTTAAAAAACCCGACGCTTTGAAGCTGAGCCAACTTATCGACGATTCGGTGACCAAGCCCATAACTTTTTAATTCACCCTAGAAACTTAACAAAGTGACCTATTTAACCCGAAATTTTACCAGAAATCTAAATCTGGTCTCCGTTTTGCGAAATTCCGGTAAATTTTTTTTAAATTGAAAGATCATATTTAAAAAAACCGACGCTTTGACGCTGGACAGCCACTTTACCGACGATTCGGTGACCAAGCCAATAACTTTTTAACCTTAGAAACTTACCAAAGTGACCCATTTAACTCGAAATTTTACCAGAAATCTTAATCTGGTTTTCGATTTGCGAAATTCCGGTAACTTTTTTAATAAATTAAAAGATCATATTTAAAAAAACCGACGCTTTGACGCTGGACAGCCACTTTACCGACGATTCGGTGACCAAGCCAATCACTATTTTAGCCTTAGAAACTTACCAAAGTGACCCATTTAACCTGAAATTTTACCAGAAATCTAAATCTGGTCTCCGTTTTGCGAATTTCCGGTAACTTTTTTTTAAAAATGAAAGATCATCTTTAAAAAACCCGACGCTTTG
Source organism: Trichonephila clavipes (assembly GCA_019973935.1). Lineage (NCBI taxonomy): Eukaryota > Metazoa > Arthropoda > Arachnida > Araneae > Nephilidae > Trichonephila > Trichonephila clavipes. The sequence goes on along the minus strand of BMAU01010626.1, from coordinate 36,839 downwards.
AAGATGAGCCAACTTATCGACGATTCGGTGACCAAGCCAATAACTTTTTTTTTTAACCTTAGAAACTTACCAAAGTGACCCATTTAACCCGAAATTTTACCAGAAATCTAAATCTGGTCTCCGTTTTGCGAAATTCCGGTAACTTTGTTTTTAAATTGAAAGATCATCTTTAAGAAAACCGACGCTTTGAAGCTGAGCCAACTTATCGACGACTCGGTGACCAAGCCAATAACTTTTTTTTTCACCATAGAAACTTACCAAAGTGACCCATTTAACTCGAAATTTTACCAGAAATCTAAAGCTGGTCTCCGATTGGCGAAATTCGGTAACTTTTTTTTTTAAATTGAAAGAACATCTTTAAAAAACCGACGCTTTGAAGCTGAGCCAACTTATCGACGATTCGGTGACCAAGCCAATCACTTTTTTTAGCCTTAGAAACTTACCAAAGTGACCCATTTAACCCGAAATTTTACCAGAAATCTAAATCTGGTCTCCGTTTTGCGAAATTCCTGTAAATTTTATTTTAAATTGAAAGATCATATTTAAAAAAAACCGACGCTTTGACGCTGGACAGCCACTTTACCGACGATTCGGTGACCAAGCCAATAACTTTTTTAGCCTTAGAAACTTACCAAAGTGACCCATTTTAACCTGAAATTTTACCAGAAATCTAAATCTGGTCTCCGTTTTGCGAAATTTCGGTAGCTTTTTTTTAAATTGAAAGATCATCTTTAAAAAAAACCCGACGCTTTGAAGCTGAGCCAACTTATCGACGATTCGGTGACCAAGCCAATAACTTTTTTTTTAACCCTAGAAACTTAACAAAGTGACCCATTTAACCCGAAATTTTACCAGAAATCTAAATCTGGTCTCCGTTTTGCGAAATTCCTGTAAATTTATTTTTAAATTGAAAGATCATATTTAAAAAACCGACGCTTTGACGCTGGACAGCCACTTTACCGACGATTCGGTGACCAAGCCAATAACTTTTTTTTTTCACCCTAGAAACTTAACAAAGTGACCCATTTAACTCGAAATTTTACCAGAAATCTAAAGCTGGTCTCCGATTGGCGAAATTCCGGTAACTTTTTTTTTTAAATTGAAAGAACATCTTTAAAAAACCGACGCTTTGAAGCTGAGCCAACTTATCGACGATTCGGTGACCAAGCCAATAACTTTTTTTTTTTCACCTTAGAAACTTACAAAGTGACCCATTTAACCCGAAATTTTACCAGAAATCTAAATCTGGTCTCCGTTTTGCGAAATTCCGGTAACTTTTTTTTAAATTGAAAGATCATCTTTAAAAAAACCGACGCTTTGAAGCTGAGCCAACTTATCGACGATTCGGTGACCAAGCCAATAACTTTTTTTTTAACCTTAGAAACTTACCAAAGTGACCCATTTAACCTCGAAATTTTACCAGAAATCTTAATCTGGTTTCCGATTTGCGAAATTCCGGTAACTTTTTTAATAAATTAAAAGATCATATTTAAAAAACCGACGCTTTGACGCTGGACAGCCACTTTACCGACGATTCGGTGACCAAGCCAATCACTTTTTTTTTAGCCTTAGAAACTTACCAAAGTGACCCATTTAACCTGAAATTTTACCAGAAATCTAAATCTGGTCTCCGTTTTGCGAAATTCCGGTAACTTTTTTTTAAATTGAAAGATCATCTTTAAAAAACCCGACGCTTTGAAGCTGAGCCAACTTATCGACGATTCGGTGACCAAGCCAATAACTTTTTTTTTTCACCATAGAAACTTACCAAAGTGACCCATTTAACTCGAAATTTTACCAGAAATCTTAATCTGGTCTCCGATTTGAGAAATTCCGGTAACTTTTTTATTAAATTGAAAGATCATATTTAAAAAAACCGACGCTTTGACGCTGGACAGCCACTTTACCGACGATTCGGTGACCAAGCCAATCACTTTTTTAGCCTTAGAAACTTACCAAAGTGACCCATTTAACCTGAAATTTTACCAGAAATCTAAATCTGGTCTCCGTTTTGCGAATTTTCGGTAACTTTTTTTTTTAAATTGAAAGATCATCTTTAAAAAACCCGACGCTTTGAAGCTGAGCCAACTTATCGACGATTCGGTGACCAAGCCAATAACTTTTTTTTAACCTTAGAAACTTACCAAAGTGACCCATTTAACCCGAAATTTTACCAGAAATCTAAATCTGGTCTTTGTTTTGCGAAATTCCGGTAACTTTGTTTTTAAATTGAAAGATCATCTTTAAAAAAACCGACGCTTTGAAGCTGAGCCAACTTATCGACGACTCGGTGACCAAGCCAATAACATTTTTTTTTTCACCATAGAAACTTACCAAAGTGACCCATTTAACTCGAAATTTTACCAGAAATCTAAAGCTGGTCTCCGATTGGCGAAATTCCGGTAACTTTTTTTTTAAATTGAAAGAACATCTTTAAAAAACCGACGCTTTGAAGCTGAGCCAACTTATCGACGATTCGGTGACCAAGCCAATAACTTTTTTTTTTAATTCACCCTAGAAACTTAACAAAGTGACCTATTTAACCCGAAATTTTACCAGAAATCTAAATCTGGTCTCCGTTTTGCGAAATTCCGGTAAATTTTTTTTAAATTGAAAGAACATCTTTAAAAAACCGACGCTTTGACGCTGGACAGCCAACTTATCGACGATTCGGTGACCAAGCCAATAACTTTTTTCACCCTAGAAACTTAACAAAGTGACCCATTTAACTCGAAATTTTACCAGAAATCTAAATCTGGTCTCCGTTTTGCGAAATTCCGGTAACTTTGTTTTTAAATTGAAAGATCATCTTTAAAAAACCCGACGCTTTGAAGCTGAGCCAACTTATCGACGATTCGGTGACCAAGCCAATAACTTTTTTTCAACCTTAGAAACTTACCAAAGTGACCCATTTAACCCGAAATTTTACCAGAAATCTAAATCTGGTCTCCGTTTTGCGAAATTCCGGTAACTTTGTTTTTAAATTGAAAGATCATCTTTAAAAAACCCGACGCTTTGAAGCTGAGCCAACTTATCGACGATTCGGTGACCAAGCCAATAACTTTTTTTTTTAACCTTAGAAACTTACCAAAGTGACCCATTTAACCCGAAATTTTACCAGAAATCTAAATCTGGTCTCCGTTTTGCGAAATTCCGGTAACTTTGTTTTTAAATTGAAAGATCATCTTTAAGAAAACCGACGCTTTGAAGCTGAGCCAACTTATCGACGACTCGGTGACCAAGCCAATAACTTTTTTAACCTTAGAAACTTACCAAAGTGACCCATTTAACTCGAAATTTTACCAGAAATCTTAATCTGGTCTCCGATTTGAGAAATTTCTGTAAATTTTTTATTAAATTGAAAGATCATATTTAAAAAAACCGACGCTTTGACGCTGGACAGCCGCTTTACCGACGATTCGGTGACCAAGCCAATAACTTTTTTTTTTAGCCTTAGAAACTTTCCAAAGTGACCCATTTAACCTGAAATTTTACCAGAAATCTAAATCTGGTCTCCGTTTTGCGAATTTTCGGTAGCTTTTTTTTAAATTGAAAGATCATCTTTAAAAAACCCGACGCTTTGAAGCTGAGCCAACTTATCGACGATTCGGTGACCAAGCCCATAACTTTTTTAATTCACCCTAGAAACTTAACAAAGTGACCTATTTAACCCGAAATTTTACCAGAAATCTAAATCTGGTCTCCGATTTGAGAAATTCCGGTAACTTTTTTTTAAATTGAAAGATCATATTTAAAAAACCGACGCTTTGACGCTGGACAGCCACTTTACCGACGATTCGGTGACCAAGCCAATCACTATTTTAGCCTTAGAAACTTACCAAAGTGACCCATTTAACCTGAAATTTTACCAGAAATCTTAATCTGGTTTTCGATTTGCGAAATTCCGGTAACTTTTTTAATAAATTAAAAGATCATATTTAAAAAAACCGACGCTTTGACGCTGGACAGCCACTTTACCGACGATTCGGTGACCAAGCCAATCACTTTTTTTTTTAGTTTAGAAACTTACCAAAGTGACCGATTTAACCTGAAATTTTACCAGAAATCTAAATCTGGTCTCCGTTTTGCGAATTTCCGGTAACTTTTTTTTTTAAATTGAAAGATCATCTTTAAAAAACCCGACGCTTTGAAGATGAGCCAACTTATCGACGATTCGGTGACCAAGCCAATAACTTTTTTTTTTCACCATAGAAACTTACCAAAGTGACCCATTTAACTCGAAATTTTACCAGAAATCTTAATCTGGTCTCCGATTTGAGAAATTCCGGTAACTTTTTTATTAAATTGAAAGATCATATTTAAAAAAACCGACGCTTTGACGCTGGACAGCCGCTTTACCGACGATTCGGTGACCAAGCCAATAACTTTTTTTTTTAGCCTTAGAAACTTTCCAAAGTGACCCATTTAACCTGAAATTTTACCAGAAATCTAAATCTGGTCTCCGTTTTGCGAATTTCCGGTAACTTTTTTTTTTAAATTGAAAGATCATCTTTAAAAAACCCGACGCTTTGAAGATGAGCCAACTTATCGACGATTCGGTGACCAAGCCAATAACTTTTTTTTTTCACCATAGAAACTTACCAAAGTGACCCATTTAACTCGAAATTTTACCAGAAATCTTAATCTGGTCTCCGATTTGAGAAATTCCGGTAACTTTTTTATTAAATTGAAAGATCATATTTAAAAAAACCGACGCTTTGACGCTGGACAGCCGCTTTACCGACGATTCGGTGACCAAGCCAATAACTTTTTTTTTTAGCCTTAGAAACTTTCCAAAGTGACCCATTTAACCTGAAATTTTACCAGAAATCTAAATCTGGTCTCCGTTTTGCGAAATTTTCGGTAACTTTTTTTTTAAATTGAAAGATCATCTTTAAAAAACCCGACGCTTTGAAGCTGAGCCAACTTATCGACGATTCGGTGACCAAGCCAATAACTTTTTTTTTCACCCTAGAAACTTAACAAAGTGACCTATTTAACCCGAAATTTTACCAGAAATCTAAATCTGGTCTCCGTTTTGCGAATTTCCGGTAACTTTTTTTTAAATTGAAAGATCATATTTAAAAAACACGCTTTGACGCTGGACAGCCACTTTACCGACGATTCGGTGACCAAGCCAATCACTTTTTTTTTTAGTTTTAGAAACTTACCAAAGTGACCCATTTAACCTGAAATTTTACCAGAAATCTAAATCTGGTCTCCGTTTTGCGAATTCCCGGTAACTTTTTTTTTTTAAATTGAAAGATCATCTTTAAAAAACCCGACGCTTTGAAGATGAGCCAACTTATCGACGATTCGGTGACCAAGCCAATAACTTTTTTTTTTTCACCATAGAAACTTACCAAAGTGACCCATTTAACTCGAAATTTTACCAGAAATCTTAATCTGGTCTCCGATTTGAGAAATTCCGGTAACTTTTTTATTAAATTGAAAGATCATATTTAAAAAACCGACGCTTTGACGCTGGACAGCCACTTTACCGACGATTCGGTGACCAAGCCAATCACTATTTTAGCCTTAGAAACTTACCAAAGTGACCCATTTAACCTGAAATTTTACCAGAAATCTAAATCTGGTCTCCGTTTTGCGAATTTCCGGTAACTTTTTTTTAAAAATGAAAGATCATCTTTAAAAAACCCGACGCTTTGAAGATGAGCCAACTTATCGACGATTCGGTGACCAAGCCAATAACTTTTTTTTTTAACCTTAGAAACTTACCAAAGTGACCCATTTAACCCGAAATTTTACCAGAAATCTAAATCTGGTCTTCGTTTTGCGAAATTCCGGTAACTTTGTTTTTAAATTGAAAGATCATCTTTAAGAAAACCGACGCTTTGAAGCTGAGCCAACTTATCGACGACTCGGTGACCAAGCCAATAACATTTTTTTTTCACCATAGAAACTTACCAAAGTGACCCATTTAACTCGAAATTTTACCAGAAATCTAAAGCTGGTCTCCGATTGGCGAAATTCCGGTAACTTTTTTTTAAATTGAAAGAACATCTTTAAAAAACCGGACGCTTTGAAGCTGAGCCAACTTATCGACGATTCGGTGACCAAGCCAATAACTTTTTTTTTTTTCACCCTAGAAACTTACCAAAGTGACCCATTTAACCCGAAATTTTACCAGAAATCTAAATCTGGTCTCCGTTTTGCGAAATTCCTGTAAATTTTTTTTAAATTGAAAGATCATATTTAAAAAACCGACGCTTTGACGCTGGACAGCCACTTTACCGACGATTCGGTGACCAAGCCAATAACTTTTTTTTTTTTAGAAACTTAACCAAAGTGACCCATTTAACCTGAAATTTTACCAGAAATCTAAATCTGGTCTCCGTTTTGGCGAATTTTCGGTAACTTTTTTAAATTGAAAGATCATCTTTAAAAAACCCGACGCTTTGAAGCTGAGCCAACTTATCGACGATTCGGTGACCAAGCCAATAACTTTTTTTCACCCTAGAAACTTAACAAAGTGACCTATTTAACCCGAAATTTTACCAGAAATCTAAATCTGGTCTCCGTTTTGCGAAATTCCTGTAAATTTATTTTTAAATTGAAAGATCATATTTAAAAAACCGACGCTTTGACGCTGGACAGCCACTTTACCGACGATTCGGTGACCAAGCCAATAACTTTTTTTTCACCCTAGAAACTTAACAAAGTGACCCATTTAACTCGAAATTTTACCAGAAATCTAAAGCTGGTCTCCGATTGGCGAAATTCCGGTAACTTTTTTTTAAATTGAAAGAACATCTTTAAAAAACCCGACGCTTTGAAGCTGAGCCAACTTATCGACGATTCGGTGACCAAGCCAATAACTTTTTTTTTTAACCTTAGAAACTTACCAAAGTGACCCATTTAACCCGAAATTTTACCAGAAATCTAAATCTGGTCTCCGTTTTGCGAAATTCCGGTAACTTTGTTTTTAAATTGAAAGATCATCTTTAAAAAACCGACGCTTTGAAGCTGAGCCAACTTATCGACGATTCGGTGACCAAGCCAATAACATTTTTTTTTCACCATAGAAACTTACCAAAGTGACCCATTTAACTCGAAATTTTACCAGAAATCTAAATCTGGTCTCCGATTTGCGAAATTCCGGTAACTTTTTTTTTAAATTGAAAGAACATCTTTAAAAAACCGACGCTTTGAAGCTGAGCCAACTTATCGACGATTCGGTGACCAAGCCAATAACTTTTTTTTTTTTTAACCTTAGAAACTTACCAAAGTGACCCATTTAACCCGAAATTTTACCAGAAATCTAAATCTGGTCTCCGTTTTGCGAAATTTCTGTAAATTTTTTTTAAATTGAAAGATCATATTTAAAAAAACCGACGCTTTGACGCTGGACAGCCAACTTTACCGACGATTCGGTGACCAAGCCAATCACTTTTTTTTAGCCTTAGAAACTTACCAAAGTGACCCATTTAACCTGAAATTTTACCAGAAATCTAAATCTGGTCTCCGTTTTGCGAATTTTCGGTAACTTTTTTTTTAAATTGAAAGATCATCTTTAAAAAACCCGACGCTTTGAAGCTGAGCCAACTTATCGACGATTCGGTGACCAAGCCAATAACTTTTTTTTCACCCTAGAAACTTACCAAAGTGACCCATTTAACCTGAAATTTTACCAGAAATCTAAATCTGGTCTCCGTTTTGCGAAATTCCGGTAAATTTTTTTTTAAATTGAAAGATCATATTTAAAAAAACCGACGCTTTGACGCTGGACAGCCACTTTACCGACGATTCGGTGACCAAGCCAATCACTTTTTTTTAGTTTTAGAAACTTACCAAAGTGACCGATTTAACCTGAAATTTTACCAGAAATCTAAATCTGGTCTCCGTTTTGCGAATTTCCGGTAACTTTTTTTTTTAAATTGAAAGATCATCTTTAAAAAACCCGACGCTTTGAAGATGAGCCAACTTATCGACGATTCGGTGACCAAGCCAATAACTTTTTTTTTTTCACCATAGAAACTTACCAAAGTGACCCATTTAACTCGAAATTTTACCAGAAATCTTAATCTGGTCTCCGATTTGAGAAATTCCGGTAACTTTTTTATTAAATTGAAAGATCATATTTAAAAAAACCGACGCTTTGACGCTGGACAGCCACTTTACCGACGATTCGGTGACCAAGCCAATCACTATTTTAGCCTTAGAAACTTACCAAAGTGACCCATTTAACCTGAAATTTTACCAGAAATCTAAATCTGGTCTCCGTTTTGCGAATTTCCGGTAACTTTTTTTTAAAAATGAAAGATCATCTTTAAAAAACCCGACGCTTTGAAGATGAGCCAACTTATCGACGATTCGGTGACCAAGACAATAACTTTTTTTTAACCTTAGAAACTTACCAAAGTGACCCATTTAACCCGAAATTTTACCAGAAATCTAAATCTGGTCTTCGTTTTGCGAAATTCCGGTAACTTTGTTTTTAAATTGAAAGATCATCTTTAAGAAAACCGACGCTTTGAAGCTGAGCCAACTTATCGACGACTCGGTGACCAAGCCAATAACATTTTTTTTTTTCACCATAGAAACTTACCAAAGTGACCCATTTAACTCGAAATTTTACCAGAAATCTAAAGCTGGTCTCCGATTGGCGAAATTCCGGTAACTTTTTTTTTAAATTGAAAGAACATCTTTAAAAAACCGGACGCTTTGAAGCTGAGCCAACTTATCGACGATTCGGTGACCAAGCCAATAACTTTTTTTTTACCTTAGAAACTTACCAAAGTGACCCATTTAACCCGAAATTTTACCAGAAATCTAAATCTGGTCTCCGTTTCGCGAAATTTCTGTAAATTTTTTATTAAATTGAAAGATCATATTTAAAAAAACCGACGCTTTGACGCTGGACAGCCGCTTTACCGACGATTCGGTGACCAAGCCAATAACTTTTTTTTTAGCCTTAGAAACTTTCCAAAGTGACCCATTTAACCTGAAATTTTACCAGAAATCTAAATCTGGTCTCCGTTTTGCGAATTTTCGGTAGCTTTTTTTTAAATTGAAAGATCATCTTTAAAAAACCCGACGTTTTGAAGCTGAGCCAACTTATCGACGATTCGGTGACCAAGCCAATAACTTTTTTAATTCACCCTAGAAACTTAACAAAGTGACCTATTTAACCCGAAATTTTACCAGAAATCTAAATCTGGTCTCCGTTTTGCGAAATTCCTGTAAATTTATTTTTAAATTGAAAGATCATATTTAAAAAAACCGACGCTTTGACGCTGGACAGCCACTTTACCGACGATTCGGTGACCAAGCCAATAACTTTTTTCACCCTAGAAACTTAACAAAGTGACCCATTTAACTCGAAATTTTACCAGAAATCTAAAGCTGGTCTCCGATTTGCGAAATTCCGGTAACTTTTTTTTAAATTGAAAGAACATCTTTAAAAAACCCGACGCTTTGAAGATGAGCCAACTTATCGACGATTCGGTGACCAAGACAATAACTTTTTTTTTTAACCTTAGAAACTTACCAAAGTGACCCATTTAACCCGAAATTTTACCAGAAATCTAAATCTGGTCTTCGTTTTGCGAAATTCCGGTAACTTTGTTTTTAAATTGAAAGATCATCTTTAAGAAAACCGACGCTTTGAAGCTGAGCCAACTTATCGACGACTCGGTGACCAAGCCAATAACATTTTTTTCACCATAGAAACTTACCAAAGTGACCCATTTAACTCGAAATTTTACCAGAAATCTAAAGCTGGTCTCCGATTGGCGAAATTCCGGTAACTTTTTTTTAAATTGAAAGAACATCTTTAAAAAACCGGACGCTTTGAAGCTGAGCCAACTTATCGACGATTCGGTGACCAAGCCAATAACTTTTTTTTTAACCTTAGAAACTTACCAAAGTGACCCATTTAACCCGAAATTTTACCAGAAATCTAAATCTGGTCTCCGTTTTGCGAAATTTCTGTAAATTTTTTTTAAATTGAAAGATCATATTTAAAAAAACCGACGCTTTGACGCTGGACAGCCGCTTTACCGACGATTCGGTGACCAAGCCAATAACTTTTTTTATCCTTAGAAACTTTCCAAAGTGACCCATTTAACCTGAAATTTTACCAGAAATCTAAATCTGGTCTCCGTTTTGCGAATTTTCGGTAGCTTTTTTTTAAATTGAAAGATCATCTTTAAAAAACCCGACGTTTTGAAGCTGAGCCAACTTATCGACGATTCGGTGACCAAGCCAATAACTTTTTAATTCACCCTAGAAACTTAACAAAGTGACCTATTTAACCCGAAATTTTACCAGAAATCTAAATCTGGTCTCCGTTTTGCGAAATTCCTGTAAATTTATTTTTAAATTGAAAGATCATATTTAAAAAAACCGACGCTTTGACGCTGGACAGCCACTTTACCGACGATTCGGTGACCAAGCCAATAACTTTTTTTTTCACCCTAGAAACTTAACAAAGTGACCCATTTAACTCGAAATTTTACCAGAAATCTAAAGCTGGTCTCCGATTGGCGAAATTCCGGTAACTTTTTTTTTTTAAATTGAAAGAACATCTTTAAAAAACCGGACGCTTTGAAGCTGAGCCAACTTATCGACGATTCGGTGACCAAGCCAATAACTTTTTTTTTTCACCCTAGAAACTTAACAAAGTGACCTATTTAACCCGAAATTTTACCAGAAATCTAAATCTGGTCTCCGTTTTGCAAATTCCTGTAATTTTTTTTTTTTTAAATTGAAAGATCATATTTAAAAAAACCGACGCTTTGAAGCTGGACAGCCAACTTATCGACGATTCGGTGAACAAGCCAATAACTTTTTTTAACCTTAGAAACTTACCAAAGTGACCCATTTAACTCGAAATTTTACCAGAAATCTTAATCTGGTTTTCGATTTGCGAAATTCCGGTAACTTTTTATTAAATTAAAAGATCATATTTAAAAAAACCGACGCTTTGACGCTGGACAGCCACTTTACCGACGATTCGGTGACCAAGCCAATCACTTTTTTTTTTTTAGCCTTAGAAACTTACCAAAGTGACCCATTTAACCTGAAATTTTACCAGAAATCTAAATCTGGTCTCCGTTTTGCGAATTTCCGGTAACTTTTTTTTTTAAATTGAAAGATCATCTTTAAAAAACCCGACGCTTTGAAGATGAGCCAACTTATCGACGATTCGGTGACCAAGCCAATAACTTTTTTTTTTTCACCATAGAAACTTACCAAAGTGACCCATTTAACTCGAAATTTTACCAGAAATCTTAATCTGGTCTCCGATTTGAGAAATTCCGGTAACTTTTTTATTAAATTGAAAGATCATATTTAAAAAAACCGACGCTTTGACGCTGGACAGCCACTTTACCGACGATTCGGTGACCAAGCCAATCACTATTTTAGCCTTAGAAACTTACCAAAGTGACCCATTTAACCTGAAATTTTACCAGAAATCTAAATCTGGTCTCCGTTTTGCGAATTTCCGGTAACTTTTTTTTTTAAAATGAAAGATCATCTTTAAAAAAAAACCCGACGCTTTGAAGCTGAGCCAACTTATCGACGATTCGGTGACCAAGCCAATAACTTTTTTTTAACCTTAGAAACTTACCAAAGTGACCCATTTAACCCGAAATTTTACCAGAAATCTAAATCTGGTCTCCGTTTTGCGAAATTCCGGTAACTTTTTTTTAAATTGAAAGATCATCTTTAAGAAAACCTACGCATTGAAGCTGAGCCAACTTATCGACGATTCGGTGACTAAGCCAATAACTTTTTTTTTCACCATAGAAACTTACCAAAGTGACCCATTTAACTCGAAATTTTACCAGAAATCTTAATCTTGTCTCCGATTTGAGAAATTCCGGTAACTTTTTTATTAAATTGAAAGATCATATTTAAAAAAACCGACGCTTTGACGCTGGACAGCCACTTTACCGACGATTCGGTGACCAAGCCAATCACTTTTTTTAGCCTTAGAAACTTACCAAAGTGACCCATTTAACCTGAAATTTTACCAGAAATCTAAATCTGGTCTCCGTTTTGCGAATTTTCGGTAGCTTTTTTTTTAAATTGAAAGATCATCTTTAAAAAACCCGACGCTTTGAAGCTGAGCCAACTTATCGACGATTCGGTGACCAAGCCAATAACTTTTTTTTTTAGAAACTTACCAAAGTGACCCATTTAACCCGAAATTTTACCAGAAATCTAAATCTGGTCTCCGTTTTGCGAAATTCCGGTAACTTTGTTTTTAAATTGAAAGATCATCTTTAAGAAAACCGACGCTTTGAAGCTGAGCCAACTTATCGACGACTCGGTGACCAAGCCAATAACTTTTTTTTCACCATAGAAACTTACCAAAGTGACCCATTTAACTCGAAATTTTACCAGAAATCTTAATCTGGTCTCCGATTTGAGAAATTTCTGTAACTTTTTATTAAATTGAAAGATCATATTTAAAAAAACCGACGCTTTGAAGCTGGACAGCCACTTTACCGACGATTCGGTGACCAAGCCAATAACTTTTTTTTTCACCCTAGAAACTTAACAAAGTGACCCATTTAACTCGAAATTTTACCAGAAATCTAAAGCTGGTCTCCGATTGGCGAAATTCCGGTAACTTTTTTTAAATTGAAAGAACATCTTTAAAAAACCGGACGCTTTGAAGCTGAGCCAACTTATCGACGATTCGGTGACCAAGCCAATAACTTTTTTAATTCACCCTAGAAACTTAACAAAGTGACCTATTTAACCCGAAATTTTACCAGAAATCTAAATCTGGTCTCCGTTTTGCGAAATTCCGGTAACTTTGTTTTTAAATTGAAAGATCATCTTTAAAAAACCGACGCTTTGAAGCTGAGCCAACTTATCGACGACTTCGGTGACCAAGCCAATAACTTTTTTTTAACCTTAGAAACTTACCAAAGTGACCCATTTAACTCGAAATTTTACCAGAAATCTTAATCTGGTCTCCGATTTGAGAAATTTCTGTAAATTTTTTTTTAAATTGAAAGATCATATTTAAAAAAAAACCGACGCTTTGACGCTGACAGCCAACTTTACCGACGATTCGGTGACCAAGCCAATAACTTTTTTTTTAGCCTTAGAAACTTTCCAAAGTGACCCATTTAACCTGAAATTTTACCAGAAATCTAAATCTGGTCTCCGTTTTGCGAATTTTCGGTAACTTTTTTTTAAATTGAAAGATCATCTTTAAAAACCCGACGTTTTGAAGCTGAGCCAACTTATCGACGATTCGGTGACCAAGCCAATAACTTTTTTAATTCACCCTAGAAACTTAACAAAGTGACCTATTTAACCCGAAATTTTACCAGAAATCTAAATCTGGTCTCCGTTTTGCGAAATTCCTGTAAATTTATTTTTAAATTGAAAGATCATATTTAAAAAACCGACGCTTTGACGCTGGACAGCCACTTTACCGACGATTCGTTGACCAAGCCAATGACTTTTTTTTTACCCTAGAAACTTACCAAAGTGACCCATTTAACTCGAAATTTTACCAGAAATCTAAAGCTGGTCTCCGATTGGCGAAATTCCGGTAACTTTTTTTTAAATTGAAAGATCATCTTTAAAAACCCGACCCTTTGAAGATGAGCCAACTTATCGACGATTCGGTGACCAAGCCAATCACTTTTTTAGCCTTAGAAACTTAGCAAAGTGACCCATTTAACCTGAAATTTTACCAGAAATCTAAATCTGGTCTCCGTTTTGCGAATTTCCGGTAACTTTTTTTTAAAATGAAAGATCATCTTTAAAAAACCCGACGCTTTGAAGATGAGCCAACTTATCGACGATTCGGTGACCAAGTCAATAACTTTTTTTTTTTAACCTTAGAAACTTTCCAAAGTGACCCATTTAACCCGAAATTTTACCAGAAATCTAAATCTGGTCTCCGTTTTGCGAAATTCCCATAACTTTTTTTTAAATTGAAAGATCATCTTTAAAAAACCGACGCTTTGAAGCTGAGCCAACTTATCGACGATTCGGTGACTAAGCCAATAACTTTTTTTTTTTTTTTCACCATAGAAACTTACCAAAGTGACCCATTTAACTCGAAATTTTACCAGAAATCTTAAATCTGGTCTCCGATTTTGCGAAAATTCCGGTAACTTTTTTTTAAATTGAAAGATCATATTTAAAAAAACCGACGCTTTGAAGCAGGACAGCCAACTTTACCGACGATTCGGTGACCAAGCCAATCAACTTTTTTTTTTCCCATAGAAACTTACCAAAGTGACCCATTTAACCTGAAATTTTACCAGAAATCTAAATCTGGTCTCCGTTTTGCGAAATTTTCGGTAGCTTTTTTTTTAAATTGAAAGATCATCTTTAAAAAACCCGACGCTTTGAAGCTGAGCCAACTTATCGACGATTCGGTGACCAAGCCAATAACTTTTTTTTTTTTAACCTTAGAAACTTAACAAAGTGACCTATTTAACCCGAAATTTTACCAGAAATCTAAATCTGGTCTTTGTTTTGCGAAATTCCGGTAACTTTGTTTTTAAATTGAAAGATCATCTTTAAAAAACCGACGCTTTGAAGCTGAGCCAACTTATCGACGATTCGGTGACCAAGCCAATAACTTTTTTTAACCTTAGAAACTTACCAAAGTGACCCATTTAACTCGAAATTTTACCAGAAATCTAAATCTGGTCTTTCGATTTGCGAAATTCCGGTAACTTTTTTTTAAATTGAAAGATCATATTTAAAAAAAACCGACGCTTTGAAGCTGAGCCAACTTATCGACGATTCGGTGACCAAGCCAATCAACTTTTTTTTCCTTAGAAACTTACCAAAGTGACCCATTTAACCTGAAATTTTACCAGAAATCTAAATCTGGTCTCCGTTTTGCGAAATTCCGGTAACTTTTTTTAAATTGAAAGATCATCTTTAAAAAACCCGACGCTTTGAAGCTGAGCCAACTTATCGACGATTCGGTGACCAAGCCAATAACTTTTTTTTTAGAAACTTACCAAAGTGACCCATTTAACCTGAAATTTTACCAGAAATCTAAATCTGGTCTCCGATTTTGCGAAATTCCGGTAACTTTTTTTTTAAATTGAAAGATCATCTTTAAAAAACCGGACGCTTTGAAGCTGAGCCAACTTATCGACGATTCGGTGACCAAGCCAATAACTTTTTTTTTCACCCTAGAAACTTAACAAAGTGACCCATTTAACCCGAAATTTTACCAGAAATCTAAATCTGGTCTCCGTTTTGCGAATTTCCGGTAACTTTTTTTTAAATTGAAAGATCATCTTTAAAAAACCGACGCTTTGAAGATGAGCCAACTTATCGACGATTCGGTGACCAAGCCAATAACTTTTTTAACCTTAGAAACTTACCAAAGTGACCCATTTAACCCGAAATTTTACCAGAAATCTAAATCTGGTCTCCGTTTTGCGAAATTCCCATAACTTTTTTTTAAATTGAAAGATCATCTTTAAAAAAACCGACGCTTTGAAGCTGAGCCAACTTATCGACGATTCGGTGACTAAGCCAATAACTTTTTTTTTTTCACCATAGAAACTTACCAAAGTGACCCATTTAACTCGAAATTTTACCAGAAATCTTAATCTGGTCTCCGATTTGAGAAATTCCGGTAACTTTTTTAAATTGAAAGATCATCTTTAAAAAAACCGACGCTTTGAAGCTGGACAGCCACTTTTCGACGATTCGGTGACCAAGCCAATAACTTTTTTTTCAGCCTTAGAAACTTCCCAAAGTGAACCATTTAACCTGAAATTTTACCAGAAATCTAAATCTGGTCTCCGATTTGCGAAATTTCGGTAACTTTTTTTTAAATTGAAAGATCATCTTTAAAAAAACCGACGCTTTGAAGCTGAGCCAACTTATCGACGATTCGGTGACCAAGCCAATAACTTTTTTAATTCACCCTAGAAACTTAACAAAGTGACCCATTTAACCTGAAATTTTACCAGAAATCTAAATCTGGTCTCCGTTTTGCGAAATTCAAGTAACTTTGTTTTTAAATTGAAAGATCATCTTTAAAAAACCCGACGCTTTGAAGCTGAGCCAACTTATCGACGATTCGGTGACCAAGCCAATAACTTTTTTAACCTTAGAAACTTACCAAAGTGACCCATTTAACCCGAAATTTTACCAGAAATCTAAATCTGGTCTCCGTTTTGCGAAATTCCGGTAACTTTGTTTTTAAATTGAAAGATCATCTTTAAGAAAACCGACGCTTTGAAGCTGAGCCAACTTATCGACGACTCGGTGACCAAGCCAATAACATTTTTTTTTCACCATAGAAACTTACCAAAGTGACCCATTTAACTCGAAATTTTACCAGAAATCTAAAGCTGGTCTCCGATTGGCGAAATTCCGGTAACTTTTTTTTAAATTGAAAGAACATCTTTAAAAAACCGGACGCTTTGAAGCTGAGCCAACTTATCGACGATTCGGTGACCAAGCCAATAACTTTTTTATTCACCCTAGAAACTTAACAAAGTGACCTATTTAACCCGAAATTTTACCAGAAATCTAAATCTGGTCTCCGTTTTCCGAAATTCCTGTAAATTTATTTTTAAATTGAAAGATCATATTTAAAAAACCGACGCTTTGACGCTGGACAGCCACTTTACCGACGATTCGGTGACCAAGCCAATAACTTTTTTTTTCACCCTAGAAACTTAACAAAGTGACCCATTTAACTCGAAATTTTACCAGAAATCTAAAGCTGGTCTCCGATTGGCGAAATTCCGGTAACTTTTTTTAAATTGAAAGAACATCTTTAAAAAACCGGACGCTTTGAAGCTGAGCCAACTTATCGACGATTCGGTGACCAAGCCAATAACTTTTTTTTCACCCTAGAAACTTAACAAAGTGACCTATTTAACCCGAAATTTTACCAGAAATCTAAATCTGGTCTCCGTTTTGCGAAATTCAAGTAACTTTGTTTTTAAATTGAAAGATCATCTTTAAAAAACCCGACGCTTTGAAGCTGAGCCAACTTATCGACGATTCGGTGACCAAGCCAATAACTTTTTTTTAACCTTAGAAACTTACCAAAGTGACCCATTTAACCCGAAATTTTACCAGAAATCTAAATCTGGTCTCCGTTTTGCGAAATTCCGGTAACTTTGTTTTTAAATTGAAAGATCATCTTTAAAAAACCGACGCTTTGAAGCTGAGCCAACTTATCGACGATTCGGTGACCAAGCCAATAACTTTTTTTTTACCTTAGAAACTTACCAAAGTGACCCATTTAACCTGAAATTTTACCAGAAATCTAAATCTGGTCTCCGTTTTGCGAATTTCCGGTAACTTTTTTTTAAATTGAAAGATCATCTTTAAAAAAACCGACGCTTTGAAGCTGAGCCAACTTATCGACGACTCGGTGACCAAGCCAATAACTTTTTTTTCCACCCTAGAAACTTACCAAAGTGACCCATTTAACTCGAAATTTTACCAGAAATCTAAATCTGGTCTCCGATTTGCGAAATTTCTGTAAATTTTTTTAAATTGAAAGATCATCTTTAAAAAAACCGACGCTTTGACGCTGGACAGCCAACTTTATCGACGATTCGGTGACCAAGCCAATAACTTTTTTAGCCCCTAGAAACTTACCAAAGTGACCCATTTAACCTGAAATTTTACCAGAAATCTAAATCTGGTCTCCGTTTTGCGAAATTTTCGGTAACTTTTTTAAATTGAAAGATCATCTTTAAAAACCGACGCTTTGAAGCTGAGCCAACTTATCGACGATTCGGTGACCAAGCCAATAACTTTTTTTTAATTCACCCTAGAAACTTAACAAAGTGACCCATTTAACGCGAAATTTTACCAGAAATCTAAATCTGGTCTCCGTTTTGCGAAATTCCTGTAAATTTATTTTTAAATTGAAAGATCATATTTAAAAAAACCGACGCTTTGACGCTGGACAGCCACTTTATCGACGATTCGGTGACCAAGCCAATAACTTTTTTTTTTAACCTTAGAAACTTACCAAAGTGACCCATTTAACTCGAAATTTTACCAGAAATCTTAATCTGGTTTTCGATTTGCGAAATTCCGGTAACTTTTTTAATAAATTAAAAGATCATATTTAAAAAAACCGACGCTTTGACGCTGGACAGCCACTTTACCGACGATTCGGTGACCAAGCCAATCACTTTTTTAGCCTTAGAAACTTACCAAAGTGACCCATTTAACCTGAAATTTTACCAGAAATCTAAATCTGGTCTCCGTTTTGCGAATTTCCGGTAACTTTTTTTTTTTAAATTGAAAGATCATCTTTAAAAAACCCGACGCTTTGAAGATGAGCCAACTTATCGACGATTCGGTGACCAAGCCAATAACTTTTTTTTTCACCATAGAAACTTACCAAAGTGACCCATTTAACTCGAAATTTTACCAGAAATCTTAATCTGGTCTCCGATTTGAGAAATTCCGGTAACTTTTTTATTAAATTGAAAGATCATATTTAAAAAAACCGACGCTTTGACGCTGGACAGCCACTTTACCGACGATTCGGTGACCAAGCCAATCACTATTTTAGCCTTAGAAACTTACCAAAGTGACCCATTTAACCTGAAATTTTACCAGAAATCTAAATCTGGTCTCCGTTTTGCGAAATTCCGGTAACTTTTTTTTTTAAATTGAAAGATCATCTTTAAAAAACCGACGCTTTGAAGCTGAGCCAACTTATCGACGATTCGGTGACCAAGCCAATAACTTTTTTAGCCTTAGAAACTTACCAAAGTGACCCATTTAACCCGAAATTTTACCAGAAATCTAAATCTGGTCTCCGTTTTGCGAAATTCCGGTAACTTTTTTTTAAATTGAAAGATCATCTTTAAGAAAACCGACGCTTTGAAGCTGAGCCAACTTATCGACGACTCGGTGACCAAGCCAATAACTTTTTTTTATCCTTAGAAACTTACCAAAGTGACCCATTTAACTCGAAATTTTACCAGAAATCTTAATCTGGTCTCCGATTTGAGAAATTCTGGTAACTTTTTTTTAAATTGAAAGATCATATTTAAAAAAACCGACGCTTTGACGCTGGACAGCCACTTTACCGACGATTCGGTGACCAAGCCAATCACTTTTTTTTCCAGCCTTAGAAACTTACCAAAGTGACCCATTTAACCTGAAATTTTACCAGAAATCTAAATCTGGTCTCCGTTTTGCGAAATTCCGGTAACTTTTTTTTAAATTGAAAGATCATCTTTAAAAAACCCGACGCTTTGAAGCTGAGCCAACTTATCGACGATTCGGTGACCAAGCCAATAACTTTTTTTACCTTAGAAACTTACCAAAGTGACCCATTTAACCCGAAATTTTACCAGAAATCTAAATCTGGTCTCCGTTTTGCGAAATTCGTAAATTTGTTTTTAAATTGAAAGATCATCTTTAAAAACCGACGCTTTGAAGCTGAGCCAACTTATCGACGATTCGGTGACCAAGCCAATAACTTTTTTTTCACCAAGAAACTTACAAAAGTGACCCATTTAACTCGAAATTTTACCAGAAATCTAAATCTGGTCTCCGATTTGCGAAATTCCGGTAACTTTTTTTTAAATTGAAAGATCATCTTTAAAAAACCGACGCTTTGAAGCTGAGCCAACTTATCGACGATTCGGTGACCAAGCCAATAACTTTTTTTTTACCCTAGAAACTTAACAAAGTGACCCATTTAACCCGAAATTTTACCAGAAATCTAAATCTGGTCTCCGTTTTGAAATTCCGGTAACTTTTTTTTTTTTAAATTGAAAGATCATCTTTAAAAAACCGACGCTTTGAAGCTGAGCCAACTTATCGACGATTCGGTGACCAAGCCAATAACTTTTTTAACCCCAGAAACTTACCAAAGTGACCCATTTAACCCGAAATTTTACCAGAAATCTAAATCTGGTCTCCGTTTTGCGAAATTCCGGTAACTTTGTTTTAAATTGAAAGATCATCTTTAAAAAACCGACGCTTTGAAGCTGAGCCAACTTATCGACGATTCGGTGACCAAGCCAATAACTTTTTTTTTTCCACCTTAGAAACTTACCAAAGTGACCCATTTAACCCGAAATTTTACCAGAAATCTAAATCTGGTCTCCGTTTTGCGAAATTCCGGTAACTTTGTTTTTAAATTGAAAGATCATCTTTAAAAACCCGACGCTTTGAAGCGGAGCCAACTTATCGACGATTCGGTGACCAAGCCAATAACTTTTTTTTTAACCTTAGAAACTTACCAAAGTGACCCATTTAACCCTAAATTTTACCAGAAATCTAAATCTGGTCTCCGTTTTTATTTCCGGTAACTTTGTTTTTTAAATTGAAAGATCATCTTTAAAAAACCGACGCTTTGAAGCTGAGCCAACTTATCGACGACTCGGTGACCAAGCCAATAACTTTTTTTTTTTCACCTTAGAAACTTACCAAAGTGACCCATTTAACTCGAAATTTTACCAGAAATCTTAATCTGGTCTCCGATTTGAAAATTTCTGTAAATTTTTTTTAAATTGAAAGATCATATTTAAAAAACCGACGCTTTGACGCTGGACAGCCACTTTACCGACGATTCGGTGACCAAGCCAATAACTTTTTTCCAAGCCTTAGAAACTTTCCAAAGTGACCCATTTAACCTGAAATTTTACCAGAAATCTAAATCTGGTCTCCGTTTTGAAATTTCGGTAGCTTTTTTTTAAATTGAAAGATCATCTTTAAAAAACCCGACGCTTTGAAGCTGAGCCAACTTATCGACGATTCGGTGACCAAGCCCATAACTTTTTAATTCACCCTAGAAACTTAACAAAGTGACCTATTTAACGCGAAATTTTACCAGAAATCTAAATCTGGTCTCCGTTTTGCGAAATTCCTGTAAATTTATTTTTAAATTGAAAGATCATATTTAAAAACCGACGCTTTGACGCTGGACAGCCACTTTACCGACGATTCGGTGACCAAGCCAATAACTTTTTTTAACCTTAGAAACTTACCAAAGTGACCCATTTAACTCGAAATTTTACCAGAAATCTTAATCTGGTTTTCGATTTGCGAAATTCCAACTTTTTTAAAAATTAAAAGATCATATTTAAAAAAACCGACGCTTTGACGCTGGACAGCCACTTTACCGACGATTCGGTGACCAAGCCAATCACTTTTTTTTTTACCCTAGAAACTTACCAAAGTGACCGATTTAACCTGAAATTTTACCAGAAATCTAAATCTGGTCTCCGTTTTGCGAATTTCCGGTGACTGTTTTTTAAATTAAAAGATCATCTTTAAAAAACAAGACGCTTTGAAGCTGAGCCAACTTATCGACGATTCGGTGACCAAGGCAATAACTTTTTTTTCACCATAGAAACTTACCAAAGTGACCCATTTAACTCGAAATTTTACCAGAAATCTTAATCTGGTCTCCGATTTGAGAAATTCTCGGTAACTTTTTTTTAAATTGAAAGATCATATTTAAAAAACCGACGCTTTGACGCTGGACAACTTATGACGATTCGGTGACCAAGCCAATCACTATTTTAGCCTTAGAAACTTACCAAAGTGACCCATTTAACCTGAAATTTTACCAGAAATCTAAATCTGGTCTCCGTTTTGCGAATTTCCGGTAACTTTTTTTTTAAAAATGAAAGATCATCTTTTAAAAACCCGACGCTTTGAAGATGAGCCAACTTATCGACGATTCGGTGACCAAGCCAATAACTTTTTTTTTAACCTTTGAAACTTACCAAAGTGACCCATTTAACCCGAAATTTTACCAGAAATCTAAATCTGGTCTCCGTTTTGCGAAATTCTCTAAATTTTTTTTTTAAATTGAAAGATCATCTTTAAAAAAACCGACGCTTTGAAGCTGAGCCAACTTATCGACGACTCGGTGACCAAGCCAAAAACTTTTTTTTCACCATAGAAACTTACCAAAGTGACCCATTTAACTCGAAATTTTACCAGAAATCTAAAGCTGGTCTCCGATTGGCGAAATTCCGGTAACTTTTTTTTAAATTGAAAGAACGTCTTTAAAAAATCGACGCTTTGAAGCTGAGCCAACTTATCGACGATTCGGTGACCAAGCCAATAACTTTTTTTCACCTAGAAACTTAACAAAGTGACCTATTTAACCCGAAATTTTACCAGAAATCTAATTCTGGTCTCCGTTTTGCGAAATTCTTGTAACTTTGTTTTTAAATTGAAAGATCATCTTTAAAAAACCCGACGCTTTGAAGCTGAGCCAACTTATCGACGATTCGGTGACCAAGCCAATAACTTTTTTTTTACCTTAGAAACTTACCAAAGTGACCCATTTAACCCGAAATTTTACCAGAAATCTAAATTTGGTCTTCGTTTTGTGAAATTCCGGTAACTTTGTTTTTAAATTGAAAGATCATCTTTAAAAAACCGACGCTTTGAAGCTGAGCCAACTTATCGACGATTCGGTGACCAAGCCAATAACTTTTTTTCACCATAGAAACTTACCAAAGTGACCCATTTAACTCGAAATTTTACCAGAAATCTTAATTTTGTCTCCGATTTGAGAAATTCTGGTAACTTTTTTTTAAATTGAAAGATCATATTTAAAAAACCGACGCTTTGACGCTGGACAGCCACTTTACCGACGATTCGGTGACCAAGCCAATCACTTTTTTTTAGCCTTAGAAACTTACCAAAGTGACCCATTTAACCTGAAATTTTACCAGAAATCTAAATCTGGTCTCGGTTTTGCGAAATTTTCGGTAGCTTTTTTAAATTGAAAGATCATCTTTAAAAACCCGACGCTTTGAAGCTGAGCCAACTTATCGACGATTGGGTGACCAAGCCAATAACTTTTTTTTTTTACCCTTTACCAAAGTGACCCATTTAACCCGAAATTTTACCAGAAATCTAAATCTGGTCTTTGTTTTGCGAAATTCCGTAACTTTTTTTTAAATTGAAAGATCATCTTTAAAAAAACCGACGCTTTGAAGCTGAGCCAACTTATCGACGATTCGGTGACCAAGCCAATAACTTTTTTTTTCCACCTAGAAACTTACCAAAGTGACCCATTTAACCTGAAATTTTACCAGAAATCTAAATCTGGTCTCCGTTTGTTCGAAATTCCGGTAACTTTTTTTTAAATTGAAAGATCATCTTTAAAAAACCGACGCTTTGAAGCTGAGCCAACTTATCGACGATTCGGTGACCAAGCCAATAACTTTTTTTTCCACCTAGAAACTTACCAAAGTGACCCATTTAACCCGAAATTTTACCAGAAATCTAAATCTGGTCTCCGGTTTTGAAATTCCTATAACTGAAAGATCATTTTTAAAAACCGACGCTTTGCGAAATTCCGGTAACTAACTTTTTTAAATTGTGAATTTAACCCGATCATCTTTAAAAAAACTTATTTTTTAAATTGAAAGATCATTTTTAAAAACCCGACGCTTTGAAGCTGAGCCAACTTATCGACGATTCGGTGACCAAGCCAATAACTTTTTTTTCCACCCTAGAAACTTACCAAAGTGACCCATTTAACCCGAAATTTTACCAGAAATCTAAATCTGGTCTCCGTTTTGCGAAATTCCGGTAACTTTGTTTTTAAATTGAAAGATCATCTTTAAAAACCCGACGCTTTGAAGCTGAGCCAACTTATCGACGATTGGGTGACCAAGCCAATAACTTTTTTTTTCCAACCTAGAAACTTACCAAAGTGACCCATTTAACCCGAAATTTTACCAGAAATCTAAATCTGGTCTCCGTTTTGCGAAATTCCGGTAACTTTGTTTTTAAATTGAAAGATCATCTTTAAAAAACCCGACGCTTTGAAGCTGAGCCAACTTATCGACGATTCGGTGACCAAACCAATAACTTTTTTTTACCACCTTAGAAACTTAAAAAAATCGAAAGTGACCCATTTAACCCGAAATTTTACCAGAAATCTAAATCTGGTCTCCGTTTTTGAAATTCCGGTAACTTTGTTTTTTAAATTGAAAGATCATCTTTAAAAAAACCGACGCTTTGAAGCTGAGCCAACTTATCGACGATTGGGTGACCAAGCCAATAACTTTTTTTTCCACCCTAGAAACTTACCAAAGTGACCCATTTAACTCGAAATTTTACCAGAAATCTAAATCTGGTCTCGGATTTGAGAAATTTCTGTAACTTTTTTTTAAATTGAAAGATCATATTTAAAAAAACCGACGCTTTGACGCTGGACAGCCAACTTATCGACGATTCGGTGACCAAGCCAATAACTTTTTTTTTTTAGCCACTAGAAACTTACCAAAGTGACCCATTTAACCCGAAATTTTACCAGAAATCTAAATCTGGTCTCCGTTTTTGCGAAATTTCGGTAACTTTTTTAAATTGAAAGATCATCTTTAAAAAAAAACCGACGCTTTGAAGCTGAGCCAACTTATCGACGATTCGGTGACCAAGCCCATAACTTTTTTTAATTCCACCCTAGAAACTTACCAAAGTGACCTATTTAACCCGAAATTTTACCAGAAATCTAAATCTGGTCTCCGTTTTGCGAAATTCCTGTAAAATTTATTTTTTTAAATTGAAAGATCATTTTTAAAAACCGACGCTTTGACGCTGGACAGCCAACTTTATCGACGATTCGGTGACCAAGCCAATAACTTTTTTTTCCACCCTAGAAACTTACCAAAGTGACCCATTTAACTCGAAATTTTACCAGAAATCTAAATCTGGTCTCGATTTTACGAAATTCCAACTTTTTTTTAAATTGAAAGATCATCTTTAAAAAAACCGACGCTTTGACGCTGGACAGCCAACTTACCGACGATTCGGTGACCAAGCCAATAACTTTTTTTTCCAGCCTTAGAAACTTACCAAAGTGACCCATTTAACCTGAAATTTTACCAGAAATCTAAATCTGGTCTCCGTTTTGCGAAATTCTATAACTTTTTTTTAAATTGAAAGATCATCTTTAAAAAACCCGACGCTTTGAAGATGAGCCAACTTATCGACGATTCGGTGACCAAGCCAATAACTTTTTTTTTCCACCATAGAAACTTTTTACCAAAGTGACCCATTTAACTCGAAATTTTACCAGAAATCTTAATCTGGTCTCCGATTTGAGAAATTCCGGTAACTTTTAAATTGAAAGATCATCTTTAAAAACCGACGCTTTGACGCTGACAGCCACTTTATCGACGATTCGGTGACCAAGCCTATAACTATTTTTCCAGCCTTAGAAACTTACCAAAGTGACCCATTTAACCTGAAATTTTACCAGAAATCTAAATCTGGTCTCCGTTTTGCGAAATTCCGGTAACTTTTTTTTTAAATTGAAAGATCATCTTTAAAAACCCGACGCTTTGAAGCTGAGCCAACTTATCGACGATTCGGTGACCAAACCAATAAATTTTTTTTTTAACCTTAGAAACTTACCAAAGTGACCCATTTAACCTGAAATTTTACCAGAAATCTAAATCTGGTCTCCGTTTTGCGAAATTCCGGTAACTTTTTGTTTTAAATTGAAAGATCATCTTTAAAAAACCGACGCTTTGAAGCTGAGCCAACTTATCGACGATTCGGTGACCAAGCCAAAAACATTTTTTTTCCACCCTAGAAACTTACCAAAGTGACCCATTTAACTCGAAATTTTACCAGAAATCTAAAGCTGGTCTCCGATTTGCGAAATTCCGGTAACTTTTTTTTTTTTAAATTGAAAGATCATTTTTAAAAAATCGACGCTTTGAAGCTGAGCCAACTTATCGACGATTCGGTGACCAAGCCAATAACTTTTTTTCCACCCTAGAAACTTACCAAAGTGACCCATTTAACCCGAAATTTTACCAGAAATCTAAATCTGGTCTCCGTTTTGCGAAATTCCGGTAACTTTTTTTTAAATTGAAAGATCATCTTTAAAAAACCCGACGCTTTGAAGCTGAGCCAACTTATCGACGATTCGGTGACCAAGCCAATAACTTTTTTTTTCCACCCTAGAAACTTACCAAAGTGACCCATTTAACCCGAAATTTTACCAGAAATCTAAATCTGGTCTCCGTTTTGCGAAATTCCGGTAACTTTTTTTTAAATTGAAAGATCATCTTTAAAAACCCGACGCTTTGAAGCTGAGCCAACTTATCGACGATTCGGTGACCAAGCCAATAACTTTTTTTTTCCACCCTAGAAACTTACCAAAGTGACCCATTTAACCCGAAATTTTACCAGAAATCTAAATCTGGTCTCCGATTTGGCGAAATTCCGGTAACTTTTTTTTAAATTGAAAGATCATCTTTAAAAACCGGACGCTTTGAAGCTGAGCCAACTTATCGACGATTGGGTGACCAAGCCAATAACTTTTTTTTTTTCCACCCTAGAAACTTACCAAAGTGACCCATTTAACCCGAAATTTTACCAGAAATCTAAATCTGGTCTCCGTTTTGCGAAATTCCGGTAACTTTTTTTTTAAATTGAAAGATCATCTTTAAAAAAACCGACGCTTTGAAGCTGAGCCACTTATCGACGATTCGGTGACCAAGCCAATAACTTTTTTTTTTCCACCCCAGAAACTTACCAAAGTGACCCATTTAACTCGAAATTTTACCAGAAATCTAAATCTGGTCTCGGATTTGAGAAATTCTGGTAACTTTTTTTTTAAATTGAAAGATCATCTTTAAAAAACCGACGCTTTGAAGCTGAGCCAACTTATCGACGATTGGTGACCAAGCCAATAACTTTTTTTTTCACCTTAGAAACTTACCAAAGTGACCCATTTAACCTGAAATTTTACCAGAAATCTAAATCTGGTCTCCTGTTTTGCGAAATTCCGGTAACTTTTTTTTTAAATTGAAAGATCATCTTTAAAAAACCGACGCTTTGAAGCTGAGCCAACTTATCGACGATTCGGTGACCAAGCCATAACTTTTTTTTTTCCACCCTAGAAACTTACCAAAGTGACCCATTTAACCGAAATTTTACCAGAAATCTAAATCTGGTCTCCGTTTTGCGAAATTCCTATAACTTTTTTTTTAAATTGAAAGATCATTTTTAAAAAAACCGACGCTTTGACGCTGGACAGCCACTTACGACGATTCGGTGACCAAGCCAATAACTTTTTTTTTTTCCACCCTTAGAAACTTACCAAAGTGACCCATTTAACTCGAAATTTTACCAGAAATCTAAATCTGGTCTCCGTTTTGCGAAATTCCTGTAACTTTTTTTTTAAATTGAAAGATCATCTTTAAAAACCGACGCTTTGAAGCTGACAGCCAACTTATCGACGATTCGGTGACCAAGCCAATAACTTTTTTTTCACCCTAGAAACTTACCAAAGTGACCCATTTAACCCTCGAAATTTTACCAGAAATCTAAATCTGGTCTCCGTTTTGAAATTCCTATAACTTTTTTTTAAATTGAAAGATCATTTTAAAAAAACCGACGCTTTGACGCTGAGCCAACTTATCGACGATTCGGTGACCAAGCCAATAACTTTTTTTTTTTTACACTAGAAACTTACCAAAGTGACCCATTTAACCCGAAATTTTACCAGAAATCTAAATCTGGTCTCCGTTTTGCGAAATTCCGGTAACTTTTTTTTAAATTGAAAGATCATCTTTAAAAACCGACGCTTTGAAGCTGAGCCAACTTATCGACGATTGGGTGACCAAGCCAATAACTTTTTTTTTCCACCTAGAAACTTACCAAAGTGACCCATTTAACTCGAAATTTTACCAGAAATCTAAATCTGGTCTCCGTTTTGTGAAATTCCTGTAACTTTTTTTTAAATTGAAAGAACATCTTTAAAAAACCGACGCTTTGACGCTGGACAGCCACTTTACCGACGATTCGGTGACCAAGCCAATAACTTTTTTTTTAGCCTTAGAAACTTACCAAAGTGACCCATTTAACCTGAAATTTTACCAGAAATCTAAATCTGGTCTCCGTTTTGCGAAATTCCTGTAACTTTTTTTTTAAATTGAAAGATCATCTTTAAAAAACCCGACGCTTTGAAGCTGAGCCAACTTATCGACGATTGTTTGACCAAGCCAATAACTTTTTTTTTTTTTCCACCCTAGAAACTTACCAAAGTGACCCATTTAACCCGAAATTTTACCAGAAATCTAAATCTGGTCTCCGTTCTGCGAAATTCCTGTAACTTTTTTTTAAATTGAAAGATCATCTTTAAAAAACCAGACGCTTTGAAGCTGAGCCAACTTATCGACGATTCGGTGACCAAGCCTATAACTTTTTTTTTCCACCCTAGAAACTTACCAAAGTGACCCATTTAACCCGAAATTTTACCAGAAATCTAAATCTGGTCTCCGATTTGCGAAATTCCGGTAACTTTTTTTTAAATTGAAAGATCATCTTTAAAAAATCGGACGCTTTGAAGCTGAGCCAACTTATCGACGATTCGGTGACCAAGCCAATAACTTTTTTTTCCACCCTAGAAACTTACCAAAGTGACCCATTTAACCCGAAATTTTACCAGAAATCTAAATCTGGTCTCCGTTTTGCGAAATTCCTAGAACTTTTTTTTTTTAATTGAAAGATCATCTTTAAAAAACCGACGCTTTGAAGCTGAGCCAACTTATCGACGATTGGGTGACCAAGCCAATAACTTTTTTTTCCACCCTAGAAACTTACCAAAGTGACCCATTTAACCCGAAATTTTACCAGAAATCTAAATCTGGTCTCCGTTTTGCGAAATTCCGTAACTTTTTTTTAAATTGAAAGATCATCTTTAAAAAACCCGACGCTTTGAAGCTGAGCCAACTTATCGACGATTGGGTGACCAAGCCAATAACTTTTTTTTCCACCCTAGAAACTTACCAAAGTGACCCATTTAACCCGAAATTTTACCAGAAATCTAAATCTGGTCTCCGTTTGCGAAATTCCTATAACTTTTTTTTTTAAATTGAAAGATCATCTTTAAAAAACCGACGCTTTGAAGCTGAGCCAACTTATCGACGATTCGGTGACCAAGCCTATAACTTTTTTTTTCCACCCTAGAAACTTACCAAAGTGACCCATTTAACCCGAAATTTTACCAGAAATCTAAATCTGGTCTCCGATTTGCGAAATTCCGGTAACTTTTTTTTTAAATTGAAAGATCATCTTTAAAAAACCGACGCTTTGAAGCTGAGCCAACTTATCGACGATTCGGTGATCAAGCCTATAACTTTTTTTTTCCACCCTAGAAACTTACCAAAGTGACCCATTTAACCCGAAATTTTACCAGAAATCTAAATCTGGTCTCCGTTTTATGAAATTCCTGTAACTTTTTTTTAAATTGAAAGATCATCTTTAAAAAACCGACGCTTTGAAGCTGACAGCCAACTTATCGACGATTCGGTGACCAAGCCAATAACTTTTTTTTTTTCCACCTTAGAAACTTACCAAAGTGACCCATTTAACCTGAAATTTTACCAGAAATCTAAATCTGGTCTCCGTTTTGCGAAATTCCTATAACTTTTTTTTTAAATTGAAAGATCATATTTAAAAAAAACGACGCTTTGAAGCTGAGCCAACTTATCGACGATTCGGTGACCAAGCCAATAACTTTTTTAACCCTAGAAACTTACCAAAGTGACCCATTTAACCCGAAATTTTACCAGAAATCTAAATCTGGTCTCCGTTTTGCGAAATTCCTTTAACTTTTTTTTTAAATTGAAAGATCATCTTTAAAAAACCCGACGCTTTGAAGCTGAGCCAACTTATCGACGATTGGGTGACCAAGCCAATAACTTTTTTTTTTCCACCCTAGAAACTTACCAAAGTGACCCATTTAACCTGAAATTTTACCAGAAATCTAAATCTGGTCTCCGTTTTGCGAAATTCCTTAACTTATTTTTTAAATTGAAAGATCATCTTTAAAAAACCGACGCTTTGAAGCTGAGCAGCCAACTTATCGACGATTGGGTGACCAAGCCAATAACTTTTTTTTTCCACCCTAGAAACTTACCAAAGTGACCCATTTAACCCGAAATTTTATCAGAAATCTAAATCTGGTCTCCGTTTTGCGAAATTCCTGTAACTTTTTTTTTTAAATTGAAAGATCATCTTTAAAAAAACCGACGCTTTGAAGCTGGACAGCCAACTTATCGACGATTCGGTGACCAAGCCAATAACTTTTTTTTTCCACCCTAGAAACTTACCAAAGTGACCCATTTAACCCGAAATTTTACCAGAAATCTAAATCTGGTCTCCGTTTTGCGAAATTCCGTAACTTTTTTTTAAATTGAAAGATCATCTTTAAAAAAAAACGACGCTTTGACGCTGAGCCAACTTATCGACGATTGGTGACCAAGCCAATAACTTTTTTTTTCCACCCTAGAAACTTACCAAAGTGACCCATTTAACCCGAAATTTTACCAGAAATCTAAATCTGGTCTCCGTTTTGCGAAATTCCTGTAACTTTTTTTTTTAAATTGAAAGATCATCTTTAAAAACCGACGCTTTGAAGCTGAGCCAACTTATCGACGATTCGGTGACCAAGCCAATAACTTTTTTTTTCATCCCAGAAACTTACCAAAGTGACCCATTTAACCCGAAATTTTACCAGAAATCTAAATCTGGTCTCCGGTTTGCGAATTTCCTTAACTTTTTTTTTAAATTGAAAGATCATCTTTAAAAAAACCGACGCTTTGAAGCTGAGCCAACTTTAGCGACGATTGGGTGACCAAGCCAATAACTTTTTTTTTCCACCACTAGAAACTTACCAAAGTGACCCATTTAACCGAAATTTTACCAGAAATCTAAATCTGGTCTCCGTTTTGCGAAATTCCGTAACTTTTTTTTAAATTGAAAGATCATCTTTAAAAAACCGACGCTTTGAAGCTGAGCCAACTTATCGACGATTGGGTGACCAAGCCAATAACTTTTTTTTTCCACCCTAGAAACTTACCAAAGTGACCCATTTAACCCGAAATTTTACCAGAAATCTAAATCTGGTCTCCGTTTTGCGAAATTCCGGTAACTTTTTTTTTAAATTGAAAGATCATCTTTAAAAAATCCGACTTTTTGAAGCTGAGCCATCTTATCGACGATTCGGTGACCAAGCCAATAACTTTTTTTTTCACCCTAGAAACTTACCAAAGTGACCCATTTAACCCGAAATTTTACCAGAAATCTAAATCTGGTCTCCGCTTTGAAATTCCGGTAACTTTTTTTTAAATTGAAAGATCATCTTTAAAAAAACGACGCTTTGAAGCTGAGCCAACTTATCGACGATTCGGTGACCAAGCAAATAACTTTTTTTTCCACCCTAGAAACTTACCAAAGTGACCCATTTAACCCGAAATTTTACCAGAAATCTAAATCTGGTCTCAGTTTTGCGAAATTCCTATAACTTTTTTTTAAATTGAAAGATCATCTTTAAAAAACCGACGCTTTGAAGCTGAGCCAACTTATCGACGATTCGGTGACCAAGCCAATAACTTTTTTTTTTTTCCACCCTAGAAACTTACCAAAGTGACCCATTTAACCTGAAATTTTACCAGAAATCTAAATCTGGTCTCCGTTTTGCGAAATTCCTGTAACTTTTTTTTAAATTGAAAGATCATCTTTAAAAAAACCGACGCTTTGAAGCTGAGCCAACTTATCGACGATTCGGTGACCAAGCCAATAACTTTTTTTTTTCCACCCTAGAAACTTACCAAAGTGACCCATTTAACCCGAAATTTTACCAGAAATCTAAATCTGGTCTCCGTTTTGCGAAATTCCGGTAACTTTTTTTTAAATTGAAAGATCATCTTTAAAAAACCGACGCTTTGAAGCTGAGCCAACTTATCGACGATTGGGTGACCAAGCCAATAACTTTTTTTTTCCACCCTAGAAACTTACCAAAGTGACCCATTTAACCCGAAATTTTACCAGAAATCTAAATCTGGTCTCCGTTTTGCTAAATTCCGGTAACTTTTTTTTAAATTGAAAGATCATCTTTAAAAACCGACGCTTTGAAGCTGAGCCAACTTATCGACGATTGGGTGACCAAGCCAATAACTTTTTTTTTTTTCACCCTAGAAACTTACCAAAGTGACCCATTTAACCCGAAATTTTACCAGAAATCTAAATCTGGTCTCCGTTTGCGAAATTCCTGTAACTTTTTTTTTAAATTGAAAGATCATTTTTAAAAAAAACCGACGCTTTGACGCTGGACAGCCAACTTATCGACGATTCGGTGACCAAGCCATAACTTTTTTTTTCCACCCTAGAAACTTACCAAAGTGACCCATTTAACCCGAAATTTTACCAGAAATCTAAATCTGGTCTCCGTTTTGCGAAATTCCTGTAACTTTTTTTTTAAATTGAAAGATCATCTTTAAAAAAAAACCGACGCTTTGAAGCTGAGCCAACTTATCGACGATTGGTGACCAAGCCAATAACTTTTTTTTCCACCCTAGAAACTTACCAAAGTGACCCATTTAACCGAAATTTTACCAGAAATCTAAATCTGGTCTCCGTTTGCGAAATTCCTGTAACTTTTTTTTTAAATTGAAAGATCATCTTTAAAAACCGACGCTTTGAAGCTGAGCCAACTTATCGACGATTGGGTGACCAAGCCAATAACTTTTTTTTCCACCCTAGAAACTTACCAAAGTGACCCATTTAACCCGAAATTTTAGCAGAAATCTAAATCTGGTCTCCGTTCTGCGAAATTCCTGTAATTTTTTTTTAAATTGAAAGATCATCTTTAAAAAAACCGACGCTTTGAAGCTGAGCCAACTTATCGACGATTGGGTGACCAAGCCAATAACTTTTTTTTCCACCCTAGAAACTTACCAAAGTGACCCATTTAACCCGAAATTTTACCAGAAATCTAAATCTGGTCTCCGTTTTGCGAAATTCCTGTAACTTTTTTTTAAATTGAAAGATCATCTTTAAAAAAACCGACGCTTTGAAGCTGAGCCAACTTATCGACGATTGGGTGACCAAGCGAATAACTTTTTTTTTTCCACACTAGAAACTTACCAAAGTGACCCATTTAACCCGAAATTTTACCAGAAATCTAAATCTGGTCTCCGTTTTTGCGAAATTCCTGTAACTTTTTTTAAATTGAAAGATCATCTTTAAAAAACCGACGCTTTGAAGCTGACAGCCAACTTATCGACGATTCGGTGACCAAGCCATAACTTTTTTTTTTCCACCCTAGAAACTTACCAAAGTGACCCATTTAACCCGAAATTTTACCAGAAATCTAAATCTGGTCTCCGTTTTGCGAAATTCCTATAACTTTTTTTTAAATTGAAAGATCATCTTTTTAAAAACCGACGCTTTGAAGCTGAGCCAACTTATCGACGATTCGGTGACCAAGCCAATAACTTTTTTTTCCACCCTAGAAACTTACCAAAGTGACCCATTTAACCCGAAATTTTACCAGAAATCTAAATCTGGTCTCCGATTTGCGAAATTCCGGTAACTTTTTTTTTAAATTGAAAGATCATCTTTAAAAAACCGACGCTTTGAAGCTGAGCCAACTTATCGACGATTGGGTGACCAAGCCAATAACTTTTTTTTTCCACCCTAGAAACTTACCAAAGTGACCCATTTAACCGAAATTTTACCAGAAATCTAAATCTGGTCTCCGTTTTGCGAAATTCCTTAACTTTTTTTTAAATTGAAAGATCATCTTTAAAAAAACCGACGCTTTGAAGCTGAGCCAACTTATCGACGATTGGGTGACCAAGCCAATAACTTTTTTTTCCACCTAGAAACTTACCAAAGTGACCCATTTAACCCGAAATTTTACCAGAAATCTAAATCTGGTCTCCGTTTTGCGAAATTCCTGTAACTTTTTTTTAAATTGAAAGATCATCTTTAAAAAACCGACGCTTTGAAGCTGAGCCAACTTATCGACGATTCGGTGACCAAGCCAATAACTTTTTTTTTCCACCCTAGAAACTTACCAAAGTGACCCATTTAACCCGAAATTTTACCAGAAATCTAAATCTGGTCTCCGTTTTGCGAAATTCTGTAACTTTTTTTTTTAAATTGAAAGATCATTTTTAAAAAAACCGACGCTTTGACGCTGAGCCAACTTTATCGACGATTCGGTGACCAAGCCAATAACTTTTTTTTTCCACCCTTAGAAACTTACCAAAGTGACCCATTTAACCCGAAATTTTACCAGAAATCTAAATCTGGTCTCCGTTTTGCGAAATTCCGTAACTTTTTTTTAAATTGAAAGATCATCTTTAAAAACCGACGCTTTGAAGCTGGAGCCAACTTATCGACGATTGGGTGACCAAGCCAATAACTTTTTTTTTTTCCACCTAGAAACTTACCAAAGTGACCCATTTAACCCGAAATTTTACCAGAAATCTAAATCTGGTCTCCGTTTTGCGAAATTCCTGTAACTTTTTTTTTTAAATTGAAAGATCATCTTTAAAAAACCGACGCTTTGAAGCTGACAGCCAACTTATCGACGATTCGGTGACCAAGCCAATAACTTTTTTTTTTTCCACCCCTAGAAACTTACCAAAGTGACCCATTTAACCCGAAATTTTACCAGAAATCTAAATCTGGTCTCCGTTTGAAAATTCCGGTAACTTTTTTTTAAATTGAAAGATCATCTTTTAAAAAACCGACGCTTTGACGCTGACAGCCAACTTTATCGACGATTCGGTGACCAAGCCAATAACTTTTTTTTTCCACCCTAGAAACTTACCAAAGTGACCCATTTAACCCGAAATTTTACCAGAAATCTAAATCTGGTCTCCGTTTTTGCGAAATTCCGGTAACTTTTTTTTAAATTGAAAGATCATTTTTAAAAACCGACGCTTTGAAGCTGAGCCACTTTATCGACGATTGGGTGACCAAGCCAATAACTTTTTTTTTTACCCTAGAAACTTACCAAAGTGACCCATTTAACCCGAAATTTTACAGAAATCTAAATCTGGTCTCCGTTTTGCGAAATTCCTGTAACTTTTTTTAAATTGAAAGATCATCTTTAAAAACCGACGCTTTGAAGCTGAGCCAACTTATCGACGATTCGGTGACCAAGCCAATATAACTTTTTTTTCCACCCTAGAAACTTACCAAAGTGACCCATTTAACCCGAAATTTTACCAGAAATCTAAATCTGGTCTCCGTTTTGTGAAATTCTGTAACTTTTTTTTTAAATTGAAAGATCATTTTTAAAAAAACCGACGCTTTGAAGCTGACAGCCAACTTACGACGATTGGGTGACCAAGCCAATAACTTTCTTTTTCCACCCTAGAAACTTACCAAAGTGACCCATTTAACCCGAAATTTTAGCAGAAATCTAAATCTGGTCTCCGTTTTGCGAAATTCCGGTAACTTTTTTTAAATTGAAAGATCATCTTTAAAAACCGACGCTTTGAAGCTGAGCCAACTTATCGACGATTCGGTGACCAAGCCATAACTTTTTTTTTCCACCCTAGAAACTTACCAAAGTGACCTATTTAACCTGAAATTTTACAGAAATCTAAATCTGGTCTCCGTTTTGAAATTCCTGTAACTTTTTTTTAAATTGAAAGATCATCTTTAAAAAACCGACGCTTTGAAGCTGAGCCAACTTATCGACGATTGGTGACCAAGCCAATAACTTTTTTTTCCACCCTAGAAACTTACCAAAGTGACCCATTTAACTCGAAATTTTACCAGAAATCTAAATCTGGTCTCCGTTTGCGAAATTCCGGTAACTTTTTTTAAATTGAAAGATCATCTTTAAAAAACCGACGCTTTGAAGCAGGACAGCCAACTTATCGACGATTGGTGACCAAGCCAATAACTTTTTTTTCCACCCTAGAAACTTACCAAAGTGACCCATTTAACCCGAAATTTTACCAGAAATCTAAATCTGGTCTCCGATTTGCGAAATTCGGTAACTTTTTTTTAAATTGAAAGATCATTTTTAAAAAACCGACGCCTTGAAGCTGAGCCAACTTATCGACGATTGGGTGACCAAGCCAATAACTTTTTTTTCCACCCTAGAAACTTACCAAAGTGACCCATTTAACCTGAAATTTTACCGGAAATCTAAATCTGGTCTCCGTTTTGCGAAATTCCTGTAACTTTTTAAATTGAAAGATCATCTTTAAAAACCGACGCTTTGAAGCTGAGCCAACTTATCGACGATTGGTGACCAAGCCAATAACTTTTTTCTTCCACCCTAGAAACTTACCAAAGTGACCCATTTAACTCGAAATTTTACCAGAAATCTAAATCTGGTCTCCGATTTGCGAAATTCCGGTAACTTTTTTTAAATTGAAAGATCATCTTTAAAAACCGACGCTTTGAAGCTGAGCCAACTTATCGACGATTCGGTGACCAAGCCAATCACTTTTTTTTCCACCCTAGAAACTTACCAAAGTGACCCATTTAACCCGAAATTTTACCAGAAATCTAAATCTGGTCTCCGATTTTGCGAAATTCCGGTAACTTTTTTTTTTAAATTGAAAGATCATCTTTAAAAACCTGACGCTTTTATCGAAGCTGAGCCAACTTATCGACGATTGGGTGACCAAGCCAATAACTTTTTTTTCCACCTAGAAACTTACCAAAGTGACCCATTTAACTCGAAATTTTACCAGAAATCTAAATCTGGTCTCCGATTTATGAAATTCCTGTAACTTTTTTTAAATTGAAAGATCATCTTTAAAAAAACCGACGCTTTGAAGCTGACAGCCAACTTATCGACGATTCGGTGACCAAGCCATAACTTTTTTTTCCACCCTAGAAACTTACCAAAGTGACCCATTTAACCCGAAATTTTGCCAGAAATCTAAATCTGGTCTCCGTTTTGCGAAATTTTTTAACATTTTTTTTTAAATTGAAAGATCATTTTTAAAAAACGACGCTTTGAC
The DNA here is from genome assembly GCA_019973935.1 of Trichonephila clavipes. NCBI lineage: Eukaryota > Metazoa > Arthropoda > Arachnida > Araneae > Nephilidae > Trichonephila > Trichonephila clavipes. The sequence continues at coordinate 87 of BMAU01010626.1, read as the reverse complement.
GCTGGACAGCCAATTTACCAACGATTCGGTGACCAAGCCAATAACTTTTTTTTTTTTTACCTAGAAACTTACCAAAGTGACTCCATT
>BMAU01010624.1:0-16018 GCA_019973935.1 Trichonephila clavipes | reverse complement strand
TACATGTATAAAGTTGTTTTAAGGACATTTTTGACAAAAAAAAAATTATATAAATACAATATTTCGCCAAAAATTAACTTAGAACAATCTTTTTTTTTTCAAAATGTTCTCCTTTTATGAAAAATGCTTCTATTATAATAATATTTTTCCTGTATATAGCTCAGACTTCTGTACAGAGTCTCAACTATGATTTTTGAAAAACTCACATTATTTTCAGAGTTACAACCAATAGAAATATTTATCGGCGTATTTTTTCTTAAAATTTCTCCCAACTGTTGTCGTAAAACATGGATAAACTCACTTCTAAGTTATATATTTCAAAAATTTTAGTTGAGCCTCTGTAGAGAGGTCTGAGCTATATACAGGCAAAATATTAATATAATAGATATATCACTATTATCGACACTAAATATATCGGATACCTTAAAGTACACTGGTGTGCAAAAATTAAGGACGAGACGGTTTTTTCAATATAACTTTGTACGAAAGATTTCCAAATCAACACATTTAATACCGTAAGATCCCCAATACGTAAGGACATGTGTAATATGTAAGCAACACTTACTAAAAGAGAAATCAGAGGGATAAAAGAAGCTTGATTGAAAAGTAGCATGGAGCGCAATGCGACTGAAGGCCGAAACATCCCTGTGATGGGTGTCCAGCAAGAAACATCCGGTCTTTAGTAGGGGATATGATCTCCCCTGACTGCTAGGCAGGTTTCACAGCGTCTGCCCATGCTGAGAATGAGGGTGTCAATTTGTTGAGGCATTGCTGCCCATTCGTCTTGCAGCGCCAGTCGAAGCTCCCGAATCGTTACTGGTGGTAAGGTACGAGCTGCCAAGCGTCTGCCTAGAAAATCCCATACATGCTCGATGGGATTGAGATCCGGAGATCGTGCCGGCCAATCCATACGTTCAATATCCTCACTCTCTAAGAGCTGTTCGGAAGCTACTGTGCGATGACATGGTGCATTGTCGTCCATGAAAAGGAACTGCAGACCCATAGCGCCTCTAAAAAACGTACATATGGAAGAAGAATCTCGTTACAGTAACGGGTCCCGTTGACTGAACCTGCGTCGAAGATGTGAAGGTCTGTACGACTAACAAGCATGATGCTCCCCAAACGAGAACACCGCGACCTCCATACCTGTCCCTTTCAATGATGTTCGAGGGATGATTGCGGCTTCCCCGCTCTCTCCATATGAGTATGCGATGAGAATCGCTACTAAAACTGAATCTGCTCTCATCTGTAAAGAGTACTCGTCCCCATTCATTGTCTCTCCAATTCCGGTGTTCCCGGCACCACAGAGAACGTCTTCTCCGATGGGCAGGCGTTAAAGGTACACACCGTACAGGGCGTCGTGCAAACAGACCACCCTCGTGCAGTCTTCTGGCCACGGTAAAACGCGATATCGGTCGTCCAATCGCCTGTGTCCTGTGTCTAGTGATTTCTTCCGCTGTCTGCCGCCTGTTTCTTCTAGCCTATAAGACAATGTACCGGTCATCTTCGGGTGTGGTTCCTCGTGGACGACCACTACTGAACCCCCGGATAGCTGTTCCTGTAGTTTGAAATTGTCTCCAAAGTCGTGAAACGATGCTGTGAGCAATTCCGAACTCTGCAGCCACACTTGTCACACTGCGGCCTTCCTCCGACTTCCCAATGATTCGACCTCGGGTAAAAGCATCCAGATGTCGTCTAACAGATTGATTATTCGCCATTTCTCGCTGAGGTAGCAACTCGGTGTGATTTTAACTGCTATACGGCGTGCAATCTCTTTGCCAGAAATACTGATCTTACACCGACAACATGCTTTATACTACTCAGACACTCCCCATTACGTCTACCTGCATATCTGCGCATGTGCTACCGTACATCACCTTACTTAATCTCCTGATTGGTCTTTCTGTTCGCTCTGCCTCTTCGTTCAGCTGATATGCTAATCTTTCGACTTTTGTCCTTAATTTTTGCACACCAGTGTAGTTATAAAAGAATGCGACTCACATTAGAGACTGTGGATAAACCAATATAGCTTACCCTTCATAGCTTACATATTTGCTTTCCTCGCTGGTGTAGTATTTTTAATTGCCAACAGTGTATTTATGAGACATAAGGCCGTATCACACGTATACATTTCAAGCAATTTTTCGTCCAATTCGAGGAATTTTTACTCAGTTGCTATAGCAACCGCTTTAGAGCAATTTCTTGCTAGTGAGCTCAAGAAATTGCCCGGAATAAAAAATTGCTTGGAATCCCAGCCAATAGGAATCCTGTAAGCTCGAGCGGTATAAAAAAAATAATGTATGGTTGTTTCCGAAGGAGAAAAATCGGCGAGTAACATTTCAATGTGGTGAAAGTGCGCGGTTGACGTCAGAGCATGTCGTTTTGTTTACGGCAACCCTTTACCCTCAGTAGGAGGAAAAATTGCTTGAAATAAGTCTGCGACTGATACGGCCTATACTTTAAGTTATTACAGCTCGATCAAAGATTAGTAATGATTGAAATGAAAGTATGATTCAAATTAGATCTTTATTTTTTATGAAACTTAGAGAGCTGTAAAAATTAAGGGATAATTACTGTGAGATCCATAATTAGTGACGATAGTAATTCAGGTCTCTTGATTTTACAAAAAACTTGCGATGTGAAATAAAGGAGGCTGCGTCATGTTAAGTGCATTTAAGTCTCTTTGAATAAAGGACGTAGCTATCACCGTATCAGCCATATTAATGATAGTGGAGCCCCAATATGTGCAACATTTGACACTTTCAAATAAGTTTTATTAATGCAATCTCTCTCTCTCTCGTTTTTATTTATTTTCCAAAAAATGGCTTCCAAGAAATTTCGATATAGGCCCCACTCCGGGCTTGCTACGCCAGTGCCTTGGGTCATACCAAAGTGTGGTGTTATATTTGAAAGGAAGACACAGCTTAACTCACAATTCTCGTCTGACAGAAGTTCAAAATTCATATGTAAATAATTAGTTCAAAACAGCTAGCGAAAACTAGAAACTGAAATCTTGAGATGAGATCTTTTAATCTATTTGTCTTACGTCTATCTGAAAGCATTGCTGATGGTAATTAGTAGATTATAGATTCGTATATTGGTAGAAAAATGGAGCGTAGAACGCCATGCAATGGAGGTGAAACTTCTTTGGCGACGTTGGCTGTAAATGGAGGAATACATCTAATTATATTAAACTGTTGGGGGAACTTATAATAAAATCAAATAAAATTCAAACTTATTCTCTCAATCGCATGATTTCCATTGTCATATAAAGCAAATGCTGTGTGGTTACTCCACTACGATCAACGCGTCTTAATTCACTAGTGGCTATCATGAAAGGTGTAACTCTAACTCCTTCCCTGAAGTTTCTAAAATGACCCAAGTAAATTGCTGGGAAAGAGAGCTCCTCAGCATGTTCATCAAATAGCAAGCTTCTTGGTACATTCGCTTCTCCAGGAGCGATACGAAGATATTTCTCTTCATTCCATAACGTCTGTTGCTGGGCTGTAAGACTCTCTTCAATAGTTATATTTTCGCTGATTTCATCTTGAGGAACTTGAGACGTACTCTGATTCAAATTGAAGAAACTATCATCGATTGTAACATCATACATTCTGTACAATGGAGTAGCTACTAAATATTGCAACCATGCTTCGATGGTTCTTTTAGTAACCAAACCCATTAAATAACTAGTTCTGTGAATTTTCCTCCGTTTGATGTGAACATTGACACAGTAGTCTTCGTCAACATTTCGAGGCAATCGGTTGACCATTGTATTGACGGATACAGGAACATTGATTATCTGCCCTAATATTCCAAACTGACCGTGTACATGTCTCAATTTGCATGAAAGTTATTTGTGGCGAAATAAGTTTTTCTGATACCAAATCCAAAGTAGGAAGATGTTCTGGGGAATTTCTGGGTTAACAAAACCATTATATATTGATAAATTTGTTATACTTTTTCTACTTAAACTTTGTCGACAATTGTAGCATGCTTTAATGTCTTTTAAATTAATTCCAGTTACAATATTTTGTAAAATATTTTTGTGCTCAGCAACAGGCGTTCTTAAATCATCTTTAAACCATAATCTGTCACAAATCGAACACCCGTGACCGAAAGGATTATCAACGAATCGTTTTGAAAATCTTTGTGAGCATTTTTATGGGAATCACAGTCTTTGTAAGGTAAGATAGAATTTATTATCGATTCACGTGAATCAGTTTCAACCCGCACTAGACTTGTTGAGAATTCTGTGTAGTTGAGGGCGCAGAGTGATTCACAAAGTCCGTATTAATCTGTGCTGTCATTAGAAGAGTCTCAATAGCATTCCCATCATTGGCCATTAAACTGAGCATTAAGAGAGTATTTTGCAATGTTTTTTTCCGTGCTTGATATACTCTCATGTACTCTGATCGAAATCTGGCAGTAGCACTTGATGTATTTGCACTATTGTTCTTTTTTTTGTCACTTTTTCGACTGTATTTGCTGCTAGTTTTTCTTTTTTTTCTTTCACGAAACTCTTTTCCTCTTTGTGCATTTGATTTAGACATTCTGACTAGAATTAATAATTACTAAACGCAAATGAAAATTAAAGAAATAAATTAGCCACCGAACACATCCCCATGTAGCCAACAATCTAAGGAAAATTTCAAAAAGGCACGCTTTGGCTGCGAGAGCTATTTTGTCTACACCGTAATGCTCACACTGCAACCGATACGACCATTGATAATGTTCCCGGATCGGGGAGAAAATGACACCTTTTCGGAAGGTGGGAAAGTTGACCAGTCGGAGGCGTAGGCAATTGTCCAACTTTTTCACCGATATGACGCAAGTCATGTGGTGTCCCTGCTCCCCCTTTTCCTCCCTCGCTCTCTCCTTACTATGGTGACGATTTGAGGGGCTGGGGGAGGGGGGAGACTACTTCCGTTCGCTTTTTCACTGTTACGCAAAACTGGGCAATTTTCTCATTCAAGCCCAAAAAAGTTTCCCTTCAAAAATTATGAATTACAAGAAATAAGCTGAAATTGAACAGGTATTTTTTCATTAAAGATGTAAAGCAGTGGTCCCCAACTCCTGGGCTGCACAAAAATTGCGCAATGCGCAAAAAATCCATTTATATTCCTTTTTCGATGTAACTGTATTTTCTTCTGAAGGAATGATTAGATAAAACTAAATTAAAATTATTAAATCAAAACAATCTAAAATATTGTTAAATACATCGAGGTTCGAAGATTTTGTGCAATCAGTAGCAAAGAGCAAGACAGATCTTTAAGAGTGATAAGAATCTATTGTCTAAAACCAATCTTTGAAATACAGGATACATATTAAAATTCACAGAATAAATCTCAGGATGTCTTCACACCTTCCACGTCGCTCAGACACAACTAAATACAAGTATTTTATAGATAATTCACAAGTACTCACTCGTCCTACTCAATAGTCAAAATAATTACTAATCGTTTGTCGACTCTTCAACGGACAAGGCAATACTACTAATTAATAGTCAAAACAAGACTAACAGTTTCTGCGAGTGACTCCCTATTTATAAGCCTCACGGATTTTTCTCTAAAAATGCGCTTGCGTCATAGATCGTGATATTAGTAGATTTTTCTCATAGTTTCCGGAAGAGTCCATATGATCACGAACTCACCAAAAATTGTCGCAAACATGGTCGCCAAAATAGTCAATAAAGTCTTCAAAATGGTGCCAACTTGGCTGTATCGCCAAGATTTCACCAAGTTCCCACTGAATCAACATAAAAATGTGAGGAACGGCGTTGCTTGCGAATATTACAATTTTAACAAAATAAATACAATATAAACGTATTACACATCCAGACAAAAACTATTTAAAACATACATTACACAAAAATTCGTAACACTATAAACAATCACCCCCCTTCCCCAACGGGCCGCGGTAAAATATCAAACGTTGACCGGGTGACAGTGATAAAAGGTAGGGAAGCACTGATACAAAGCATTCATCACAGTGGTGACAAAAACTGAGTAATGATAAATAACATGTTCAAGTCGAGAACTTATAGCATACTAGGCAAATAATCAAATTTCAGATCAGAATCCACGTGGAATTTTAAGCCTTTATTTAATATAGGCGAAAAAATAAACAAATTTTGCCATTAAATTTTATTATATTACTTAGTTACACCACTAATTGGAGTGCTTAATTAGAACTACCAATTAAAAATCAAATTTTATTAAACATTTTTAAAGGATTTTAACATGAGACTTAAAATACAAATATAACAACGCAAAAGAAGTATAAAAAAAGTAGTACAAAGCATTTTTATATAAAACATTCTATGCAAAAAATTGCAATTTGTTCCAAAACAATTAATTACATTCTGGCTGAACCACAGTTACATAACATCGAATGTTACGTCCCTCTCCCCCACAAATCTTTATTTTTATTTGACGATTATCTTCGTCTCAGACTATTATCTTTATCTTGAATTCTATTTTCATCAAAATACGTTCCAACAATTATTATAGCTTTTGCATTTATTGTTCATTAATTTATAAGTTTTTATTTTGTTAATGTTAGCAGCAATCACTATGATTCAAAAAATGCAAAACATATTTAATACAATGAAATAAAATAAACGCGCGCACACAAACTGAGAAGAGTTCATTGACTGTCTGTTTTTACTGATAGATAAGAAAAGTTTATTTGAATGGGTATATGTTTAGTTAGAAGTATTCTATAAAAGATAGCAAAACAAAATAAAGTATTTTTTAAAACAAACTATGAGCATTGCTCTAGACCAGAGATGGCGAACCAGTGGTAAGCGTGCCATCAATGGCACGTGGCACAATATTTTGAGCACGCCAGTGATCAAATTGTGTGTGTGTGTGTGTGATTTGCATTTTATTTCAAAATAACACAGTTAACCTTGAAGTGTTACGAACAAACGCGCGAGGGATCGGTCACAGGGCGGCGGGGAGCACCCTCGTTTGTCATTGCTATGCCTTAGTTACGAGTACGTCGTAGACTACAGTTGTTTATGATGCAAAAATTGTCTACGCATAGCATAGTCAATTTCGTTGACACAACTGTATTTGAAAGTTTATTTGTATTATATTTCCGGTTTTTAATTGTTATTCTACATGACTAGTTCAGCAAAAGAGAGAACAAAAAGGGCAAGATAGTGTAATTGAGAATTCCAAACAGGGTGAATCTAGAAATATGACATTATTAGTAAAGGCGACAAAGCGGTGTGTGTTTTATGTTCTAGAACAGGGGTATGAAGAACATCGTATGTAAAACGGCATTTTGAAACAAATCACAAATCATCTTGTTAAAAAAGTGATCCACTGCCAAAATAATTAATTACTTAAAAGCCATTTAAAAAATGACTGCATTTCAGCATGCAGTGCACTAAAAGTAACATATTACTATACTAATATAAGTTATTTATCATCCAATCTGCAACAACAGAAGTCAAACTAATGTTACTTTAATTTGAATTACACGTATAACTAAAACCTTTACAACTATACAGTGCAAAAGGTATTTTTTCGTAGTAAATAAAGAGTTTTGAGGTGTTAGTATTTAGTTTTATTATTTTCCCAATAATTACAAGTCAAAATTATTTGAAGGCACGTCTATACCTTACTAAGCACTTCTCTAGAAAAAAATGGCACGTTGATCCATAAAGGTTCGTCAACCCTGCTCTAGACGAATCTGTGTAATAATTGGAGGGCAAAAAAAAACCTTAAAAAATTATTTCATACTCTGGTACTTACGTATTATCGCAACCTATTAGAGACATTATATGAAATGAAACACATGATTGCCATTTCAGCGCATATGACACATACGAAATTGAGGGTTGCCAACTTGGCGAGTTATCTTGAACGTTGGCAATTTTTGCGATAATACTTAAGTGCCCATAAACGCTTTTTATAGATTACAAATATTTTATTTTAGAATAATTATAAAACAGCTTATGCTTCATTTTTCGTCTTTGAAAAATAAATTTATATTCTTGAGAAATGCATTTAATTGAATTCTTGAAGCTTTATTTAAAAACTTTGAAAATAGTCAACAAATCTAAAAAATAATAAGGTAACAAAAAAAAAAACTGGTCCTTTTTCCTAATATTTTCTCTCTTTACCTAACAACTTGGAAAAATTCACGAAATAGATGTACAAAAGCTATATCTGAAAAAAAACATTTTTTTTTAGAAATATTTAAAAGTTAGAATATTTAATTTTTTTTTATTTCTCTTTAGTTGGAAAATCAAAAAAAAATTTTAGATTAAAAATTCCTATGAGATTATGTACTTAGACAACATTATTGGGTCTAAATATGTTAATTTAAGTTTCAAATTTAAACTCCAGTGTCAATTTGAGTAATTGATTTATTATTTCTTTTATCATTAAAAAGTTTGATGAATAATGATATTCCTAAAGAAAATTACTCCTGAATTTACTACAACGAAATAAATAAATTTTTTTTTGTCTGAATATATATACTCAAAATAATTTTCTCTCTAGACTATGTTAAAACCAGTTTTAGTTAAAATTTTTAAGAGGCAAAAATGTTCTCTAAAATTTTGATTTTCACTATAATTTGATACTTTTTTCTATATTGGAAGCATAAAAGGATACAATGTTTTAGTTCAATCCCCTCAAATTTTCGCGCTGATAAAGTAGGATATTGGTTACTAAAAGTGTTAGATATCATCATATTTTTAGAAGAAAATCCAAATGCGCAATCCCATTTCAAATATTTGAGAAATGGACCGTTTAGTTTAAGGGTTGAATGCCTATTTAGGGTATGATACAAAAAAATCACTTAAGTATCTGTACTAAAACTCTTTACAGACTTACAGTAAAAAATTATACATTGTATCAAATATGCATCAAAATGATTCTTTCACTATTACACTGATTCACTGATGACCTTTCATATCAGAGGAAGCATTATTAGGTATGGAGTTTTAGTTCTTTTAATGACACACACACACACACACACACACACATATATATATATATATATATATATATATATATATGTACTATTTCTTATATTCTTTTAGTAGTATATATATATATATTTAAATCTTCTGGGTTATATTTCATGACAAAATTCTCGCCGTAAATCGAGATTTAATAGTAGGTTTGAAAAGTATTTAATTTCCTGTACTTTTCTTATTTTTAATTGCAGGAATTCCTTTACTTACGCTACCCCGACTTTCGCAAACCCGGGATTGAGGGATTTTCAAATCTCGTCGATTCGTCTTTCGTTTGAACACTACACAACTCGATTACTCACTCCCTGCTTCCTGTTTAAGGTATCCGACTACGTTCGGAACCGTGATTTTAAAAAAGTGCATAAATGGATAATTTTCATGATATTTAGTGTCACTAAGATTAGAATACATGCATTAAATTCTTTTAAGGGGATTTTGACAAAAAAAATTTATTTAAGTATAATATTTTGGCAAAAAATGAACTTAGAATAATCTTTTTTCCAAATGTTCTCCGTTTGTAAAAAATTCTTCTACTATTATAATATTTTGCCAGTATATAGCTCAGACCTCTCTACAGAGGCTCAACTAAAAATTTTGAAAAATTCACATTATTTTCAGAGTTCCCACCAATTGAAATAATTATTGGCGTTTTTCTTTAAATTGCTCCCCTCTCTTGTCGTAAAATATGAATAAACCCACTTCTAAGTCATATATTTCAAAAAATTTTAGTTGAACCTCTGTAGAGAAGTCTGAGCTATATACAGCCAAAATATTATTATAATAGAAGCATTTTTCTCAAAAGGAGAACATTTGGAAAAAATATTATTCTAAGTTAATTTTTTGCCAAAATATTATATTTAAATAAACTTTCTTTGTCAAAATGTCCTTAAAACAATTTTATGCATATATTATAATCTAAGTGACACTAAATATCATGAAAATTATCCATTTATGGGCTTTTACAAAATCACGGTTCCGAACGTAGTTGGATACCTAAACCAGTTTCTTTCTTCAGACATATTGTGCAGAATCGAAGCTTAGCCAAAATGTTATTTTTTTGTAATTTATTTTATTTCTACAGAGTGTGCGTTTGTTATTACATAATAATTGTTTTATCATGTTTGTTATATGTATTATATCTACGTATATTGAGAGACTGCTATGCATCCAAACGAAGCAGAACTAATTCTTCTGCACCAAACAAGAAAAGAAAACATTTTTCTTCGGATGTTAACTTAACATTATTACTGCCAAACTTTAACACGAAATTAAAAATTTGAGAATTCGCAAATAAGTCTAATCTAATGGAATAGACGGTCAGAACAGTTATAATAAGTAAAGAAAAATTTCTCGGAGCAGTGAAAAATGCTCAGTCTTTAAATTCAGCCATCGTTCGTAAACGTTGTGGTATTATCACTGAAATGGAAAGTATGTTAAAATTATGGTATGATAATCAAGTGCTAGATTTTATGAAACCTTCTATATCAAAATAACTTCGGTTTGCAATTTTGTATTCGCGTTACCTAAAATTTTACTAAACACTTTTTTTTCTAACTTATTTTCTTTCGTCTAAGTCTCTATTTAAAAATAATTTATATGTATTTACCAGGTGTATGCAAATGAAATGAGACGATGGTTTTTAAAAAAACACAATAAATTTTTGTGAAAACTATTAATATTTCTTTATTCGAAATAATATACATCGCTAGCTACACATTTCCCCATCTTTCGGGCAATTTGTGAATACCGCGCCAAAAAAAAATAAAAATGATCGGTCTTTTGAGGCCAGCCAGTCATCAAGCCAAGATTTGACGTTTTCGTAAGAAGTGAAGCGCTGGTCAGCCAATGCGTGTCCCAATGACGCAAATAGGTGGTAATCGGAAGGAGCCAAGTTTGGTGAATAAGCCGCATGCGCTAAGGGCTCCCTGCCGAACGCCTTAACGATGGTCCCTTGGTCGGTTTAGCACGGTAGCTAGGTGCGTTGTCATAAAGGAAAATCACTTTGTGCAGCAGTTTCTTGTATTGCTCGCGTTTTTCGAGTATAGCATCGTTCAAATTAAGTAATTGTTGCTTGTAGCGATCAGTATTAATGGTTTCGCTGGGTTTGAGAAGCTCATATATATAATAGATTGGTCCCTCCTGATCCCAGAAAATACACAGCATTGTCTTGTGCCTAAAGCGATTCGGCCTTGCGGTCGATTTGGACAGCTGTCCAGGGTCACCATATGATCGATTACGCTTGGGATTTTCAAAATAAATCCATTTTTCATCGCCAGTCACAATACGATGGAGATATGACTTGCGTTTGTAGCGGGCAAGCAACATTTCACACACAATTTTTCGGTTTTCCTGTTGACGGTCCATTAGCTCGTTTGGTACCCATATACCGACCTTTATTATCTTTCCCATTGCTTTGAGACGACGGCAAACAGTGCTTTGGTCAACATTCAATTGTTCTGCAAGATGTTCTTGCGTTTGGCCATCCTCTTCATCGAGTAATGCTTGCAATTCAGCATCTTCAAATTTTTTTGCTGGTCTGCCACGCTCCTCGTTTCTCGCATCGAAATCACCATTTTGAAACTTTTCAAACCACCTGCAGTACTGCGCACAGCTTAGAGTATTGCCACCGTATGCTTCTACAAGCATTTGATGCTATTCGGCAGCATTCTTCTTCAGATGGTAACAAAAAATTATAATTCTGTCCGCAAATCGTGGTCGGAAGGCATAAAATTCGACATTTTCAACACAGTAAAAAATATACAATGCACGCTGAAACTCATCCAAATGTAAACTAAACATGAGTATCAAAGGTCAAACTATAAAAAAATCACGTGTCACGGTTTCGTATTGTTTCCATATATGCGTGGCGACATCTGTTAGCAATCGTCTCATTTGATATACATACATCTGGTATATGCTAAATTACACCCCGACTTACACTGTTGTCCCTCAGCCCCACCTATCAAGTAAATTCAGGATAGTACTGTATTTATAAATAGTAGTAGTTTAGTTTGAGTTTTTTTACATCTTTTTTTAAAGTATTCTGAACAATTTAACATTAAAGCTGTTAGGATTAAATGATCAGTAGGGATTTTGAAACCACATGACAATTTTCAGAACTTTTAAATGTTCAGAAGGTAGAAAATAAAACCTTTTAATGCTTTAACAATATTAATATAAATTTTCTTAAATAAAAATATTTTAATGAATTGATACAGTTGTTGGCTTTTGCTGATGACATTGATATCATCGCTCGAACACCCACCGCACTAAGCCAGGCCTTCTTATCTTTAGAGAAAGAGGCTCTCAGGATGGGACTGAAAATCAATGAGAATAAGACCAAGTACAGGTCTTGCACTAAATCATGTTTTAACAATTCCCATTTTAGAATGGAAGAGTATAGTTTTGAAGTTGTTGACAGCTTTTCACTTATTTAGGTTCAGAAATTAACAATAGAAAAGATTGTACTACTGAAATCCAAAAGAGAATGGAATACGAATACTTAATGGAATACGAAAATAAATTTAATCAAAAGAAAAACAAAGGTTCTATTATATAAAAGTCTTTTAAGATCAGTATTAGCTTAGGCATGTGAAACTTGGTCCATGTCTCGAACACATGACAACATGATAAGTATCTACGAAATGAAGATTTTAAGATTTATTTTTGGAGGAATTCAGGAAAATGGAAGATGGTGAAGAAGATCAAATTTAGAGCTCTATCAATCATATAAAGAATCTGACATTGTGAACTTTATCAAAATACAGCGAATTAAATGGGCAGGTCACATTATCAGAACGAACGAAGACCACACCACGAAAAAAGTCTTCAATACTCAACTAATTGGCACACGAAGAAGGGGCAGGCTAAATCTCAGATGGATTGATGGCCTAGAAAAAGATCTAGGAACTGGAGAACACTGGCAGGAAGAAGGCTGGCCTGGAAAAGGTTCCTTGAGAAGGCCAAGACCCACTCTGGACTGTCATGCCACTGAGGAAGGAAGGGTACTTAAATAAAAAATCACCAAGGTATCCAAACGCGTTGAAATGACCAAATTCGATCAAAACATATATTTATTTTTTAATTTATTGAATATAGCTATCTTTTGGCTTTTTACAAAACATACTTTGATTTTTGTTTCTACTCTACCTAGAAGGCAAGTTACAATCAAATTTTTAAAATTAGAAAAACCGAAAGTAGGTTTTTAATCTACTATAAGTGGGCATTTTTGAATTGTTCCAAAATCTTTTAAAAAAATGGTAATTTGTTTCTGTATTAGTTTTATTTAAAAGAATTTTTTTAATTGAAATTACTTTTATTGGTATCATTATGCCGTGTTCAAATACAACTCAACAGAGCAATTTCGAGTAAATAAACTAAAAAATAAAAAAAAATTATAAATGCACTTTTAGTAGAGGCATGTTTAGTAGATATCTTAGATACTTTAGTTTTACTTAGGCATGTTTAGTAGATATCTTTTATTCAGTTTCGGTTCATGCCACAGCACAAATGAGGAGGGATGCATACGAAATCTATAGCGACTAGCATTTTCATTTCTACATTCCAATTTTTTATTAGATACAGCTTTATCTGGAAGATTAACAAACTTATTACCTTATGGGCATCATTAATATTTGACCAAGCAGTATATATAATTAAGTCTGCTACATTATCATAATTTAGCAGCTGAAGAAATTTTCTTTGGTAAACTGAATCAGAAATCTTCGGAAAAGTAAAACAAGAGTTAAATGCTTCACACCATTTAGACCTAACACTTTAGCTAAAACACACACACAAGTAAGATAAAAAAAAAATTAAGTCAATTCCTATTTAGATCAACAAAGAAAAAATTTATTTTAGCTATTTTTTTAAAATAGTTACAATTAATATAAATATATGTATATACATAGGATTGAATCACAATATTAAGTGGTAGTTCATTTTTATTCATTATCGTTAAAGTATCGTATTGACATCCAAAACAATCGTGTATATAAACTTTCAGTTCAACTGAATGTAAAACGTGAGAAAAAAAACCATTTCAAGTTGTGACGCAAGTCGCGAAAATGGTCGCCAAAAATGATGCCAATGTAGTTGTATTTGTAATTCTTTAAATAATTAGTTTTAAGCAATTAATTTTTTAGTTATAATTAAATCATTGTATTTTCATCCAAAATATTCATGTATATTAAATTTCAGCTCAATTGAGCGCTTTAAAATGTATTTTATTAACGAATGAAAATTCAACCAAGATAAAATAAATATATAGAGAGCTTGAGCTAATAGTAGGAATTAAAAATATACCAATGAAATAATATAGAAGTGCTAATCTTTTTGATATTTTTACTATCGATTTTTTTAGGAAAAAGATTACTTTATTCTGTACCGTTTGATATAAACAAATAATTCCGTAGTCTTGTCTTACTATATACAGTTCTGCAACAGCCTAGCGTTCATGGTCACGGACTCGTGAATGATGTGTCTGGAGTTCGATCCCTAGTGTAACTGATTGTCTTCCAATGTATGCGAAGAGAAAGGATGTGGTTGTTGATTTTTCTAGCAATGCTGTCTATTTTGTTTTTATTAGATCAACAACTAAATTGCAAACGTTTTTTTTTTTTTTAAATTTGAAGTTTACTTTTTAACAGAAATTAACACCTAATAAATCAATAATTCAGTCTCCCTTATTGTCAGGTTACACATACGGTAAAATACGTATAAGGTATCCGACTACGTTCAGAACCGTGATTTTTAAAAAAGCGCATAAATTGATAATTTTCATGATATTTAGTGTCACTTAGATTAGAATACATGCATTAAACTGTTTAAAGGACATTATGACAAAAAAATTTATTTAAATGCAGTATTTTGGCAAAAAATTAACTTAGAATAATCTTTTTTCAAAATGTTCTCCTTTTGTGAAAAATGCTTCTATTATAATAATATTTTGTCTGTATATAGCTCAGATCTCTCTACAGAGGCTCAACTAGGAATTTTGAAAAATTCACATTATTTTCAGAGTTAACACCCATTGAAATCAAAGTCGGCGTTTTTTTCTTAAAATTTCTACCCTCTGCTGTAGTAAAATATGGATAAATGCACATCTAAGTTATATATTTCAAAATTTCTAGTTCAACCTCTGTACAGAGGTCTGAGCTATATACAGGCAAAATATTATTATAATAGAAGCATTTTTCATAAAAAGAGAATGTTTAAAAATGGGTCCTTGTATGTTCATTTTTTGTCAAAGTATTGTAAAATAATTTTTTGTTATAATATTCTTAAAACAAATTTATACATACATT
Source organism: Trichonephila clavipes (assembly GCA_019973935.1). NCBI lineage: Eukaryota > Metazoa > Arthropoda > Arachnida > Araneae > Nephilidae > Trichonephila > Trichonephila clavipes. The sequence continues at coordinate 715 of BMAU01010624.1, read as the reverse complement.
TTCTAATACAAGTGACACTAAATATACATATTATCCATTTATACGCCTTTGCAAAATCACGGTTACGAACGTAGTGGAATACCTTAACACGAAAACGTTAAAGACGAAATATCGGTTAGCACGAAATGATACAACAGTTCCGACAAACTGCTATGTATTTTAATGCTGTCCCCCCCCTTAACACGAAACGAAAATTGTTAAACTCTAAAAGACTTTCCTTATGGATATTGAAACTGAGATGACACTTAGTAAAATGTTAGAGAAAGTTTCTGTTGTTTTGGACTCTCCTACCGTATCATAGGAAGAATTCATTGCCAAAATTTTAGCCAAAATTATGGCAGACAAAGGCATTCTGGATGTTCACACCCAGAAAAATATCATTGATACCGATTCCGACGACGAAAATGAAACAAATAATGTTACTCCTGTTTCCATGTCATCCGAAACGAGGAACATCAGTAGAAGTAGGCGCAGTTATTTAAACGCACATCCCAATGGTGAAATGAACAACATCGAACAATATGCTGACAGTTTGATACAAAAATGACAATGCAAAAAAAAAAGAACTAACAGATTATTTTCAAAAAACTCATTAAATGTTTTGTTTTGTTTTTACCCGGGTTTTGTTTTTGTTTTTTGCTTTTTGTATTAAATTTCATCAAGTTCTTATAAATGGTTTTATTTCATTGATTTTTATTAAATGCATTCATATATA
>BMAU01010622.1:0-127023 GCA_019973935.1 Trichonephila clavipes | reverse complement strand
ATTAAAATTTTGCAAAGCTAGCGGTGAAATTTATGTCGAGGAGGCATGAAGACGAAAACAGTTTCTTAAAATTGGCCTTTAATAATCAATCATAAAGTCACTGCGCTCGTTACTGGAGCGATAAAAAACAATAAGTTCAAAAAATCCACATTACCAGAGACATCCGATTCGAACCGTCTTCTAATATTGTAAAATGAATTTCTAATCTGAAAATGGTGATGCAACCTGCAGTTGCATTGCCAACCAGCCGTTCTCTCCCTCTAAGAGTTAAACCACTCACACACTTCTTATATTTCTGTTTCTCCTTCCGTTTTTAAAAACTAACATGAGCCGAGTTTAAATACTCGCTCGATTTGCATGGCAGTTGCTGCCAACCACAAATCACGAAACTCAAAAAGATCGGGTTCGAATCGGTGTGCTTACTTTCATTGAGATCATGGAACGGGATTGGAAAAACAACACAAGGAGATCATAAAAATTTGGATCCGACTTTTTAAATGTCTAACAATCGGCCCCCTTTTTCCAATCTCGCACCCTTATCTCTTACAAATCAGTAAATTAATTTTTATCTATAATCACATGTTATACAATTTAACACAAAAAAATACATTTTATTCACAATCTTTATTGTAATAAACAAACTAATATTTTAATCTTAAAGAAACAAAGTCTTATTCTCTAAAAAGAAATAATTTTCTACAAAATTTTAACAATTTTTCCTTTACCATGGGTTTGGTAAAAATGTCCGCCAAATTATTTTTGGTACCTATATATTTAATTTGGAAAACTTTGTCGTATATCAAATTCCTTAGAAAATGATAACGAACATCGATATGTTTTGTTCTATAATTTTCTACTGGTGACTTTGAAAAACTTATAGCAGCTTGATTATATCACAAAACATTACATTTTCACTTAATTCCAAATTTAAACTTTTATTATCAATTACATTCTTTAGCCAAATGAATTCCTTAGCTGCTTCTGTTAAACTAACATACTTAGCTTCCATGGTCGACAGACTAACGGATTTTTGCTTGAAAGTTCGCCATGAAATTGGAGTTTCGTCTATAAAAGTTATGAACCCTCCCATCGACACTCGATCATCCCTATTTGTAGCAAAATCCGAGTCTGAATAACATCTTAGCTTTAATGATTTAACTTTTGAAAGTTCTAATTTATATTCTTGAGTGTATTTTAAATAACCTAATAATCTCAATAAGCAATTCCAATGTTTTATTCCCGGGTTTGCTTGAATTGAGATAATACATTTACTGCATACATAATATCGGGTCTTGTGCGTATAGCAATAAATGACAAAGATCCTATTAAATTTCTATAAGGAACTGTTAAAATTTCTTCGCTAGTTTTGGGTGAATCTAATTTGGAAAGAACTTGACCTTTTGATATAGGTAATGAACTTACGGGATATTTATATTTTTCGTAAATTTCACATAACCTTCGAATGTAAGATCTCTGATGTATAAACAGACTATTACCTATTTCTTCAAATTCTATTCCTAATAATTTCTTTGTTTTACCCATAATTTTTAAATCAAAATTTTTCTGCAATAATTGTAATACAAAATTTACGTTTTCCATTTCTTTTCCAAATATAATCATGTCATCTACATAAAATAATAAAATTACATTATCTTCAAACATATATACACAATTAACCCACTCTAACTTCTTAAATTTTAATTTAATTAATTTATTTTCTAATTCCAAAAACCACTGGCGTCCACTCTGGTGGAGTCCATATATTGCTTTACGTAACTTACTTTGTTATTATCAATTTCATATCCAGTTGGTTGCTTCATGTAGATTACAGTATCTAAGTTAGCATATAAATAAGCATTAGTGATATCTACTTGAATATGCGTCCATTTCCACAAACATACACAGATAGTGAAAAATAATCTTACAATAGCAAAGTTAATAACTGGACTAAATACCTCGTCAAATGACTCGCCTCGTAATTGTGTGTTACCTCGCGCAACTAAGCGGGCCTTGTATCTAACAATTTTATTATTTTCATCATATTTAATGGTATAAACCCAACGGTTTTCTAAAATTTTTATATTATCCGGATGATCAACTAAATCCCAAACTTTACGTTCCTTCATTACGTTAATTTCTTTATCCATTGCATCATGCCATTTAGATGCGTCTCTGGATCTTATCGCCTGTTTGTAACAGTTAGGAATAGTTACTTCAACCATAAGAGCTTCTTGTTGCTCTGACAAATCTGAAAATCCCTGGGATTCGGTATTATTTTTTCTAAAATTAAATAAACTAGGATCATACTCAATATTATGTCTCTTACAGTATCTCTCTATTTCGTTAAAAGATTTCAATCGGGTTGCTTCCCCTTCTATACTATAATATACGTTAGATCTAGTTACTTTCCTACCTATATTTCGAATCCATTTAACCTCTGTACATGGGATCAAGCTATGATTATCGGAAGATACATCTGGTTTTTCAGATGTTGAAGGCGTTTCCGTACTTGTCTTTGAAACTAAACGACTCGTTAATGTGAATCTTTTACTCTATCAAAATGATCCTCATCATCATAATAATCAGGAAGGTTTAAATTATATCTAAGGTTACTATTAACTTTTTGTCTAAAATTAATTCCCCTCTTATTTTCATCGAATCTTACATTAATAGTCTCGACTAATTTATTTTCATCTATCAACCATATTCTATAACCCTTAGTACGTTGTGCGTATCCCATCATAATTCCCATTTTCGCACGCATATCGAATTTTTTTCTAATTTGTTTTGGCACACCAGCATATGCCAAACATCCAAAAGGTTTTAGATGCAATACCGATGGTTTTCTACCTGAATATTTTTCGAAAGGCGTTTTGTTACTGTCTTTGTGACAAATTCGATTCCACGCATAAGTGAAACAAAGCAATGCCTCTCCCCAAAACTTATGGGGAACTTCACTAGACTTAAGCAATGTTTTGATGCCATCTAGAGCGGTTAAATTGAATCTCTCCGCGACCCCATTCATTTCTGGCGTATATGAATTTGTTACCTCATGCTTTATACCCAGTTCTGTCAAGAAATTATCCATATCCTTATTACAAAAATTCTAGTCCGCCATCAGTTCTAACTGCTATTACCTTTTACTTAGAAAACGTTTTGCTCGTTTCTGAAATCTTATAAACGTATGAAATACGTCAGATTTATTTCGGATGGGAAATACAGTCACCTTTCTTGAATAATCGTCAATTATACTCAAGAAATATTTATTACCGCCTTGGCTTTCAGTTGGCAATGGACCACAGAGGTCCATATGCAACAATTCCAATGGACGTTTTGATCTTACGGCCCCCGTCTTTTGAATGAAACTCTCTTGGACTTTGCTAATTTACACGGTATACAATGAGTCTTACCATTATCAGTTAAGCGTGGGAGACCTTTTACGCTATCATTTTTACTAGTTTTTACCAAGTAATCGTTATTAACATGACAAAAGCGTTGATGCCATATTTCTATTGATCCGTTTTTGTTTTAGTGGTTACATCACTAAAAACTAATTTCTTTACTCTTTGGTATAATATAATGATCCGGCTTAAAAATACAAATTTTCATGGCGTGTCGCCGAGAACAATTTTATCCAGTCTTTATTAAAAACATTAATTTTACCTTTAGTACCCACAAAATGCGCACCTTTACTTTCTAATCTGGAACCGGATAACAAATTTCTCCTCAACTTAGGATTAAATAAAACATCAGTCAAAGTTATTTCATGAAAACTCCCCTTATATTTTTACCCGAAATCTAAGTGTACCGATTCCTTCTACGGGACAACTTTTATCCTCCGTTGCTAACGACATTTTCATGTTAGTTATCGGTTTAAGATCTAAAAATAAACTCTTGTCACTACAAAAATGACTCGTGGCAGCAGTATCTATTACCCAAACACCTTTATCAGAGTTTTCCTCAAATAAGATACAACTAGTTACGAGTTGTTTATCTAGTTCTAAAAGACTACATTCAGCTTCACAAAATCTTAAATTTATATTAAACTCTGTGTTAAAAGTTTCATTTACAGTTGAAGGAGATTTTTGTAGAGACTTTTTCTCTTTACAGTTTACTTTAAGATGCCCGTACTTATTACATACATAACACGGACCTATAGTCTTAATAGATTGTTTAACATTTTTAATAGTTTTACAGTTAAATACCTTACCACCTTTCTTTTGGTAATCATTCTTGCCATTTGGATCTCCATGAGCTGCAGCCGTAGCACCAGGTAACGTCTTCGACTGCTTCAAAGTGAAACTGCTCAAGTAAGCATTCTCCGCTTTCTCCAAATCTTGTTTCATCAACTGAAGACGATTGGCTTCTAATATCAGCTCTGCTTCAATTTTGACAACTCTGAAGTCCTCTTCTTTCCATCTGTAGATTTGTTGCACGGTAGACTGGAATTCCTGAGGAAGCCACCTTATTAATTGAAAGCCTATGTACAGGTCGTCCAATTTATGACCCGCTTCTTGTAGTCTGGTTGCCGCTGTCTTTACACGAGATATGAAGATTCCAACATCTTCCCCTGGTTGGTATTTTTGTTCCAAAAAATTGATCTAATAGTTGAATTACTCTTGCTTTTGTGACTGGTTCGAAGTGATCTTTTAATATCTTCCATGCCGCTACTCCGTCAGTTGTTTCCGTTATCAGATTTTTCAAATCTGAACTGATGTTAGTATAGATCAACGTATAACATCTATCCTTACGAAGTTGTAGATCTAATTTTTCCTTGTATGTTGCCTCTTCATCAGGTTGCTCTGGATTGGTCTGTATTATAAACTGCCAGCAACCATAATGCATTAAGAGTACTTGCATATCATGCTTCCATGTGTTCCAGTTATTTGGAGTCAACACTGATATCTGGTTGTTAAACTCCATACCTGTTACTCGATTTAGCGTACTAGCAACAGAGTTCATAAAAAATAATTCTAGACTGGAACAGTATTTAAATAGACAAAGTTCATGGCCTGGTTCAACTGTTTAGCCTGCCTCGACACAGTACATGGACTGGGCCCATAACCAAATTTGTTACACTTATTGGTAAACTAATTTAAATTTTGCAAAGCTAGCGGTGAAATTTATGTGTCGAGGAGGCATGAAGACGAAAAACAGTTTCTTAAAATTGCAATAAAAAACAATAAGTTCAAAAATCAACATTACCCGAGACATCCGATTCGAACCGTCTTCTAATATTGTAAAATGAATTTCTAATCTGAAAATGGTGATGCAACCTGCAGTTGCATTGCCAACCAGCCGTTCTCTCCCTCTAAGAGTTAAACCACTCACACACTTCTTATATTTCTGTTTCTCCTTCCGTTTTTAAAAACTAACATGAGCCGAGTTTAAATACTCGCTCGATTTGCATGGCAGTTGCTGCCAACCACAAATCACGAAACTCAAAAAGATCGGGTTCGAATCGGTGTGCTTACTTTCATTGAGATCATGGAACGGGATTGGAAAAACAACACAAGGAGATCATAAAAATTTGGATCAGACTTTTTAAATGTCTAACAATAATCCCTATTTGAATCGGATATTGCTCACTATTTCATTGGTTTTAATTTTATTTTCCCGGAATCCTAATTTTTTTTTATAAAATAAAAGTAGCCTAAGTTATTCCTTATAACATTAGGTATCTGCCAGTGAAAGTTTCGTCGAAATTTGTCCAGCCATTTCAGAGATTAGCCGGAACAAACAGAGAGACAGAAAGACAGATAGACAGACAGACAAAAATTTTAAAAACTGATTTTTTCATGTAAGTACCGTATATACTTTTAAATGCATTTAGTAAAAAGCTGTTTATTTCAAATTACAAACAGACACTTCATTTTTATTTATATGTATAGATGTTGATTTAAATCATAAAATATTTTTATCCGATTAAATTTATGTTCAAGCTTTTAGAATAATATTCAACTACGATAAGCTTTGAATCCTTTCTTTAAAATCTTACGTACAATTTCTTATTTCTTTTAAGACTTTATAGAAAAGGAAATATATTTGAAGAATTTTTCCAGCTTTATCAAAATTTTTTTCAATGCTTAATTCAAAAATATAGCAGTGCATTTATTTTCACACTTCTGAACGTTTGGATTTAAAGATTTTTAGTACTGAAAAATGAAATGCTTTTACTATGATTTATTTTTAAAGTACAGTTATTGATTTACATTACACAAAAGTGTAATGAATTATTACTTAATTTGAAGGAGAAATGAAGAAAAGTTTTTGTTTAAATCGTAATTTTATATATATATATATATATATTTGCTGTTGTAGCTGCCACTGCGTAAAAGATTCAGAAGAATAAGAGACATAAATAAAAACCGAAAAAACAAATAAAATTATTTAGAATAATAAAATGTGAAATATTTTTTGCAATAAAAACAAAGAATCAAAAGATAAAAGTATTATGAATTACAAAAGATTTCTTTTTCATTTTTAAAAAATTCTTTACTATTTCCCTAGGGGGCCTGTAGCCCCTACAGGACGCGTCCCCAGGTGGCGGATCGGGGAATGCTTCTATTGGTTTTCCAATAGGTGGTAGAAGAAGATACCTTCCGCGGACCAACTGGCATGAGGTTTAGTTAGTCTTCCGCCCAAGTGGTTCCTGGCCCAAAGGGAAGCTGCATAATACGCTTCGCCATGGACCAATCGCATTTATTTGATTCTCACACTGCATCGTCCGTCGCGCAGGTAAATCAGGGACGCGCACAGAACTTAGGTAGAGGGCCCTGTGTGATAAATATATTACAGTTTCCCCAAAGTAAAAGATCTTCCAAATATCTTCGTTTGCTGCAATGCAATATTAATGGATTAAGTACTGTAGCTACAAGAATTAAGTTAGACCAGATTCTGGAAATAGCTGAAAGAGTACATGTGGAAATTATAGTTCTTCAAGAAACTAAATTGTGCGAGCAGAGACTTCTGAATGCTAAATGATATAATATCGTACGAAGGGACAGAGCTTCAGGTGGAGGCGGACTCATGTTTCTTATTCGTGACGTTCATTTTCATAGACTACTAGATATTGGCAATGACACCTCTGATCTCGGATATCTAGGTATAACTGTCCACTCTAAGGATCGCACTATTACCATCAAGAACCTCTATCATCCTCCAAATATTCAAAATCTTGATACAAACAGGATGGAAGGTCTGTGTTTGATGACAAAATTATAATACTAGAAGACCTCAATGCGAAGAATACTACCTGGGACAGCACTATTACAAATGCAAGAGGTTTGGTGCTTAGTAACTTGATCAACGACAAGTCTTTCTTGTGTCTAAATGATGGCACTCACACTTTCCGATCTAATAGTTACGGTTCTACTGATGTCTTGGATTTGACATTTATAAGTCCTGGTTTATTTCCTTACAGTTCCTGGAAAGTACTGGACAATATTGGCCGCGATCTCCTTCCTATTTTAGTCGAAATAGATCTCAAAGTCAATTGTAATGGTGTGAAGAACCTCCACTGGAATTTTAAGAAAGCCGACTGGAGTCTGTTTGAAAATATCTTTAACAATCTTACATCGCAAGAACCTATTTCGGACAACTTGGAAAAGGAATGGTCCCATTTCAAGCACTTCATTTTTACAGCTGCTAAGTCTTCAATCCCTAGGGGGAAAAGTAAACAGACCCGTACTTTCTTTGCCCACAATTCAGACCTTATTAAGCCATTGATTACTCAAAGGACGGAACTCTTAAAAGTAATTTTCCAAAATGGCGGCTTTGACAAAAAAAAAATTGAATTGAATAAGCTTAACGCTGAAATTAAGAAAATTTATGTACAAGTCATACGATCAAACTGGCAAAATCTATGCGAAAAGTTAGACTATAGAACTTCAAATACTAAATTATGGAAACTGGCGAAGCAAATTGATAACTTAAAGCCTAGTAACAAAGAAACTAACGCTATCATTAGTGATAATGGCCATGTTTCGGTGGATGCTCGGGAAGCAGCAGAGGCCCTGGCTCAGCATTACGCAAGTGAAAGTCGGCTTGCTTTTAGTAGTTATGACAAGCACTTCGCCAGAGTCACCAGAAATCAAGTAAAATCTTGTAGGGACCGGCCGGCAGATAACCCATTATTCAATGTTGATTTCACCTTACCTGAACTATCTTATGCCCTTCAAAATCTGGACACCATCAAATCACCTGGTCCAGATAGCATCCCTGGACATTTCTTGTTCTACCTTGGAATTTTGGGTAGGGAAAGACTGTTATACATATGTAACTTGTCATGGAAAACTACCAAGACAATGGAAATTGGCCATCGTTATTCCCATTCATAAACCCAACAAAAATGCCGGTCTTACGACAAGCTATCATCCTATTTCTCTTACCTGCATCACTTGCAAATTAATGGAATGCATGGTGCTGCGGAGATTCACTCACTATTACACACTAATAACTTAATGTCCTCGGAGCAATTTGCTTTTCGTAAGGGTCACTCCACTGTTGACCAAATTTTATATTTCACCCAATGTGTTAGAGATTCTCAGAATCACAAACCAACGAGACACACCATGGCGACATTTTAGATGTGTCAAAGGCCTTTGATAGGGTATGGAAACATAAGCTGTTAAGCAAGTGCTTTGGTGTTTTTGGCATTAAAGGTAAAGCTCTGCCCTGGATCTCAAACTTTCTAAATCACCGAAATTTTTGTGTCAACTTTCATGCTACTTTCTCGAATTCTTACAAAACCTATCAAGGAATTCCCCAGGGCTGCGTTTTGAGTCAAACTCTTTTCTAATTATTTATTTCCGGGGTTGAAAAATATGTTAACCCTTCTCAAATTGGACTTTTCGCTGATGATGTCGTTTTGTGGTGCAGTGATGCAAATATTAGCAAAATGGAATCCCAGCTGAATAGGTCCTTAGTAAATATTCAGGAGTTTGCAGACAACCACAAAATTACTTTCAATGCTTCAAAGTCTACTGTCAGCCTCTTCACGACTAATAGGCATCTTTACAACTACTCTTCTGAAATTTTTCTAATGAGTGAGCGCTTTAATTACAGTAAATACCCTACCTATCTACGTTTCATTTTAGACTCGGAAGTGAACTGTGGTAAACATATTGAGAAAATAGCCGATAAAGCAAGAAAGATACTTAAGATCTTAAAATATCTTTCTGGTAGAGACTGGGGTTCAGACGCCTCCACACTTAGAATAACTTATAAAACCTTGGTTCACCCAGTCCTTGAATATGGATACCAAATCTTTCAAGTAGCATCTCCTACAAACTTGAAAAAACTGGAGAGAGTACAACTCAGTGCTGCGAGGATTATCACGGGCCTTAGATATAGTTGCCCTACTGACATAGTTCTGTACGATGCAGACATCCAACCTCTTACTATGAGATTCGAAGTCAATTAATATATGTATTTTAACAAAATTAAAAGCTTTGGATCCTTCAATAGAACCTCTTCTTTCATTATAAATTGGACAAGTAACCAACGTTTAAAGCGAGACAGCCCACTTAATTACATGCGTAAACATGGTTTTATTGATTTCAATGTTGACACATCTACAATTTTTAGCTGCATCACACCTATTGATTCTTTTATTCATGTTGAATTCCGAGAGGAATTATTGACCAGTACTCCCAAGCATAGCAGCCATCCGGAATTACTCAGACAACTGGCACTTGAAGTAATAAATGACATACTCAATCAAGCCTTGATTGTTTACACAGATGGTAGTCGTTCGGATACGGGTAGAGCAGGGAGTGGTATTTTTAGTAACATTCCTGGGAACGATGTTAAAATCAGCATCAGGAATCCTGACCACTGTTCCGTCTTTAGATCGGAACTCATTGCTATTAGTGGTGCTCTCGATCATGCTCTCAATTCTTATAAGGAGAGTATCTGGATCCTGACAGACAGCAGATGCTCCATCCAATATTTGAAATATTGGCCAAAAATTATGGTCAGTATTGGTCTAGATATTTTATCCAAATTAGTTAGGCTTGTTCAGAGGAAACAAGTATGTCTCCAGTGGATTCCATCACATGTGGGTGTGCCTGGAAACGAAGCTGCTGATGAGCTGGCTGGTAGGGGATGTGATCTACCTAACCCCAGTTCCACTGCCTTAACCCATACGGAAATTCATTCCTTCCAAAGAAATAAAATGAATTTGACTTGGCGAAACCCTCCGGCTCACCACTGTTATGCATCTAAGAGTCCTGGCCTATCTATACAGTGCAGGAGTTCCAGGGCTCATCAGACAACCTTGGCGCGCCTTAGAAGCGGTCACCTGCGTAGTAAGACTTTTGTGCAGGGGCTCAAGTCTTTCTTCACCTGTCCCTGCTCTCTCCTTGCTTCTCCTGCTCGTCTTCTGGACTGCTGGGGCATTTCCCTGCGACAGTTGTATGAAGACCAAGACCTGCTGTGTGAGACTATTACGCTGAAAGGTTAAATGGACTCGGTGTAGGCTTTCCTGCTCCAAGGGGATTGGAAACAACAGCAACACAACTATTGAGCTAAATTCATGTAAATATGACGTCACATGAGCATGATAAACACCTATTTCCAGCCAATCAGTTAAGTTTACGTGACGTCATAGTCAAATTATAAAGGCAATCTCTCTCTCTCTCACGCGTTTCCAGCTAATCAGTTCATACGCTTCATTGTTGCCAACTTTTGCTCTTTACAGAAACTTTCTTTTAAAAAAGTACAAATTTGTCAACAATAATAACTCGCATAAGTAGGCAAAATACACTCGATTTAAAAGTACATGCATAAAATGATATACATATATTTTGAGTTTTAAAATTTTGACAAATTTATTTTCGTAATACTTGTGATGACCACCTTGGGTCACACCTTGAACACCAAGATTAATTTGAGGCAAAGAACCACCAAAAGCCATTTTGAATAATAATATTATTTATTTTTGTTATAATTTCCTCAAAAATCTCTGATAACAAATAATGTAAGAATGTTACGTCGTCTAAAGGGATTTGCCTTTATATTAAATTAAATTATTAAGAATACGATTGATTACTAATCTAGCTCAACTCAAATAAGGTTTACCGAAATAGGAGATCCGAGAAACACACGTATTCAAATTCTTAATTGTCATTAACTTTAACTAAGTATCTCAAACTGACGCTTACTTTAAGCGTGCGTGAATTATATTTACCGCTGGCTTATATCAGCTTTCTGGTACATCTAGCAGCACGTCTTCACGAATCTAATCTCTTTGAAACTTCTAGTTTAGCTTGTAACGTTGTTGGCTGAATAGCCTACCATCATCTCTCTTGCTATCTCGCAACCCTCGACTTAAATACATTATCTCATTTACATATATCCCAAACTTCTTTTTGGAGTTGATTGTAAATAAACGCGAATTTATATTCCCGAGAAAGACGCCTAAGAAGATTAATGGAAAGATTCCGTACACATACTTTATTACGAAATTTTAACTTGTATCGAAATTTTACAAGTAGAACAAAAATTGTACAAGTTAGTTTAATGTTAGTTTTGAATTCAATGGAGAACACGTGATTATCTTTATAATGTGACCGTCGTAAATTTAGCCCATTCCACAAAAGATTTTTTTCTTTCATTTTTAAAAATTGTTTATTACTTTAATAATTAATTGCAATAATGCGTAAGTTCAATAATTTAAGAAAGTTTCTACAATACATATGGCACAATATTTTTGTTCATTCACTTCCTTGAAACTCATAAAAGTTTTTTTATTTGACCACAGAAGTATAGATTATTTCTATTTCTTAAAAATGCATTATATATTATTTCTGTATATTGATAAAACTTCGAGTTTACTTACTTTTTTAAAACGCTTTTATAAGTTTCACTTGTATGTAATGAAATCTTTGAACTCGATTTTTACCCAATTTAAAAAGTCAGAATAATTCGAAATTTTGCACACTTGTCAATGACCGATGACAATACAATAATTTCATAATTTTGTTTAATTGTCCTGATCAGGATCCTCATATATAAGGATTTCGAGATTTGGCGACTGATTCATTATATCGTTTCCAGATTTGGCGACTAATTCCAAATTTAGTGACTAAAAGATCAAGGTGCAACCTTAAAACCGCAAATAGGCTTGAGGTTAATACAAATAAACAAAAAAGAGTGTGTGTACTAATGACCACACAATAGAAGTGATAACTTCAAATTTTGTAATGTTATTTCAGTGATTAGTTAGGTAAATAAAAAAGGAGATATTATAAAAGTATTGTCATATAAAATTATTTCATCATATGTCTGTACTCATAAAATAATATTTTTTGCTAAATATGCATATTTGTGAATTAATTGTATTCTGAGAAGGAGACAATAGGTTTATGGTAGATGAATTAGGTTATATAAATACTTTAGATTCAAAATTATTTAAATATCTAAAAAAACTCCGTCAAGCGTTGTCCGTACTTTGTGGTGCTTTCATTTGGATCATTTGACATAATTAAATTGAATTTTGATTTTTTAAAAAATCTACAATAAAATCCCCACTTAAAATAATAGGCAATTTGTTCGGAAGAGTTAATCCAGCTTCACACACAGTGTAGTAACTAAGTTTTTGCGAATGAATTCGATAATTTTCTTTACACTTTGATTGGGTGAAATATAAATAGTTACCATGGAATTATTTGTCCATTTTCTGCTCTACATTTCGCTGCGACGTTAATATTCAATCAATCAATCAGTTACATGGAATTATTTGTCCATTTTCTGCTCTACATTTCGCTGCACACATTTCTCCGATACATGACTCATTAAACCCAAATGATTCAGTAGAAAGAATCCCGCCATTCTTTTTCCTTAAAAGAGGCGGGGGGGAGCTCAATTTAGTGGAAGCAAGGAACTTTACTTTCATGATATATTGGTAGGGGGGACAAGCTACCGCGTTTCATGTTTTTTTTGGGAGTGGTGGTGGATGGGATAACATTTATCAACTATATACTTCCCCTGACAACAAGAGTGCCCCCCACCCTAAAAAAATTGCCAATTTCTTCAAAAAAATATTTATATCAAACTTGTTCCTTCGTTTTTCAATTATCCATCACCGTTAAAATTTCTTCATTGCTCTATTTTAAATAATTGTTTAAGCAAATATTACCAAATGTAATGAATATTTTTTTTAAAAATGAAAATGCACGTGTGATATTGATTACAGAAGACGAATTAAACGAATGCAAGAAATTGCACATTTCATGTAATTCCAGATATGTTTCTGTTATGCTTGTGAAGCAAGATGATTGGCAATCAACTTTAAGATATTTTATACATATATAACTCGAAATTTTTTGGTATACAAATTAAAAATAAAATATTGCGTTGAAATGATTTTCATAACAATATATGTGAACATTTTTAAACCTCCTCTATCCAGAAGTCTCAAATATTTGGCCCCTTCGACATTTTCTGAATCGAAATTGATTTTTTATCAACATTAAATCTACACTGGTGTGCAAAAATTAAGGACGAGACGGTTTTTTCAATATAACATTGTACAAAAGCTTTCCAAACCAACACATTTAATACCGTAAGATCCCCAATACGTAAGGACATGTGTAATATGTAAGCAACACTTACTAAAAGAGAAATCAGAGGGATAAAAAGAAGCTTGATTGAAAAAGTAGTATGGAGCGCAATGCGACTGAAGGCCGAAACATCCCTGTGATGGGTGTCCAGCAAGAAACATCCGGTCTTTAGTAGGCGATATGATCTCCCCTGACTGCTAGGCAGGTTTCACAGCGTCTGCTGATGCTGAGAATGAGGGTGTCAATGAGTTGTTGAGGCATTGCTGCCCATTCGTCTGGCAGCGCCAATCGAAGCTCCCGAATCGTTACTGGTGGTAAGGTACGAGCTGCCAAGCGTCTGCCTAGAAAATCCCATACATGATCGATGGGATTGAGATCCGGAGATCGTGCCGGCCAATCCATACGTTCAATATCCTCACTCTCTAAGAGCTGTCCGGCAGCTACTGTGCGATGACATGGTGCATTGTCGTCCATGAAAAGGAACTGCAGACCCATAGCGCCTCTAAAAAGACGCACATATGGAAGAAGAATCTCGTTACAATAACGGGTCCCGTTGACTGAACCTGCGTCGAAGGTGTGAAGGTCTGTACGACTACCAAGCATGATGCCTCCCCAAACGAGAACACCGCGACCTCCATACCTGTCCCTTTCAATGATGTTCGAGGGATGATTGCGGCTTCCCCGCTCTCTCCAGATGAGTATGCGATGAGAATCGCTACTCAAACTGAATCTGCTCTCATCTGTAAAGAGTACTCGTCTCCATTCATTGTCTCTCCAATTCCGGTGTTCCCGGCACCACAGAGAACGCCTTCTCCGATGGGCAGGCGTTAAAGGTACACACCGTACAGGGCGTTGTGCAAACAGACTACCAACGTGCAGTCTTCTGGCCACGGTAAAACGCGATATCTGTCGTCCAGTCGCCTGTGTCGTGTGTCTAGCGATTTCTCCTGCTGTCTGCCGCCTGTTTCTTCTGGCCTGTAAGACAATGTACCGGTCATCTGCGGGTGTGGTTCCTCGTGGACGACCACTACTGAACCCCCGGCTAGCTGTTCCTGTAGTTTGAAATTGTCTCCAAAGTCGTGAAACGATGCTGTGAGCAATTCCGAACTCAGCGGCCACACTTGTCACACTGCGGCCTTCCTCCAACTTCCCAATGATTCGACCTCGGGTAAAAGCATCTAGATGTCGTCTAAGAGATTGATTATTCGCCATTTCTCGCTGAGGCAACAACTCGGTGTGATTTTAACTGCTATACTGCGCGCAATTACTTTTCCAGAAATACTGATATTACACCGACAACATGCTTTATACTACTCAGACACTCCCCCATTACGTCTACCTGCATATCTGCGCATGTGCTACCGTACATCACCTAACTTAATCTCCTGATTGGTCTTTCTGTCCGTTCTGCCTCTTCCTTCAGCTGATATGCTAATTTTTCGACTTCGTCCTTAATTTTTGCACACCAGTGTATATTTGTAATCGCAGCATTCGAATTTTATATTATGAACGCATTAACCCGCTATGTACTTTAAATTTGTTACACTCTTCTATTGAAATATCATCTGATTTATTTTCAAATTTCCTAGGGATTGTCCCTTTTGAAGCTTGCATTAACTGTTCATCTTGTGGGAAACAAAAAACCGAAATTTATGGTTGCCAAGTTTATTAGATGACCAGTTGGGCACACAAAAATAACGATGCATTAGTATAAAATGTGTGCAGCCTTAGGTTAAGTAATTAATAACATTTTTAAGTTAATTAAGATTTGACAGAATAAACAAAACACTAATTTCCCATTTATATATATATGTATATAAACACTAATTTCTCATATAAAACAAAATATCTTATTTATACATAATTAGGGATGTTGGAATAAATGCATCAATTTATTACATCGTGCCCTCAAAACTAAAAAAAAAAAGAAATTCAATAATGACATAAGAATAAAGTTATACAAAAATTTAAATATCGTACCTTTCTTTATAGATATTCCTACTGATATATCTTGAATAATAAATACACGTGGGAAGATGAACTACCGTAAATTCCGGCGTATAACGCGCACTTTTAACTCAGAAAATCAGCTCAAAGTATACGGGCGCACGTTATACGCTGGATAAAAATGAGGGCTTTAAAAATAAAAAAAAAGACATGCATAGGGAAAAAAATTACACTTTTACACAGATCCAAATACCGCTTATTTTAAAGAAATGACACATTCCTCTTATGAACTTAAAGCGTTTGTAATTCTAAAGTTATGCTTTTTTTTTCTAAAGCTAGGAATAATACATGGATAGAATTACTTCAAAACATAAGAGCATTGGGTACGTACATTTCAGGTTCCATTGAAAAAAGAGGTCGCGCATTATACGGCAAATATAACTAAAAATTTAAAAAAATGCAACTTGAAAGTATAGATGCGCGTGATATACGTCAGTGCGCATTGTACGCCGGATTTTACGGTAATTAAATAAGCATACAAGAAGGAAGTACTAAAAAAGCCGGGAAGAACATCCCTCTTTTAGTCACGTGATTTCTTTTTAGGGGTGGACAATCTTCTCGGAACAAGTTTTCTGAATACAGGCAAAAAAAGCGGAATGAGCGTTACATTCCCGAGCGTGACGTTCATTCAAGTTCACTCTCCTGTAAATTGCGCCAATAGAAGTTATTAAGTTAAAACGTCCTCTTTCTCAGTTTGCCCAATACAAAATAATTATTAAAATACTTTCTTAACACACTTAATCTAAGAGCTAAATTATTAAAACACAGGTAAAAAGAAACCCAGTAAAGAAATTATTAAAAGATAATTTGTTCTGAAATCGATTGGAAAACACTGTAGAGGTGTAGACCACCTTCTAAGGGGTTGGTCAGTTTCACCCCTTTGGGATAGAGTCGAAATGTTTAACACCACCTGCTCAAGGGAGCGCCAGTTGAAAAAGGGGATGAAAATTCCCCTTCCTCCTTTGGGGTTAGAAAAGAAGGCATCCTGTCTTTGGGTACGAAGGAGTGAAGTCATGTACTGAGTGTTACTAGTTGAATTAAGTGTTTTTCTTTAAAATAAACCTTAATGTTTAAAATTTAGACTCCGTGGTTTTAATTTGTTGCCGTGCCCATTGATTAGAATCAAACTTTAGTGGCGCAGACGGTAGGATCCTTACTATCCCAGGAGTTTTTTGGATTCCTACGAGGAAATGAATCAGGTAAGAGTTTTTGGTTGCAACTCCCTGTAATGCAAACTAAAAGAAATTTCTGAAATTATACTCTTTAATATCCATTTTATTAAGAGAGAATTTTTATTTTATTTTTGTATATGTCAGGGTACGCGTATTTTTTGCTCTGCATGTCCATGCAGTTGTAAATATGTGAACGCCAGTTCAATTTTGAATTATTATACATCAATATATATTTTATTATTTTTGTTCCATATCAATGGAAAGTAAGTTTTAGAACATCAGTTCTAAACATTCAGGAAAGCTTCAAAATCATTAATTCCTCAGTATACTATTTTATTGCATATCCTTGGAGTCATAAAATTTTGAACGCCTGTTAAAATTTTAATTATTATATATCAGCAGTGGCGCACACAAGGGGGTCCGGACGCCCCCAAAGCCCTTGATTTTTTCAGTTTGATTATAATTCTAAGTATTCAGTACATAAAATTTAATTACTTATTATTAATTTTATTAATTAATGCTAATTATTTATTCAAAAATTAGTTTTTTACTGTGTTTTGTTCCCGAAAATCGGCAATATCAAAAGGAGCATGATAGAAGAATGGTAAACTTTCAACCCCGGACCCCCCCTCCTGAAAAATTCCTGTGTGCGCCACTGTATATCAGTATAATTTTTATTATTTCTTGTTCCATATCAATGGAAAGAGTTTTAGAACGTCAGTTCTAAACACCAGAAAACTTAAAAATCGTTTACTCCTCTGTGTATTTCATTTCATATCCATGGAATTGTAAGATTTTTTGAACGCTAGTTCAATTTGAAACTATTATACATCAGTATATAATTTATTATTTTTGCTAGTAAGGAAGTAAGGGTTAGAACATCAGTTCTAAAAAGTCAGAAAAACGCTGTGATTGTTAATTCCTGCATTGAGGATATTTGTGTTACACTAGGAAAGACATAGTTCGAACATCTGTTAATCATTTATATGTATCTTTAACATTTTTTTTATACAATTTTATATAAGATTGTTGTTGATAAGTAACTACCAAGATTACTTATGGTATGTTATGAGTATTTAAGAAAACTCATTAAGCTGTATATTCCAAGTTGCCGTAATTTAATGCGTAAATTTGTTCATTGTAGGGCTGCGGTAGCCCAGTGGTTAAGGTATCCAACCATGGCAGGCATGTCATGAGTTCGATCCAAGTACCACTAAAGACCCGCCGTGTAGGGCAGCGATGCACGTTAAATCTGTCGAGAGCTGAAACGTCCTCCCGTTGGTGTGGTGTGGTAGTTAGGAGAGGGGGGTGCCAGCTCAGGTGTCGTCCACGTCACTTGACCATGGTTCAAAATTACGTGGTCCGTCGCCAAAAGCCCTCGTGTAGCTGAACAGTGCGACGTTAATATTAACTCAACTCAACTTGTTCATTGTATTCACATTTTGATGCATTAAACAATATAAAGGATGTTTTTTTAGAGGTATAGAACTTTAAATTGCAATAAAACAACGATGTATTATTCGATTGACATGAATTTTTTTTATTCGAAAGATAATCTTGCGGCATTAAATTTTAAATATGATTTCTGGCATATGACTGCCACGGCTGGCTCGGATGTAGTCCGATCTGGACGTCCAATTTTCGATGACTTTTTCCAACATTTGAGGCCGTATATCGGCAATAACACGGCGAATGTTGTCTTCCAAATGGTCAAGCGTTTGTGGCTTATCCGCATAGACCAATGACTTTACATAGCCCCACAGAAAATAGTCTAGCGGTGTTAAATCACAAGATCTTGGAGGCCAATTCACAGGTCCAAAACGTGAAATTAGGCGGTCACCAAACGTGTCTTTCAATAAATCGATTGTGGCACGAGCTGTGTGACATGTTGCGCCGTCTTGTTGGAACCACAGCTCCTGGACATCATGATTGTTCAATTCAGGAATGAAAAAGTTAGTAATCATGGCTCTATACCGATCACCATTGACTGTAACGTTGTGGCCTTCATCGTTTTTGAAGTACGGACCAATGATTCCACCAGCCTATAAAGCGCACCAAACAGTCAGTTTTTCTGGATGTAACGGGGTTTCGACATATACTTGTGGATTAGCTTCACTCCAAATGCGGCAGTTTTGTTTGTTGACGTAGCCATTCAACCAGAAGTGCGCTTCATCGCGAAACAAAATTCGATTATGAAAATTGGGAACAACGGCAATCTCGTTTTGCCCATTCGACGAATCTACGCCTTGCTTGATGATCGTTTTGATGAATTGCCAAACCAAACTGAGAATAAATCACTTGACAGCTGTTAAATCGGTCGCCATCTTGGAAAGTAATGCCAACAAACTTCTATACCTGAAAAAAAAACACTCTTTATATCGGTAAAATATACTAGTTATGTGAAACAGTTTCTGTTATTGAAAATTAATATGGAAGGATTGTATGTTTTTTGAACGATATTTTACTTAATTTTTTTTTAATGTAAAATAATAAATTCACGTCAGTGAATAACAATTGTGTTTTAGTGAAAAATTAACGTTAAAGAATAATACTTATTTCATGCCAATGAAATTATTTCGTATTTATATGCGCATGTTATTTTTTGGATTTATGCGAATGGGGGGAAAAATAATCAGTTTAAATTGCGGAAAACTACTGAATATATTTTGTGAAGTGTTCTATTATTCCAGGCAGGAATAGTTTAAGTTGTGCATATCATTAAAATTTTTAAGTGGTTATTAAAAGTGTTTCTCTGTAATATATTAAATGAGATTATTAAGTGACGTAATCAGTAAAAATCAAGTAATTATTTTATTAGTTATTTTTAGTTTACTTGGTATATTGTGAAATACGAGGTATGTAAATTAAGTAATGAGACTGGTAGCATAGTGTTTGATATGGCAACACTGGGGAAGTGGGACATGGAGGGGAGGCAGGTAAACATGTGATGCGTCATCAGTATGAGTTTGAAGTCGCTGAGTTAAGTTAATTGTCTGTAGTGATTTTAGTGAAACGGGTTTTTCTTGTGTGTTCTGAAATGAGTGACAACGAAGAACGATGTGCTATCAAGTTTTGCTTCAGACTTGGACAACGGATTGAACCAAGGTCAAGTGACGTGGACGACACCTGAGCTGGCACCCTCCTCTCCTAACTACCACACCACACCAACGGGAGGACGTTTCAGCTCTCGACAGATTTAACGTGCATCGCTGCCCTACACGGCGGGTCTTTAGTGGTACTGGGATCGAACTCGTGACCAGGCAAGCCACGATCCGATACCTATACCACTCGGCTACCGCGGCCACTGGACACAACGGAACAGAAGCGTTTGAAAAACTTCAGCAAGCCTACGGAGACAGTGTTTTGTCAAGGGCCCAGGTTTTTCGGCGGTTTAAGGCATTTTCAGAAGGAAGAGAGTCAATTGAAGATGAACCTCGCAGCGGAAGGCCCTCAGTTTCAAAAACCGCTGAAAATGTGGTTAGAGTCCGGGATCTTGTGCGTTCAGATCGTCGCTTGACAGTCAGAATGATTGGGGAAGAATTGAATTTGAATCACACCACCGTTCATCAGTTTTTGACCAATGAATTGAAGATGAGAAAGATCTGAGCCAATTTGATTTGATTTATGATTAACGTCGCACTGTTTAGCTACACGAGGGCTTTTGGCGACGGACCACGTAATTTTGAACCATGGTCAAGTGATGTGGACGATACCTGAGCTGGCATCTCCTCTTCTAACTACCACACCACACCAACGGGAGGAGGTTTCAGCTCTCGACAGATTTAACGTGCATCGCTGCCCTACACGGCGGGTCTTTAGTGGTACTGGGCTCGAACTCGTGACAAGGCAAGCCATGGTCCGATACCTATACCACTCGGCTACCGCGGCCACAAGATCTGAGCCAAAATGGTTCCGAAAAACCTTTCTCAGTGAACCGTTTCTTGGCCAGTAAGAACATTTCTGTTGCTCCTCAGCCTCCTTATTCACCCGACTTGAGTCCTTGTGACTTTTTCCTCTTTCCGAAATTGAAGAATCACCTCAAGGAGCGTTATTTTAGGACACTGGAAAACATTTAAACGGCAGTAACCGACCAGCTAAAGGCTATTCCAATATCAGAGTTCCACCAGTGCTATGAGGAGTGGAAGAAACGTCTCCAGCGCTGCGTGGCTTCAGAAGGCAGTTACTTTGAAGGAGATAATGTTGAATTGTAAGTTTATTGGAATAAAAAAAAGTGAAAAAAAATCAGTCTCATTATTTAATTTACACACCTGGTATATGACTACTATTTTTGATTTCCTCCTAATTCATTGAGTGTGAGTTAGTATAGCGGATGTTCGTTTTTGTGTGTTTTAATGAAAGATATATTTGTGGTACTTAATTTTTGCAATTCCTTCTAGTGTTATTTTCGTTTGATTAATAGTTTAGTGTCGGTATGTTGAAAAAAAATTCAAATGGCATTTTTGGAGAAAGCTGAAAAGCAGGATTTAATTTTGTTGGCTAAGGATTTGGGTCTGACGGTATCAGATAAAATGACGATTATAGATGTAAAAAATATCACAACCGGTAGTAAAGATTACGAAGAAGAGTTCGTTAAAGTTTATTTATCCGTTATTTCAGAGGAACGCGTTGAAAGGGAAACAGGAAAAAATCGCCAAGCAGCACGCAATCGAACAGGAACGAAAAAGGCGTGAATTCGAGTTAGAAAAGCTGCGTTTGGAATCCGAATTGCATAAACTGCGATTAGAAACCGAAAGTATTCGGTCAAATGTTAGGCGGGCGAGTTATGCAGAAGATCCTAAGACATCTTCAAATTACCGAATTAGTATCGGGAGGGCCCAGGAACATGTGAAGGAAACATCTGCAGTTTTGATGGCTGAAGCTACGATACCAGTAACTACTATCAAGGAAGAAATGGGAATAGACGATTTAAGGGTTGTTCACGTCAAGGTCGGGCAAGAAATGGTGAATGCTGTCATAGACACAGGTGCCCAGATGCCTGTGGTAAGAGCAGATGTTGTCGATTGATTGAATATTAACGTCGCACTGTTCAGCTACACGAGGGCTTTTGGCGACGGACCACGTAATTTTGAACCATGGTCATGTGACGTGGACGACACCTGAGCTGGCACCCCCTCTCCTAACTACCACACCACACCAACGGGAGGACGTTTCAGCTCTCGACAGATTTAACGTGCATCGCTGCCCTACACGACGGGTCTTTAGTGGTACTGGGCTCGAACTCGTGACCAGGCAAGCCACGGTCCGATACCTATACCACTCGGCTACCGCGGCCACGCAGATGTTGTCGAAGGACAAAGTATTGATAATAGAGGGTCAATTCAAATAACGTCTGCATTTGGGGAGCATGAAATGGGTGAATTGAAAGGTTCCAACATGGAAATGAATGACCTTAGGTACGGTGTTGTGCCTGTCTCTAAATATTTGGTTAACGACATGTTAGTCCGTTCCTCTGATTATGAAGGATTAATAGAAAACTCGCAATTGGTTCGCAATCCTGCGATACTTTGAGAACCTTCAAAGGAAGAAGGAATTAATTCAGTAAATTCGAAATCAGTTTGCAGCCAAGTGGTCACCGAAATACTCCATGAGACTTACACACGGCTTTATTGAATGTTCCAAACGGAGATTTGGTTGCAGTAAAAATTAATGCATCGAATGTCCAAACAAATGGACAAGGTATAAAAAAAAGCAATGGAAAGGTAGCTCTTTCTGTTGATTCATTGAATTCTGAGAATAACTTTATTCTCTCTGGAAGTGTTGTAGAATGCTGGAAATATATCACATTTTTAAATGACAGTGACGAACATGTATGCAATCAATTTCAAACTTTTGGAATTAC
Source organism: Trichonephila clavipes (assembly GCA_019973935.1). Lineage (NCBI taxonomy): Eukaryota > Metazoa > Arthropoda > Arachnida > Araneae > Nephilidae > Trichonephila > Trichonephila clavipes. The sequence continues at coordinate 104,419 of BMAU01010622.1, read as the reverse complement.
TGCAATTTTGCCTAATATCGTGATTACGCTGAAGTGACGAGGAAATATTACTGACTTCGTAATCATTCGAAAAACCTTAGTTTTGCCGGTGGTGTAAGAGTTGTTAGTAATATGGGAACAACGAAAATATGTGATATGGATTTCCTTATGGAAATAATGTGTTATGCCAGATGTCAATCTTACAACGGGTGAGGTTGCCTTAACTTGTGGATTTAAAAAAGGAATCTTGTATAGTAATAAATGTGTTTGGTCATGTAAAGGATGTATTTCCAATTTTATTGACTCAACCCTGGTGCAATGTTTTCGTAATCTCATAACAAGTATTGTTAATTTGGAGTTGAAAATAGGATTGGAAGTACTTAATGTTCGTGTGGATAGTTTATGGACAAAGAACATGCATAGGTAGCTTTTGGTACTGAGAATGATCTTTCTTACTTTCATTCTATTTAGAAACTGGAGGAAAAAGAAAAAGGGAAATTTTTTCAATGTGTAAATCTGGTACAATATAAAATTAACGCTTTGGTTGGAGGCTTAAGCATGTGAAACTATTGCATCATCCAGGTGGCCTACTCCTGTTAATTAGATAAGATTTAAGCCAATGATTACTTGACATTTTTCTGTACCATAATTTCTGAAAACTGTAAAAGATTAAAACTTTGGCAGCTAAATATACTTTGCTAATACATGTTTTATAATTATTTTAGATTTTGTGATATATTTTTAGTAACTTGTCTTTTATGTTTTAATATATGTTGAGTGTTATTTGTGTTTGTAACTTGTGTAGATATTGATTTTCTAGTGTATTAATCTGATTTGCAAAAACTATTTTTGTGGGAGTTGTATTAGCAAAAGCTCTTTTCACGCTACACCTGAAATTTTTTTTTCTCTCGTTATCTCGTTTCTTGCCATGTATGTATGCAGATTTTTTTATAGTCTCTTTTCAGCTGCATCGTCCTGAGATGACAGATGAGCTTTTTAGGGGAGGAGGTGTAGGAGTGGAAGAGTCCATCACCACCTGCTAAGGGGTTGGTCAGTTTTCCCCCTTTGGGATAGAGTCGAAATGTCCAACACCACCTGCTCAAGGAAGCGCCAGCTGAAAAAGGGGATGAAAATTCCCCTTCCGGGTTAGAAAAGAAGGTATTCTGTCTTTGGGTACAAAGGAGTGAAGTCATGTACTGAGTGTTACGAGTTGAATTGAGTGTTTTTCTTTAAAATAAACCTTAATATTTAAAATTTAGACCCCATGGTTTTAATTTGTTTCCGTGCCCATTGATTAGAATCAAAACTTTAGTAAAACTCAATGACTATGATTCCTGCAAACAGAATATCCAATTTATCAGAACAAAATAAATCTCATATGAATACAATATTCAACAGAATACACCGCAGAGAAATAATGAAAAGATTGTATTTAATTTATATTTGAGCTAAAAGTATGCATTAGTCATAAAATGAAAGCATTTCCTTTTAATATAAATAAGTGGATTTATGACTCAGACTTTCACTTGAACAAGAATTCTTTAAGTAAAAGATATTGCTTAGTTCTATCAAAAGGTAAAAATACTAATAAAAAAAAGTTTGTTTAAATGAAGATTACATTTATATGTTCTATCTAAATAAAGTTATCAATAACACAAACAAGAAATAGGAAAAACTATCTTCACTATATTAAGCAATCCATATTTAATATGAGGTAAATTTTAAGTAGAATGAAATATACGTTACAAATACACACATTGAAAGACAAAGAAAAAGGATTTAAATAATAAATGAAATACAATTCAAAATGTTGACAAAACTTGGCATTGAGAATAAGTCTATACAGAAAACATTTTTAAAAAATGTAATGCAATACAATCATACATAGAAAATAGCATAAAAAAAACTAAATTTTCTAGAAATTAAATATTATATGACTATTTACCACTTTGACTATAAAACTTTCAAAGCAAATGAAATAAATTTCCTGATAAAGTTCTATCAGAATCTCACACACGCAGATTCAATATGCTTTAAAAATAAACACAACATATTACGATAAAATACACATACAGATACATAAATAAAAGTTACGGCTTCAATTTGCATTAAGAATAAGATAGGATCATGCATCGTTTGGGTATACCGAAACACATGAGAACCATATTCAAACAAATGTTTAAATTTGCACAACTTGGACAGTTTACACAATTTGAAGTATTCCTTAGATATAATATTCCAATTTCAAGAACTATAAACATTCAAGATGCGTTGAGCTCTTTGAATTTGAGACCGATCCAATTACATTAAGTCAAAAAGGATTAAGGTGATCCGATAGTACTTAATGAAAGTAGAATAGTTCAAATTACATTAATTTTGACCATAAGTCAAAAGGATCAAGGGGATCAGTGCTAAATATTTGAAACTAATAAGTAAAAATTACTTATCCTGTGATGAGATCAGCTGTATCCAAAGGAAGACAACTTTTATGACCAAAAGCTTTATTTCTTGGTCGACAGCGGACAGGGCACAGGATTACATATAAGTACACATACTCGTACAACAAGACGTCCACAACACTAAATGAACCAACTCAGGACAGAACAGACTTCCTACTAGTTACAACATTATCAATACGGTTACAGTTAGCCTAACCATTACAGTTATAAATACAGTCTGTTACAACCTGTAAAAATAATCATTAAGGTATTCATTAATCACAAGCTAAATAACTTGGTATTTTCGACAGCGATTCCTTCCTACAGAAACTCTGTACAATATACTCTTAAAAGCACTCGTAATCTGTGTATTTCTTAATTGTCTAAAACTACAATTAATTGAAAAAGAAACATAATTTATCATGAAATTTTTCCTGCCTAAACTGCATTTAAAAACTTAGGAATCATTCCTTTTCATGCGTTGAAGAATTTGTTGGTAGCTTGTGGAGTTTAAGGTATAGAATTTGTACAATGTACCAGTTAAACATTCTTAGATTTATTTTCCATTATGAACAATAGCAATACATGATTTATATGTATGTATATATATATATATATACTCAGAGCATATATTCAAAGTTATTTTAAATATACATTATGTCAAACACATACATATTATTTATACAAATCTAACGTTACATTATATGTTCCAGAGGTGAATTAATATATAAATTAAATAAGTACACAATTGATTAGAATTTTCTTCAATCTACATCTTTGACATTTTGCATTGCTTGTTTTACTATGACTCACTGTGTCCGTGATAGCCGAGTGGGCATGATCGTGAAATCATGGATTTGAATTCTGATGCCACTAAAAAGTCCCGAAGTTTTGTAAAGTGTGCCAACTTAAATGTCGTAGTCATTACTCGACCGTAGTTTAAAAAATTACGAGGTACATCGCCAATAACCTTCGTGTTACTTCTCAATACGGCATTAATAAACAATTATAACTTATGTAAATTAAACAGCTAAACCAAGTTCCATTAAAGGATTACTACAATATACATTACAAATATTATTTTAAAAAAATAATAAAACAGTTCAATTCAAAATTAGAAATTGTTAAATAAAACATAAAAGTTACGACTTGATATTTATTATATCGGGGGGTAAGTGTTTATTAACATTCAACGATAAAGTAACATGAGAGCTATTAACAGAATATGATAGGGGTTTAGAGTTACAAACCCAAAAAAATCTTAATTTACATTTTTAAGTAGTACAAGTAAATTTACATAACACAAATTAAAGATAAATTCACAATATACATACATAATTATAAATAAAAGGTAAATTTACATTATACATACATAATGCAAATGTAAAAAGCTAAAAGTAATTAAAAAAACATATTGGGCAAGAGAAGGAGGGAAAGTATTGGAGCAATCTTATAAATACATCAAAAACAACAATAATCTCCAGCTGACTTCCTGATGATACTTTTTCATCTCAATTTACCTTTCACTTTTAAATAAATGAATCAGTATCTTATGGAAGATGATTCACACATTTTAGAAACTCCTGGCTGCAGCTGGGTGAAAACTGAGTTCCAGGTGCCTAAGAATTTGAAAACATATCTCTTCGCTAAAGCGGAAGATTTTTTTTTACACAAAACCACACACACATTAAATTTTATTTTGGCACAATCAATAAAATTCTTATAAAATGCATCTTTGGCATAAAAACAGATCTAAAATGAATCTGGGATAAAAAGTACAAGAACTACTACTCCAAATCCTTGTCTTATTGTTTAATGGCAAGTAAAAGAAGTTCAGAAGCTTCATATTGTAAAGGTCCGCTTCCGCTGTAGCCAATCAATTCTTTAAAAAGCTCCACTGATTCCTCTTTAAATTGCAACATCTTGTCTGCAGGTATATCAAGGAGAGCTTCAGCAATTGCTAACAATTCTGTTAGAAGGCTTTGGTCATTTAAAAATTGAAGTTTTACATCTCTTCTTTCACATCGGACAACCCGAAAACCAATATCTTCCAAAACATTCTTGTAGTAATTGTCTTCGAGATTTGCAGGAGTGAAAAGGGGTGTCACATGCCTCCTGTACTGCCCCCAGTTTTTGCTTGAACTTATTTTCAGCTGCCAAGAGCCAACTGGATTTGCAAGGCAAAACATAATTCCTGCATGTCCACCAGGTTTCAGCAGGTGATACATGTTTTTAAAAGCCAACTCTTTGTTGGCGATTTGTTGAAGTGTATTCCTGCACACAATCTTACTTATACGGTTTTCAAACTCTTCCAAACTAGAACGGTCAGTTATATCAATGGGATGAAACTGAAGACTCATGTTTCTAAAATATTTCCCTAAAAATTTGTCTGCCAATGTTTCCACTGCAAAAAGGGGAGCGATGTCAGTGGCAAGTACACAAAATATCAACGGAAACTTCTCCAGTAACGCTCTACAGCACAAAAAATGAACTCCACAGCCGATGTCCATGACGAAATCCTCGGACAAGTCTTCCCATTTCAACTCAGTTTTGCATCTCATTATGAATTCACGAGCTTGTTCCAGCATTTGGTTCGGAGGCCTCACTTGAGCCATTTCAGATAGTTGAGAACTTAGGTAGTATATGAGGAATACTTTTACTCACAAAGCCTAAAATCAAAGAATAGAAAAAATCAACAAAATAAAAGGGTTAAAGCAGATATTTAGAATATATTTTCCGTGAAAATATGCAAAATACAAATGAATGACATATTAAAAAAAGAGGGCTATTGGCGATGGACCTCGTAAGATTGAACCTTGGTCAAGTGATGAGGACAAAACCTGAGCTGTCATCCCCCTCTCCAAATTACCACACAATGCAAAAGAGAGGACTTAGAGCCGACAGATTTAATGTGCTTCAGACCCTCTACACGGCAGGTTTAAGAGAAGAGGGACTAATATGGAATATTAGATGTAGTATAATGAAGTCAAACACTAAGTGGCATAACAGCCAATGAGGGCCAGGGCCTACCCCAGTATACCTAACCATTGGGCGCTGAGCAGATGTCCCGATCAGGTGGTCAGTCTGATGCAAGACCCCCAGGGCTTAAGTCCCCAAGAAAACTTGGTGCTCATTTATCAACTCACTGGATAAAAGGGATGAAAGGCTGAGTATACCTTGCCCAGGCAGGGAATAGAACCCAGACTTGTGGTGTGGAAACGCGATAGGCTACAACTGCGCCATAGTGAATTCAACTTACCAGAAAGTTCTCATGTGATGTGGCGTAACAGAAGAGAGAAGTACCAACTTCTTAATATGTTGTGTGAATCATATTTAAAGTAAAATAATTCATACTAAAACTTGCAAACATGATAAAATTTTTAAAACCCAGTTTTCAATCTAGATATATATTATAAATGCAAAAGTTTGTGAGGATGTTTGGGCGTCTTTCACGCAAAAACTACTGTATGGATTTTAACGAAACTTTACAGTAATATAGCTTATACATCAGAATAACACATAGGCTGTAATTTATAGCATAGGCTATAATTTATAAAGATAATGTGAAAAGTGTCAAAAATATAACGATATTTGTCAAGTAGGAAAAAATTCTGCCATCTGCAAGCAATTCTGGCGTGCGCTACGAAAAAGCCCACATCAGCATATATCTATCTTTTGTTTGTGAAAGAACCCTTTTCGTTTTGGCTACGCAAGGCGCTCGCTTCTAATTAATTCCTGTGATTGGCATAATCCCTAATTTTTTTTTATTTCAGAATACAACTAAGTTTTGAAGGGAGAGGTTGTTATAAATCTCTCTTTATTTGAATGTTTTTTTTAATGATTTTAATATGCACATTTGTTAGTAAGAAATTGATCTTCTTTCAAAATAATAATACTTTTATTGCTTCTGGTACTTACAGTAGATAAACTTTGTCTTTCACACTACATCATTTGGACATATTTGCATAGTTTGTTTGTGGTTAGTAGTTAATTATAACACTATAATTTTAATTGAATAGGCGGATATTGCATTTTTAAGTATAAAAATAATTATAACTACAGTACTGTATTTTTTGAAGTGAAGTGAATATTAACATTGCACTGTTCAGCTACACGATGGCTTTTGGCAACGGACCCGTAATTTTGAACCATGGTCAAGTGACGTGGACGACACCTGAGCTGGCACCCCCTTCTCCTAACTACCACACCAACTTAGAAGGAATATTCTACCAATACTTAGCAGGAACATTCTTTGAAATCCCCTCTTCCAAGATATATGGCAGCACGGGTTCTATAATGAATATTTTAGCGGGAAAGGCGAACAGTTTTGCAGCAGATAAGCGTTTTCAGCGGATTGCAAAGTTTTTGTCCCAAAAAAATAGTTTGTCAAAATGTGTCTTTTGTTTTTGTATTTTAATGAAGACCTTAGAAAACGATTTCACTATTTATTTTAAGTGAACAGTGTATATAATTAATTTTACACACACACACAGTGGAAAATCCTTAATTTATTATCTGTAACGGATTAAATTTCCCAAAGTGGAGTATTTCGTTTACGTATATCCCTCAATTTTCGCTGTAGTGATCCGAAAAAAAATATTGCATGTCAAAAACTGCAGTAAATCATGTGGTAGATAAAGCATTAACCTGCATCGCTCCCCTACACGGCAGGTCTTACAAAGCTCTAATAAAGCTCGAGCTATGAAAGTAGCTAGACATTTGCCAACTTGACTATCTTTATCATTTCGCTGTGTTTTTCATTGAATCGCCATTATACTTTAAGAAACGGCGTTGCTTGCGAATATTACAATTTTAACATAAAATAAATACAACAGAAAGTAATATTAATGTATTACACTTTCAGATATAAATTATTTACACTATTTTAAGCATTCATTAAGCAAAACTTTTAACAATGTGTTACTTTTGCTGAGCAGAGATCAGCTTAGGGAGGTATTTTCAAAAATCGATCCTCAAGAGTGTTACGGGAATTATAAATAAAAACAAATCCTTTTTATCAGCTATTAGATCTACATACTTAAAATCTAACAAAGGTGTTTTTTCTTTCTTTTGTTTAGCTGAGATGTGCAAAAAGCTTTTTTTGTTTAATTTGCAATTCACGTAAAATTAACTCAATGAAAACTTCCTTATCCTTGAATCTGTGTTGTTTAATTTTTCAGTTCACCTGTGCGAAGAACGGGTGTACCAGCTAGTCTTTCATAAAATAAAAAAATGACTAAAAACTGGTTGAGTACAAAAATTAACTTTTTACGTTAAATATAAATAAACCTTCAAATATAGCGGAGTTACGAACTTAGGAAAATAAATAAAACATACAACACAAACCTTGGCTACCAGAATTATTTGGAAACATATATAAAATAAAAAAAATAATATACTTTATTATTGATACTTCATTATTCGGAAAATGAATAGAATAGTAAGATAAAACATAACTTATACGTGTCTTGTTTTTTTAATAAAATAATATTTAAGGAATACTTATGCATTCGGAACTAGTTTGATATCAGGGGTGATGGCACAAAGCGCTGCGCTTCTTGTTACTGGAATGGAATCCAACATGGGGGCCCCTAGCAGTATAATTAATGATACACAATAACTTTAAAGTATTGTTTTGAAATATGATATAGGAAGAGATTGAGAATAACCTAAATCAACCATAAAATAATGAATATCAATATTATGTAATAAAGAGTAACATGTACTTATAATAGTATCATAAGCAGCATATAATAATCTTATATTATTTTATCGTAATTATATATAATATTCATATAGTACGATTTAATAAGTTATTAGAAATAATAATCATATAATGTGGTAAAATCCTAGGACAGCCCACACCCTTGGTGACAAACCGAAAGAAGCGCCAAGCCAGAACAAGATAGCGCCAAGCTAAACCGACAATAGCGGCAAGTGAATATAACGGGATAAGGTGGATGCTTAATGAAAATATATGTAAACAATACAGAAATGGAACATTTAAGATAAAAATATAAAAACAGCACTTTTTTACTGCTGGTCTTTTCTGAGTGGAGAGTACAGCGTAACAACAGATTTTAAAAAAGCCTTAAAGGTCTCATCACTAAGCGAATGATCGTGTGAGTGCTGCATATTTATTCTGCAAGGTAATGGTCGCACGCGCGTGAACATACCTTCGGCGTGGCTGGTACGATTTCGAAGAAAGCCTTTTGTTGCCGACCATGTTACATCATGCCGATCATTACATTTAGGACATTCATAACTCAAAGCAATCAATCCTTCCTTCATATACCATTCAATCAATTCTTTCTTACCTTTCGCATTCAACAAAGTAAAAAATTCTAAAGTATATTTCCTCACACATGCAGCCATACTTCCAGCCCAGAGCCCAACAACAAAATGAAATTCGAAATGCCTGCCGACAAAATATGAAAATTCCAGAAAAAGTTAGGGTTACCCTATCTAGTGCATCAAAGCAGGGTTACCAAGATGGCGCAATTATCGCCAACAAAAATAATTTGCTTCAAGGGTGTGGGCTCTCTTAGGACTAAACCGATTACTCGTATTACATAATTATAATAAGCATAATTATAAATAAATAACATAAAAATAGCTATAAATAAACAACAAAAATAGTTATAAGAAAATAACTTAATTATAAATAAATAACAATATTAACTATAAATAAATAACAATATTAATTATAAATATAACAAAATATGAAATAATATTTATAAATAAATATTAAAAGAAACAATTATAAATAACGAATATTATATATGATTATTACACATAGTAATAATTGCCTTTTTTGTAGTACATTATGAATAAAATAATTACATAATATATGGTAAAATTAATTAAGAATATCAATTACAAAGTACTGAAAGCTTGCAATATAAAACTTGCAAAGCAAATTTCTTCAACGAACAAAGAATGTAAAAAAAAAGTAGCAGTTTTGAAAGGTAAAATAAAACGAAAATAAACGATTTATAGCGATAATTAAAAACACATAACTTATTCTTTTAAGAAAAAAGTACGTCGGTACTCACTCATTTTAGAAATATCCATATTCGAAAATAGCACAGAATGAAACAAAAGATGCGCAAACAATAGAACAATTACACTGAAAATGGTTAAATTTTTAAAGAAATCAATTAAAATCGTCTGAAATTAATAGGGTTAACGCGGGAAAAACCAATAAAAGTTCATTCTAATATACATTATCCCCATGGCAACCACATTGACAGACAAAAATATTAAGGTAACCATATTGTTATGTTATCGCCCATCTTGGCAAACATAAACAACAACTTGGCGCTATTACCACTGATATCAAACTAGCACTGGACTGTCTGTTAACATTGTATTTAAAAGCAACACAATTGCTATTGGCGATGAATCTCGTAACTTTCAGCAGTGGTCAAATGACATGGACAAAACCTCCAAGCTACCACACCATGCCAACGAAAGAACGTTAGAGCCATGACAGATTTAATCAGCCACTCTACACAATGGGTTTTCAAACCCAGAACTTGATACAAGTTCGTAACGATGAGCACTAGGCTATTACAGCCACTTCATACACAGCAAATCATGTATCACTTTTTAGAGACGTTAGTTCAAACATAAACTAATATTTAAATTAAAAAAAACAATTTTATTAGAAACGGTTATGCTATTGAAACTAAAAAAAATTACTTTATGCAACCATCTTTGCAATAATAAATAGCAAAGTAATATTTCAAATATAAATATATATATTAATTAGAAAATTTATAAAAATATTGTAAGTTGCATTGTTACATTTATTAAAACACCAAAATATTTTTTATTAAAGATATATTAGGTTTTTACTTTGAAATTAGTACATACTATAAAAGCAAAATATTGTGTAGACAAAACAATGAAACTTTTTGTGGGCAATGTTCTAAATCAGCCTTATATTTTCTCCACATAAATTAACCCCCACCCCTCAACATTAATTCTTTCACATTTAAACTTTGAATTTATTTCCAAATGACCTATAATTTAACTTTTATTCATGTATTATGCAAAAATTGATAGAAGTTTGCCAAAATATGCCTATACAAATGAAATTCGGATGTAGTGATTCAAGAAAACTTGTTTTAAGATAAGAATAACAGCTTATTTCAGCTTAATTTATTCAGACTGAATATGCAGAAATATTTTATAGGCCTTAGTCCATGTCATTTTCAAGTCTTTAGAAAAATACTCATTGAGTAACTTATAAAAATGAAGAGACACAGGCAAGTGCAGTTGTATTAAACAAAATACAGATACACGAAAAAGATAAAATAAATTTGTGGAGGGAAAAAATAATAAGTCAATTCCTTAAGCTGAATTTCCAAAATCCAGTGCTAAATTATAAACCATAGAAGAGTAAAACAAGTGAAACAAAAAATTAATTTTGCAAGCTATCTACACCAGTCTTGTTAAGCTAAGACTTTCAGATATATTCAGACGTATATTTGAGAAGAGAGATATATTAAAAATATCTAATCAGTAAAATTCAACAAGGAGCACATAAAAGTGAAACAAAGGGTCATACTGAAAAAGGTACAAAAAGTATAAAAATTATACCCGGTTGATTGATAGAAAGGTTGAAGAGGATATACAGCAACACAGGGTATTATCCCATTATACCCGGTGAATTACTGAATTACTCTTGTGTGTCTAAAAAGTGTATACAGAATAGTTCAGTTCAGTTCAGTTCGGTACAGTGATATCACTGTAATAGTGGAGACTTTGCCAACGCCTTATGCTCCGATAAAATTTTGATTAGTTTTTAACCTAAGTTGTAACGTACAGCTTGTGATTGCATTGTCCATCAGTAGTTTGAATTATCGCCTTGGGCTTCAACTGATATTGATAAAAGTAGAGTATTGAAAAACTATTAGCTGGAATTTTAGATTCTATTGGTTGCTGTCAGAAATTTTTCAACTTTTTGAACATGCTCTATTGTTTTACATTTCGCTATTGAGGAATAGGACCATTCTCCGTGGTTGGAGATAAAATTTTTCAAAATTTCACGCTGCGATTTGTATTTGATACAGTTTAATATAAAATGTTCACTAGTTTCTGGTACTTTACAATCTGCACACAAAGGAGTTTGTTTAAAAAGGAAATATATATCAGGTAATGGTAATTTTTTAGCTCGCAACTTATTGATTAAAACTTCTGTATTTCTATTTTTTGCTGCCTGTCTATTCCATTTTTCAAGATGAGAAATATAAAAATATTTTTTATGTCTTTTGCTCTTTTTCCATATTTCTTCACTTTTATTTATTTATTTTTTTGAAATGCGTATGTAGGTCTTCCCAAGTTATCCAAGAAATAATATTCCACGGCTCTGGAGAGGCTTTAGCTAATTTATCAACTTCTTCATTATTAATCCCTATTCCCTTGTGAGCGGGTACCCAAATGAATGTAATTGATTGAGCTATTTGGAGGCACTGATGTAAAGTTGAACTTAAATTTAATATTATCGTATTGGATTTTCTATTAATATTTTGGATACTTTTTAGGACTGATAAGCTGTCCGTCAGGATGATATAGTTTTCTGTTTCAGAAACCCAATTTTTTAACGCAGTCCATATGGCTATAGCTTCAGCAGTGAAAATTGAAATCATTTCTTTTAGTATGAAATTTTGTCGAACTTTTTTCTTAGGGATTACAATTCCTATTGATGTTTGATTAGTATTTTTTGAACCATCTGTTGATATTATGATATTGTTATTAAATTTGGGCTGAATGTAATCATTAAACATATTTTGTACTATGTCATCTGGAAGATCCTTGTTTTGAAATGGTAGTTCATGAGTATAGATGTTTATTTTGCGATTTTCGTAGATTGGAGGAGGAGGGATCCATTGAAGAATATCTACTTTAGAGATACATAATTCTTGGAGCAGGTTGATCGTCTTTTGAAAAATACTAATCTCTTTTTCTCTATATTTATAAAAAATGTTATTTATATCCCAAAATAATCTTGCATTCGGTGACCATTTTTTTAATGCACTTTGTTTAGTTATAAATTTTTGGCAAAGGAAATTATGGCGATTATTAATACTTCCATTCATAGACTCTACTCTTAATAAATCTAATGGGGTGTTTCTTGGGAGACCTAGGGCTAAACGTAAGGCAGCATTGTAAATCGGTTCTAGTTTTTGTCTGTTGCTATTGCTAGAAAAGGAAAAAAGTTGACTTCCATAGTCAAAGATAGAAAGGATTGTGGCATTACCGTACCAATCTACTACTCTGATTTGCCAAACGGACTCGCAGTCCACGTAAGAATACAACCTTGTCAGCCAGAGAGTGCAATGAGAACTGTGGACGCACCCACATTCTTTACTAATTCCTGTTTCCTGTAAACAGGGCAGATGCAAAATTAAAATTGTATCTCATGGACCGGCCGGCCTCCCATCAGTTGCAAAAACTAAGTGAAAGAGTTGAGAAACAGATATCTCACTAATTAAATAAATTAAAAATTATTTGACCATTGCCTTATTATTATTATTATACTATCTATGTTTGTATACATGAGAAACAATGGAAACAATAGTAATATATCAGTCTGTTTTAAATTTTCACTCCAACAAATGTTTGTAATGGATTCAAATCTAATATAAAGATATATATTTTTATATGCAACCCGCGAAATTGTAAAGCTTTTCCGAAGTGGCCCGCGAGGTCGCTTGGGTTGTGTGGCCACCCCTGACCTAGAAAGAGGGGGGGAGGGAGAGCCCCACTTAGATTGAAGCTAGGAACTTTACTTATACTTTTATTGGTAGGGACAAACTAACGGTTTCAGAGTGGGGGGAGTCCCTCCTTTTCTTTTTAGGGGTATGTATGTCCGAATAAAGACGAAAAAAGCCGAGTAAGCGTTACATTCCCGAGCATGACATTCATTCAAGTTCACTCTCCGGCAAATCGCGCCAATAGAAGTTATCACTTCCAAAAAGGTGCTACAGATGCTATTATTGATTAGCTGGACAAGATTTTTAGCTCTTAGACCATAATGCTTGTAAGCCATACCTTTAAGAGCATTGACTTTTTTCGGTGCTTTATTTTTCATTTGGTGCGTGATATTAATATTTTTATTCCGTTTCGAAAAATATACTCCTAAATATTTAATAGAAGATTGCCACTGAAGAGGAGTCCCAGCTAATAATATATTAGGAAATGAGTGAATCCTTTTGTTCGAGAGCTCAGCTATTGTACTTTTGTCTGAGCTTAAGCTCAATTTCCAATAATTACACCATTGATTAATTCTCTCTAAAGTATTTTGCAATTGAGGACAGATGATATCCAGTGATTGATGTGAGGAATAGACAAAAATGTCTAAAATGAAAGTATTGCTGTATCCGATGACACTTGAAGAGCACAAGGTAAAGTCCAGGAGACCACTAGAGCCAACATTGCTTCTTTGTGTAGGAACATCAGTATTGAGAAGAATAAAATTAGAATTAGTTAACCATTCCACAAAAATTTCACTGTGTTGAGAAGCATAATTTGAGCCCCACAATGGGTGATGCAAATTAAAATCTCCAAATATGAAAACTGGCTCCGATAAGGAGTTGTGTAATATTAAGTCCTCGAGATGCATATAAATTTATCAGATGAAAGAAAGTATCGTTAATTATAATTTGCAGTATTAAAATTTCGTGCTCTGATAACTGCGTATTGTTAAAGGGTATTTGTCTGGTGGAAATATTTGATGGTACTACTATCAGCAGCCCTCCTCCTGGTCTGTCAAGTCTGTCTTGTCTGAAAATGATCTTACCTGGGATTTGCAAATTGTCATTAGGTTTTAAAAAAGTCTCTTGAAATATCAAAATTTCTGATTGTGAAAACGGAGAAATTTTTAGCCAAATTAGCTTGTTTTTTAAACACACACTTCTACAATTCCATTGTAGAAAACGTATAAAAAATATACAAGGGAAATTAAGAGATTTTTTTTTTATCCTCTGCTTTTGAAGAAATGAGATATATTTACAGATATAGACCATTTATCTATATTTTTAAGGAAGGAGAAAGAAACTCAAAATTCGAGAATAAGAACTGCAATTTAAAACTTTAAACCAATTTCAATATCATTTTATGTATTATCCATATTGTGAGATGTACTTGGTATAGATATTTCAAGTTTCTACTGCGATAGACTTATATTTTTTATCTATTAGGAGATGATGGTTGTGTGTGTTTACTAATTTCTATTATACCTATCAAATGTTTAAACATTGTTTCCATCATTATTTGCATCGAGTTCATTATGGCTGTAGCTTGCTTTTCAAGAGCTGCTTCCACATTTTATTTCAAGTGTTTAATAACCTTATTTTGATATTTTCGTAGTGTTCAACCTTATATTTTATAATTTTCTTATGCATTTTTGTTTCATATTTTTCTAAGACCATATTCTCCATGTTCAGTATCATATTTATGATAATGTTTAATTGAAGGAATTTTTTTTTAAAATAATGATAATCTGAATTTTTTATTTAAAACTTGGTATCTCTGTACGATACGGGTGTGAACTAAGGGTCCTGGTACACACTCGTCTCTTCCGGAGGGGGGAAATGTAATAATTCCCCCTAGCATCCTTTTAATTAACTCTTTTACTAATACTCATATAATCTTTTAACCCTCTAACCGGATAGCACGGAAAATTCCGTCAGTGTAAAGATGCTTCGAAAATGGACTGCACGGATTTTTCTGCCTTCAAGTAACGTTTTCAAAAGCGGATTAGCCGCACTTTTCTGAAATCCTTTCCCCCTTTTAAGGTTTAACAACTTGAAAGATAATGAGGGACGAAGGAAGCAACACAGCTGGAGTTTTATGGCTCGCAGGGAACCCCGTGTTTTGACCCTGGGGCAATGTAAAAAATCGGGGAGAAATTTCTTTAGAAGTGTTCGTTTGCTAGCTTGTATTTTAAAAGTTTCCAAAAGTCCCAACGCATAAGTAAAATATGTTACAATTCCCTTTTGGTTTCATATTAATTTGAAACTGTAACAAGTTGGGGCGTGTCAGGGCAATCTGCTATTTTATATAGTTAGACAAATTATCTTTTTTTAAGTATATTCTTTCGCTTCATTTTTCTTATTTTAATCAAAGCTGTCAGTTTTTGAAACATGATTATTTTATTATAAGATACCGAAAAAATTAATAAAACACCAAACTCTTTAAAATTTGGAACCTTTTCAATTTTTCAACCACTAAAAATGAATAAATTTAAACTTCATCAAATCATTTGAAACATTTTCTTACACTTTGATAAAAATAATAACGAAAAAAAAAAAAACTAATTAAGATTTATTAGTTTTTTTTTTTTTTTAGATTTCAAAGCCTAAGTGTTCAGGGAAGTTTAAGTACAGTGTGTGTGTGTGTGTGCCTGGTTATATATTGTTAAAATACACCGAATTATATTTGAATTTTAAGTGCTTGAACTTCAGTTTACATCAAAGACAACATGAATGAAGATTTTCACACATTTTTTTATAACTTGAATGTTTGAATAAATGGTAATCAAAAATATACGGAAACATTTACAGTAGACATTTATGCATATAAATAAACATAAAAAACAATTTTAAATTCGAGCTATTGAAAAACATTCGAATTATATATTGTTCAAAAATATCTATTTATACAAAATACCTCAACATTCATCTTTTTTAAAGGCTAACTGAATAAGTAATTAAAAACTGGATAGTTTTTGAAATCTCAACCTTATAAAGCTAGAAATTTTATGTTAGAAATTCCATTTGAAATTTTGAAAAAAAAATGCATCGCGCAGTTAAAAATTATTTACCATAAGTTTTAGCAATTGTTTGAGTATAATAAAAATTTCAAATTTTATTATATAGCTTCTTTGGTATCTTTTAATATATTTCGAAGATTTCATACAATTCAGTTGAAAACCGCATGCTAAGAGCAAAAAATATACTAAAAAAATTGATGAATATACAATTACAATAAATTCTTACATAGAAGCAAAACTCAGAAGCTAAAGCGTAGGAATAAAAAATTTTGAGTATATCTGAAGTAGTTTTCGAAATATTTATTTTAAAGTTCAGAAAATTTGTGTACGTTATATATGTTATACTTAATATTAATTAAATGGTTAAAATAATGTGTTAATATTAGTCATGTAATCGTTTGATGACACATTCATATACTAATAAAAATTATCATGGTCATTGATGCGAATGTCAAGAGAATTTTATGTAATTTTAAATTCAGACATTAAGATATTGATGTAGAAAATATAAAACGACCATCTAAAATACATGAAAAATGCAGTCTGCTATAAAATGATCTTGACAAACAAAATCCAGCATTTTCACTTACTATGGCAGAGCCGGCTTAGTCAGGGGCGATCTGGAAAAACAGAGAGAGAACCGCGGTTTTGATGGATGCCGCTCTAGCTATTAAAGCTCCCAGGAAAAATTATATGTATATAAATTACAAATGCAAAAATAAATCTTGTAATTTTCCATACATTTTATAACAACGAATTGTGGAATTGGCTTCCAATACATTGTTGTGTTTGACAAAATCTGAGGTAACCAACCCTACTTTAGATAGATTTGTACTACTTTTTCGTAACCGTATTCCTTTTAAAATTAATTCGTGCAGCCGAAATACACCTTTTGTACCCTTAAAAATTTATGTAAACTATAACGGTTAATTTTAATTTATTCAACTTGTGAAATGTTCATGATTAACCATTTCCGTCTAAACAGTTTACATAAAAAAAAAGTTTGGACTCCCTCATTCATTAGGGATTTATATAAGATTCTAACATTAAATTTTATTTTCAATGAATAGGATCGAGTGGTAGTGTATACTGCTTCCACACCACAGGTCTGGGGTTCTATTAACGGGCTGCGCAAGGTCGACTCTGCCTTTCATCCCCGCTACATTGGGTCGATAAATGAGTACCAAGCTTGCTTCGGGTCTTAAACAGTGAAGGTCTCTCTTCAGACAGACCACCAAATCGGGACATCTGTTCATGCACCTCAGCGTCCAATGGACACGTGTATTATGATGGGCACAGTAGTTCCTGGCCCTCATGGATTGTTGTGCCACTGAGTTTGAGTCTTAAGTTTGAGGATTACCTCACTTTGGGGATACCCCTTAGATAAACATGTATTTCCACTCATTTGCAATTAAACATTTTTCTTTCAATTACGTCTATTTCAGAAGGAAGTTTGATTTTTCAAATGTATTTGCTTAATAACATGTATATTTGTGTATTATATTAAAAATTTGATCAATCCAAAATTACATGTTTTTAGCTCCTCTAAAAGCTTTTAGGATTTTACGACTGATCTTACAATCCATATACGTTTTATAGTAGTGTATTTAAAAATGATAAAGACATTTTTACGACTGTGTGAGCTTTTATGCCTCGTTTATAAATATAAAAAATTGCATTCAGCTACATTTTTTAAAATGTACTGAAATAAGTGGAGGAATAGGATATTTACATATTATGAATATTTTTGACTGCAGTAAGATATATTTATATTTCAGTTTCTTTACAATTTGAATAGAAGTTGTAAGCCATTTTGCGAATAGTTTGATGTTGAGTATAAACCCATAGGCTGTTTAATATTGTAGTGTTTTACTTTGATACCAGCACACACTAAAATAAGGCTCATTTGCAGTTATATGATCAGCTTCAATGATATTTAAATTTTCAAAAATAGTCTACACGTACGAAAACATTCTTTCACAACCGCACACCACATCTCATACAATATCTTCCCTACAGCAGGAAATATTTGTGTATACTGAAAAATTTAATACAGGATACATTTTCAAGTGTTAAATTTGTTTTTAAAATTTGGTATGAATACATTGTCGAACTGTCGGTTAACTTCACTGAACAAAATTGTTTTAAGTGTACTGCTTTGAAAGACAAAATTAATTAGGAAGAACTTTTCTCACAATAGAATTTGTAATGACCGAATTGTGTAAAAATGTAGTTATCGATGTGTGACATTTTCCTTGTAATAAAAGAAACAGAAAGATAAGAAATTTAACTTGAGTAGAAAATCGTTAGAAGTACTGTCATGCGCATTTGAAGAAGTATATCCCCCATTAAAATTAAAAATTATTGACTGAATGTGTGTTATGTCCATCACAAATGCCGATGTAGAAAAGGAATTTTTATCTAATACAAGAAGTTCGAAAAAGAGAACACTAGGAATGAAAATTTAAATTTTTTCCGAAAAATATTCAGTTAACATAAAAATATCATTTATATGATTTTAATTAAAATAAATTAAAAGTATTGAAATCCTTTTATATGCTATTTTAAATTAAAAATATAACTGAATAGAGAAAGATCGGTTTTATTTCATAAATATAATCATCGTATGTAATATTTATTGTGTTATTGTTTAAAAATGGGATAGGGCAGTGCTTCTCAAAGTTTCATTACTTACCCTTTTCGATCACAATTTTTATCGCGCCCCCCTTATACATTTATAATGTACTGAATGCAATAATAATGCACTTTGGCGCTAAAGTTACAATAGGCGATCTTAATTATAAACCATACAAATTAGTAACATAAGTATTAAATTTTGTATACTACTTTTAAGCAATAAATAAATAAATAAAATAATAGGATAATTATTATGTTATTTTTCCTTTCTCTAACTTTTAAATTGAACATATTACAAAATGCGATAGCTGCTTAGAAGACAAAATATAGATATCTGCAAAATATAGAAAAAGAACTCAGAGGGTCAATTTCTAATAATAAGCATTCCTTATAAAAACTTTGCTTTCCAAGACAAGCTCATGGACGTCGTTAATACTTATTAAACTTGTTCTTAATTTAGTATTAATTAATTAGTTATAAAATATTCTGTGCAGCACTGATACATTAAAAGTATACCGGCTGAAGTGCCCGCTCTTTGCTCTAGTTCATTTATAAGAAAATAAAACATTATTGATATAATAGGTGAATTGTAAGGGAAGCAAAGCCAGGTGCTCGACAATGTTTACAAAAACGTAAAATGATTTTTTAAAAATCGTTGCTCAAATTATAATTAGTTTTAAGCGAATTGTAATTTTAAGCCTCACAGAATTAGCATTTATAATTGATGTTAAACAGTAGCGCACACGGGAATTTTTCGAGGGGGTCCGGGGTCGAAAGTTCACCAATCTTGTATCAGGTTCCTTTTGATTTTGTCGATTTTCGGGAACAAAATACAGTAAAAAACTAATTCTTGAATAAATAATTAGGATTAACTAATAAAATTAATCATTAATAACAAATACTTAACTAAATTCTGCGTACTATAAACTTAGAATTATAATCAATCGGAAAAAAATCAAGGGCTTTGGGGGGCCGGACCCCCCTTTGTGTGCGCCACTGATGTTAAATAATGATCAATAATATAAAATATCGATGAAGAATAATTGTATTATTTTTAATATTTAAAGTGAAAAGACTTCAACATGTTTTATCCCGGGAGCAGGCGCGCACTCGGTACGGTTGGGTTTATTGAGTCACCCCAATCCTTTTTTTTCATAATTATTTTATTGTACACGATACAAATCATGATTCCAGTGAATAATTTAGCTAAGAGAAAGTTTACTTACCTACTTTCAAGGACTTTTCAATTTTTCTTTGGTAATAAATAAACAGTTTTGCCAGAATTAACGATTTCGTAATCTGTGTGCCCCGCGCGACCACTTCCGGGTAAAAGTATATTCATTATGATAATATGTATGTTACTGCTAAAAAATTGTGTGAAACGTTTTCGTTATGCTTTATACATTGAGAATATTTATGAAAAATATGTCTTGACCAAGTAATCCTTCATGTGCTTGTGTGTGTGTGTGCTCTCCGTGGTTTTCCAAATATCATAAAACTCTTTTCCATGAAAAAAAGCGCAACAGAGAACACGTAAGAGAGGGGTCATAACTAATTGTACCAATAACTTAGAAGGTCAAACAGATTACAGCTATAATGTGCAGTATTTCCAAAATAATGACAGTGGTGAATTTTTTATGTTCCTAAAGTTTTTCGATTCTGGGTCAGGGATCTGGTTTTTCTCTGAAAGAGTAGTATGTTAGGTTATATATAAAAAAAGCGCAATAAAAAAATCTCTCATCCCGGGATGACAGCAAATCAAAAAAAAGTTTTTTATTTGGTTATAGGATCAAAGATAGCTAATTATAGGTATTGAAGAAGTTTTTATTTTTGATGGCTTAATATCGCCTATAAATTATATCAGAGTAAAAGAGCATTTTATATTATGTCTGAAAGTATTTTGTTTTAATTCATTCCAGTAAACTAATTATTTTTTAAATCTTTTATTTTCGATATGTTCCCGCCCCCCTCGTAAGGTCATCGCGCCCCCCCAGGGGGGCGCGCTCCACAGTTTGAAGCATTGGGATAGGGCCTTTGCTCTTTTTACCTCATTACTTTTTTAAAAACAGGAAAGTGAGCGCGTTTTCTTACTCTCATATTCTAAAATGAATACAGGATGCTTTTTCTGGTTCAAATCGCAATACCAAATATATATATATATATATATATATATATATATAATTTTTAAAAAATGATAGAAAAATAAATTTTCTTTGAAGAAAATATAATTATTTTTCAACTTCTAACATACTATTTATTTCATTTTTTCCTCTTTTTTTTTTTTACCTTTCATTTTTTAATTTTACTGTGACTGAACATATAGGAGAAAGAAACGCGGAATTCCACTACGCTTTCAAAGAAGATTGCCCAAGGCAACTTAACAGCTAGCTGTAAACGATTGATCTCTTTATTCTTAGTTTACAAAAGGACCGAACTGGGTCGTAAAATTGTCCCTCGTTCGACCTCCCAAGTTCTAAAAGGGGGAAAGGAAAAAAGTCTGTTGCATTTTTGAAGGGAATCGTAAAATAAGAGTTAAACGCTTTCGGAATAACTTTTCAGGAGGAAGGTATCCAGTTAGAGGGTTAATTATTTGGTTCGAAACTAACACTCCGATCTTAATCGTAATCGTCTAATATTATTACATCATAAATCCCTTTCCCGCCCATTGTAACCAATCAGAGCCCTTATTACAAAATCTCACGTGGTCTTCACCGTCGGGTTTAAAAACCGATGTCTCTGGAAATCCTCTCTCTCTCTCTCTCTTCGCTCGTTTCTCTCGCCGGCTGCTTTATGTTGTAGTTTCTTTGTCTGTGTTGTGTCGTCCATGTTCATCGTAATTAATATGCCTAGGTGTTTCAAGATATTCAATAAATTGGATTTTCTAATCTACCAGACTGCCTCGTCGATCTTTCCATAGAAAATGCATCAACATACAGGAATCACTCACCACCGGCCAGCCCTACCTTTGGTTCGCCATTGTTTAAATCAACCACTCGCCACGATAAATTATGCACTGCTAAAGTTTTATCTATCTATATATATATATATATATATATATATATATATATATATATATATATATATATATATATATATATATATATATATATATATATAGAGAGAGAGAGAGAGAGAGAGAGAGAGAGAGAGAGAGAGAGAGAGATACGCATATATATATAAACGAACTGATTCTAGTCTGCTAAAGTTGCAGAGGAAAAGCTAAAATTCCGCGCAATATCACAGTATTTAGAACCTATGATCAAGTGCTACGTTAAAAGTAAAATTTCCTGCAGGTCCCACACACTTTTTTTTACAACAAAAACATAACAAAAAAGGAGTGTGTGTGCTTATGACCACACGATAGAAGTAATAATTTCAAATTTTGTAATGTTGCTTTCCTTTGGATCAATTGACATTATTAAATTGAATTTTGATTTTAAAAAATCTACTAAAGGCTTTGATTTGTCTTTTGAAAAATCTACAATAAAATTCTCACTTAAAATAATAGGCAATTTGTTCAGAAGAGTTGATCCGGATTCACACACAGTGTAGTAACTAAATTTTTGTGAATGAATTCGATAATTTTCTTTACACTTTGATTGGGTGAAATATAAATAGTAAAGACATGGAATTATTTTTCAATTTTCTGCTTTACATTTTGTTGCACACATTTCTCCGATACATGACTCATTAAACCCAACTGATTCAGTAGAAAAAATCCCGCCATTCAATTTTCCTTAAGAGAGGTGGGCGGGAAGCCTCATTTAGTGGAAGCAAGGAATTTTACTTTCATGTATATTGGTGGGGGAGGGGGGACAAGCTACCGCGTTTCATGTTTTTTGGGGGTTGCGGTGGGAGGGAAATAACATTTTGCAACTGTATACTTCCCTTGACAACAAGAGTGCCCCCCAATTGCCAATTTTTTCAAAAAAAGTCTTTATATCGAACTTGTTCTTTCATTTTTCGATTATCTATCACCGTTAAAATTTCTTCATTGCTCTGTTTTGAATAATTGTTTAAGCATATATTGCTAAATGTTATTACTATTTTTTTAAAAATGAAAATGCAGGTGTGTTATAGTTTACAGAAGATGAATTAAACGAATACAAGAAATTCAAAATTTCATGTAATTCCAGATATGTTTCTGTTATGCTTGTGAAGCAAGATGATTGGCAATCAACTTTAAGGTATTTTAACTCGACTTTTTTGGATACTTCAATTAAAAATAAAATATTGTGTTGAAATTATTTTCATAACAATATCGGTGAACATTTTTAAACCTCCTATATCCAGAAGTTTCAAATATTTGCCCCTTCGACATTTTCTGAATCGAAATTGATTTTTTATCTACAACAAATCTATATTTGTAATCGTAGTATTCGAATTTTATATTATGAAAACGCAATAACCCGCTATGTACTTTAAATTTGATACTCTTCTATTGAAATATCATCTGATGTACTTTTAAGTTTCCTTTTGAAGTTTGAATCAACTGTTCATTATTTGGGAAACAAAAAACTTAAACTTATGGTTGCCAAGTTTATTAGATGACTGTTGGGCACACAAAAATAACGATGCATTAGTATTAAATGTGTGCAGCCTTAGGTTAAGTAATTAATAACATTTTTAAGTTAATTAAGATTTGACAGAATAAACAAAGTACTAATTTCCCATTTAAAAATTAATTTCCCATTTAAACACTAATTTCTCATATAAAACAAAATAGCTGAAATTTATACATAATTAGGGATGTTGGAATAAATTCATCAATTTAATATATCGTGCCCTCAAAGTTAAAAAAAAAAAAAGAAATTCAGTAATGACACAAGAATAAAGTTATACAAAAATATAAATATCGTACCTTTCTTTATAGGTATTCCTACTGATATATCTTGAATAATAAATACACGTAGGAAGATGAACTACCGTAAATTCCGGCGTATAACGAGCACTTTTAACTCAGAAAATAAGATGGAAGTTTACGGGCGCGCGTTATACGCCGGGTATAAAAATGAGGGCTTTAAAAATAAAAAAAAGACATGCATAGGAAAAAAAATTACACTTTTACATAGATCCAAATACCGCTTATTTTAAAGAAATGACACATTCCTCTTATGAACTTAAAGAGTTTGTAATTCTAAAGTTATACTATTTTTTTCTATAAAGCTAGGAATAATACCTGGATAGAATTACTTCAAAACATAAGAGCATTGGGTACGTACATTTCAGGTTCCTTCGAAAAAAGAGATTGCGCGTTATACGGTGAATATATCTAAAAATTTAAAAAATGCAGCTTGTGAAACTATAGGGGCGCGTAATACGCCGGATTTTACGGTAATTAAATAAGCATACAAGAAGGAAGACTGAGTACTTAAAAAACCCGGGGAGAACATACCTCTTTTTGTCACATGAATTATTTTTAAAAGTGGACAATCTTGTCGGGACAAGTTTTCCGAATACAGGCGAAAAAAGCCGAATGAGCGTTACATTCCCGAGCGTGACGTTCATTCAAGTTCACTCTCAAGCAAATTTCGCCAATAGAAGTTATCACTTCTAAAATGTGTTCTTTGTGTGAAAAAGAGTAGGGGGAGGCGCAGTTTTTCTGAAAATGGAAATAATAATAAAAAAAGACTCGTGCATATAAATAAAAACAATTTATGTTCTTACTGCTAAATATTTTTTTTGTTTTTATAAAGCAATACGTTTAGAAGTGATGATACGAATTAACGTTATAGCAATATGTTTAAAAGGTGATAAATTTATGCTCTATCTGCTAAATATTTTTTTTTTACTTTGATAAAGTAATATGTTTATAAAAAGTGTGATGATACGAAGTAACATAATAGGTACACGTTTAAAAGATGATAGTACGATTAACATTTAATATTTCTTCTTAACACACTTTTATTAGTTAAACCTGTATCTATAGAGACGGAATCTTTGAAATATAACGATATAAGACTCATCCGAGGTCCCGTAAACCGAGAGAATAAATACCCTTCAGACCCATTAATTAATATTCATTGAAGAGCAAGACTAATTCAAGCAGCCACATAATTCCGGCTCCAAATATAAAACTCAAGAATAAATGATAGTTTTAAAAGCAAAAAAAAAAACAGGTTTTTATTGTAGATCGAACTAAAAAATGAAAAATAAACTATATTTTTTAAAAAACTAAAAAACACGCTTTTTTATTAAATCGAACTAAAAAAAAAAAATAATTTTTAATACAAGAATAAAATGATTAATGAGAAAATTAATGTCATTGTGGTAAAAGCGTGGGGTTGCTCTACATTAATTGTTATAATTTCTTACTAGTTCTATTCCGAAATGCTGAATTAGTGTAAAAATGTAGTACAAAGCACCCCACGCTTTTACCACAATGACATTAATTTTCTCGTTAATCATTTTATTTTTATATCACGAATTATTTTTTTTACTTTTTAGTTCAATTCACTATAAAAGCGTGTTTTTTAGTTTCTTTAAACTATAATTTATTATTATAATAATTTCTTTTGATCTTTAATTATTGATCTTATAATAATAATTGCAGTCGATACAGAAATTATTCAGTTTATTATTTAATTCACCTTATGAAAAAATTACACTAGGCAACACCACAAATTTTTCGGGATCAAAAAGAGTTTAATATGTAGTATTTTGGTCCGCTATATAAACCCGAAAATCACCATAAAAACTTCAGATTAGCTCTTGTTTTCTAGAATCAGAACTCTTCCTTACTCATAAATAACTGTATTTTCACTCATCTTTACTTTCTGTGTATAATCTTTGAAATGTTCAGTTGAGCGGGTAGATGGAAGCACTTGCCTCAAGATCAATTTTTTTTAATTCTACGAAAGGTGTGCAACAGCACCACCTCTTCAGGTGTGTTTTAAGTGTAACCTAGAGAAGTGTTCACCAGTGTTATGTGTTTGTCCGTGGATCAAATGGTGCCGGGCCGCCTAAAGAACATTAAAATATTGCCATTTCATTAAAAGTGATGCATTTCTCTCGGATTTCAGCAACTTTCCACATAAATCACTTTATATACCACGTTAAATAACTTTTATTCATTTTTGGTGTGTGACGCATCTGTACGGAACCTTTCCACTAATCTTCTTAGGTGTCTTTTTGGGGAATATAAATTCGTGTTTATTTCCAATCAACTCCAAAAAGATGTACGGGATATTTAAATTAGATAAGGTATTTTTAAGTCGAGCGTTGCGAGATAGCAAGAGAGATGATGGAAGGCCGAAGTAACTTTAAACGTATTACTAGAAGATTCAAGGAGATTAGATTCGTGAAGACGTCGTGCTGCGAGACGTACCAGAAAGCTGATATAAGCCAGCGGTAAATATAATTCACGTACGATTAAATAAGTGTCAGTTTAAGCGACTTAGTTAAAGTTAATGAAAGCTAAGAATTGGAATACGTGTATTTCTCGGATCGCCTATTTCGGTAAACCTTATTTGAGCTTGAGCTTTAATATTAATTAATTGCATTCTTAGTAATTTAATTTAATATAAAGCAGTGCTTCTCAAACTTTCAATAATGGCGCCCCCCTTTTCAATCACCACTTTTATCGCGCCCCCTTATACATAATAATTTACTGAATGCAATAATAATGCATTTTTACGATAAAGCAACAATATTTATTATAAACCGTACAAATTCATGACATAAGTATTAAATTTTGTATATGTTACTTTTAAGCAAAAAAAAGTTAAGTAATAGGATAATTACTAAGTTATTTTTCCTTTCTCTGATTTTTAAATTGGAACATATTACAAAATGCGGTGGTTGCTTAGAAGACAAAATATAGATATCAGCTAAATATAGAAAATGAACTCAGAGGGTCAATTTCTTATCTTAAAATTCCTTTCAAAAACTTTGCTCTGTAAGACAAGCCCATGGAAGTAGCTAATAATTATTAAACTTGTTCTTAATTTAGTATTAATTAATTAGTCATAAAATACTCTGTGCACCACTCATACATTAAAAGCAGTGTTTCTCAAACTTTCAATACAAACTTTCAAACCAATTTTCAATCATAATTTTTGTCTCGCCCCCCTGTACAACAATAATGTATTTACTGCAATAAAAATGCACTTTGAGAGAGAGAGAGACGCTAAAGTTACAATACGATCTTAATTATAAACCGTACAAATTAATACGATAAGTATATTAAATTTTGTGTATATGTAACTTTTAAGTAATATATATTTTAAGAAAATTACTTAAAATATATATTACTTAGAATTCTGTTATTTTTCTTTCTCTAATTTTTAAATTGGAACAGATCGCAAAATGATGTATTTAATTAAAGATTTATTTCCTTCAGCATTCATTTCTCAAAGTACAAATGTCATTAGAAAAATAGTCTAGTCAATGTCGCTCTCTATCATATCCATCACATCTGGCATTATAGGGTACGTTTGCGTGAGTCTGGGCAACCTATCGGACGTCTGCGCAAAACATGTAAAAATGCTTTTCCTCGTACAATTCCAGTCAGTTTTGGTCGACTCGATACTCCTATAGCTACCGAATCTAGCTTGAATGTACATTTTTTTAAATTTCCACGTTAATTGTAATTCACGGTAATTAAGTATTTACGGCAGTAGATTAAAACAATATCATACATACATTTTTAAGTCGTAAGCAAACATTCGACCATAATAAAGAATCAACAAGTACACAGACGAACGAGCATGGTTCCGAAAATTAAATCAAGGCGATCTTCTCAAAAATACTTAAATTTTGGATTTACCACTACTGAAGTAAATGATGGAAAAAAAGCCCCAGCTCGATATGTGTTAAAACTTACAAATCTGTAGAACAACATGTGAAAGTTGTTTTTAAAACATGTAAAATCATTTAGATACGTTGGCAAGGAATTTTAAAAAGTATTTTCTGGATGAGGACAGCTTGGTAGCAAGTTACGAGTGGATTAGGGATCTATTTCAAGATACTCCAGAAGGGCTCTCAACTTCCGAAGAAGAAATCTTCATAGATTTCACATGCAGTGAAAAATTAAAATGCAATTTTGTAATAAATCGCTCTTTGAATTTGGGGTAGAGGTGGATGAGGAATTTTCTGTACTGAAAACAAAAGCACTTCTTATACTATTACCATTTTCAACATCCTACCTTTTTCAAACCGGATTTTCGGCAGTGGATGCCTTGAAGACAAAATATAGATCTCAGCTAAATATAGAAAAATAACTCTTTAAGTGTCAATTTCTGATATTATAAACCTTCCTTTGAAAAACTTTCCTCTACAAGACAAGCCCGTGAAAGTCCCTAATAATTATTAAACTTGTTCTTAATTTAGTAATAAGATTGATTGATTGAATATTAACGTCGCAATGTTCAGCTGCACGAGGGCTTTTGACGACGGACCACGTAATTTTGAACAATGGTCAAGTGACGTGGATGACACCTGAGCTGGCACCCCTCTCTCCTACCACACCACACCAACGGGAAAACGTTTCAACTCTCAACAGATTTAACGTGCATCGCTGCCCTATACGGCGGGTCTTTAGTGGTACTGGGCTCGAACTCGTGACAAGGCAAGCCACGATCCGATACTTATACCACTCGGCTACCGCGGCCAAATTCAGTAATAAGAAATTATTTATAAAATACCTTCTTCAGTACTGATACATCAAACGTATACTGGCTGAAACACCGACTCTTCGCACGAGCTCATTTTTTAAAAAAATAAAACATTATTCTTGATATAATAGCTGAACTGTAAGGAGAGCAAAACTGTGTGCACACGACATTGTATACAAAAATGTAAAATGATTTTTTTTAGATAAATGCTATAATTGTAAATAACTGTTTAAAAGAACTGTAGTTTTAAACCTCACACAATTAGCATTTAGAATTAATGTTAAATTATGAAAAAGAATATAAAATTCCGATGAAGAATAATTGTGTTTCTTTTTAACATTTAAAGCGAGAAGACTTCAAAATGTTTTAACCCGGGAGCAGGCGCGTACTCGATACTAACATTAATGGTAGTGCGGGGGACTCAGTTACCCCAATCATTTGTTTAGAATTATTTTTACTGTACACGATACAAATCGGAATTCTAGTGAATATTTTAATTTATAGAAAGTATACTTACCTTTTTTCAAGGACTATTCAATTCTTTGATGATTTGAGAAAAAATCCAATAAAACCGAAATAAATGATTGAAAAGTACAAGACCATAATAAAGGACGCAAATCAGACACTTTTCAATTATCCTACAGAGAAATGTTAAACCAATCAATTCTTTTCCAAATATCGCAAAACTCAATTATTTACAATTTCCCTAAGCGAAAAGCAAACGCATAAAAGATGGGAGGGAACTAATATTGATAATAACCATACCATAAGATTGAAGGTCAATCAAATGATTAGCAAACGTACTATGCAGCCTGGCTGAAAAGTGAATCATGACTTCCTTTTCTTTTTCTACAACTAATGTAGAGTACTTCAATAATAATTACAGTGGTGAATTGTTTATCTTCTTAGAATTTTTCTCAGGGTCTGGGTTTCGTTTTTTCTTTTAACGAGTAATATTTTATGTTAAAACGTAATAAGAAAATCTCTCATTGAGGAAATACAGCAAATAAAACAAAATGTTTTTTCTTTAATTTGGTTTTGGGATCAAAGATAGCTATTTGATGACGGAAAAAAGCCAGATAATAAACATAAATTATGTCAGTGTTGTTGTGTGTATTTTTTTTTTATTATTGAAGAAAGCATTTTGTTTTACTTCTCTTTCCGGTTATTTTTTAAAAATTTTTTTTAAATTTTCGATACGCTCGCGCCCCCCTTGTAGGGTTATCGCGCCCCCAGGGGGCATGCCCCACACTTTGAGAAACACTGATATAAAGGCAAAGGTGACGTTACATTATATTATTATATTTTATCAGAGATTTTTTTGAGAAAAGAATAATAATAAATAAATATTATTATTATTCAAAATGGCTCTTAGTGGTTCTTTGCCTCAAATTAATCTTGGTGTTCAAGGTGTGACCCAGGGGGTTCATCATAGGTGTAACTATATTTTATTTTTAAGGCATATTTAAATGTACTAAATTAAAATTGTTGAATGAAAACAATCTAAAGTATAAACAATCAACGTGTCCCACCCTCAGTGGGCCGCGGTAAAATTATCAAACGTTGATCGGTCCGCAGCGATAAAAAGTTGAGGAGCACTGACGTAGAGCATCAGTAGAACAAAGAACAGACAATAGAGCACGATTCAAGTGACATTCTCTGTTTCTCGACTTATAACTCAAGGTAAATCAATTCAATTACATTTAGGTCTGAAAGATTGCTTGTACCAGTTATGTCGGGCAACAACATTGTACCAGAACGTGATAAAATCAGTTTCACTTAAGTACATCACCCAAATTTTTCAATTTTCTACATTCAGATTAGATTTCCACGGAACTGCGTTAATATCCTCGACCACTTTTGTTACGTTTGGTGTGAAATGACTTTTTAAGCCCAGAAGCGAACCATCACAGCCCAGTTGTAAAAACAGCTTACTTCCTTTATTTCGAAGTGAAAGCAGGCGAACAGAATAAACTATGAGCTCCATACGTATGTTGCATTTTAAAGTAAGCAGGAACATCTCCATCACACTCTAGGAATGTTTAATGCTAAAAATTTTATTTATTTAAACCATTTTTTAATTGTTTTGTTTAAACAGTTTTTGTTTATTTTATTATGGTTAATTAATGAAGCTTTCTTAATTTGATTGCAATTTATAGTTTCATTTTATTAACTAAGTATACTTTATGTGTTGTTAAATCACAATTTTTTTAATAAATATATTTAAATTCTACTAGTGGTCCGTGGGATTTAAATTATGAATTTACTGGTCCGTGAGGTCAAAAAGTTTGGCGACCTCTGGTGTAGATGACGCCCCTCATGAACATGGGTTGATCAAGGAAGAAGAAAGACCGTTTGCAGTATCAATGCATTTCATCAGCCATTCAGCTTTCACTCAGCTGATAAGCCAATTCCTGATCCACCTAAGAAGTATGAGGTTGTAAGAGATTACGTTGAAGAAGAATTCATTAGACCTGAGATATTCCATTACCCAGATTTCGAGGCAGAAGATTTGAATGAACCTTACAGACTGAATCAAACTGAACCGAGTGACTTCGTAAGAGATCTTGATTTACCAAAGCCGAAGGCTGAGTTTCTGGCATCCAGACTGCAGCAATGGAATCTACTCCTAGCAAGCGTCAAGATTACAGAGTAAAGGACTCGTGAAAAGAATCTTCTTCATTTGTTTCTTAATTTTCTACATTTTCCCGTATTGATGTCAACGGCTTGATGAATTTCATGAGCATCAGTTATGATCCAAATAACTGGAGGTTGCTTATAAAATCTTCCCAACTTAGTTTGAAAGCAGTATTACAACACAAAAGCAATTTTCTCCCTTCCATTCCATCGGACATTCCGCTTAAGTAAAGGAAACTCATGCAAATGTGAAATTACTTCTAGAATTAATAAAATACGAGGATCATAAATGTCAGATCTGTTGTGATTTGAAAGTCATTGCTTTACTCCTAGAAATGCAGCTATGCTATACAGAGTACTGCTGTTTTATATGTTTGTGGGGCAGTAGCATTCGAAAATCGCACAACATACAAGACAAATGTCCATCTAGTAATCTGAAATCTAGTGAGAAAAATGCCCCAAATGATTCTCTTATAAACTCAAACGACATTCTGCTTCCCCCCTTGCACATTAAGCTGGAATTAATAAAAAACTTTGTGAATTCCACGAAGAAGGATGGAGAGGTTTTCCAATACCTTAGATCGAAATTTCCAAGATTGAGTGATGCAAGGATTAAGAAGGGAATCTTGGTGGACCCTCAAATACGCAAAATCTTGAAGAGCCCCCCTTTAGATCAAATTCTGGAAAGGAAAGAGAAAGCAGCCTGCGAAGACTTTAAAAGTGTTGTATAAGGATTTCTAGGCAGCAAAAATATGAGAATTATCAACAGTTGGTGAAAGAACTCCTACAAGAGTTCCTTGTAGGAGTTAGAGGACCTAGGATGCAATATGTCTCTAAAGATCCATTTTTTACATTCTCATCTTGGCTTTTCCCCCTAAGAATTGTAGAGCTGTAAGCGATGAACACAGTGAAAGGTATCATCAAGATATCGTAACAATGGAATGTGTATATCAGGGTCATTGGGATGAATGAATGCTCCCAGACAACTGCTGAACAGTTATAAAGGGATATTCGGGATTCGACATACAAGAGGCAATACAAAAGGAAATGTTCACAGGAAATAAACTAAAAAATACTATTGATTTCTGATAAGAACATCGTTTCTTGAAATATGATTTATTGCATTGTTTTTATTAGTTGGTAATGTTTTGTTCTTAAAATTTACCCATAAATTGATGGATGGATTATGGTATATCTTAAAAATAAGAGCTAATAAATAAATTTCATTCACATATTCGCTGTTTTCAAACCAAAATTAGTAAGAATAGTCTATTTAAAACTAGAAAACAGACAAAAAGTTGTTTTTTGTTGCCTAGTGTTATTTAATTTTGAAATAATTGGTACTTGCGTATTATACCACCGGCTAATTTCTTCAAATTATAAGACGTCGCCAAATGTAGCGATACGCAGCCAAAAATGAAAAACCGTTAAACTAATATGGCAAAGAAATAAGTACATTGACAATATTGGGCAGTCTTTTGGATTGGCGATGTCAGTTTATTTGACGAAATTTTTCAACGGTATGATACGTAAGTACTTAAATAATTTAATTTAATAAATTAATAAAATTAAATTTATTATGTATACATTCAATTATAAAAATAGCATCCTGATATAAGAGAGATTTTTTTTAACCCTCCAACTGGACAGAACGGATTTTTCCGCCCTACTAGAGAGGCTTCGAAAATGGACTGCACGGATTTTTCTGCCTTCAAGTAACGTTTTCAAAAGCGGATTAGCCGCACTTTTCTGAAATCCTTTCCCCCTTTTAAGGTTTAACATCTTGAAAGATAATGAGGGACGGAGGAAGCAACACAGCAGGAGTTTTATGGCTCGCAGGGAACCCCGTGTTTGACCCCCCAATTGTAAAAAATCGGGGATAAATTTCTTTACAACCCAAGAAATGTTTCTTTGCTAGCTTGTATTTTAAAAGTTTCCAAAAGTCCCAACGCATATTTAAAATATGTTACAATTTCCTTTTGGTTTCATATTAATTTCAAACTGTAACAAGTTGGGGCGTGTCAGGGCAATCTGCTACTTTATATAGTTAGACAAATTATCTTTTTTTTTAAGTATATTCTCTTTCGCTTCATTTTTCTTATTCAAAGCTTTCAGTTTTTTGAAACATGATTATTTTATTATAAGATACCGAAAAAATTAATAAAACATCAAACTCTTTAAAAATTGGAACCTTTTCAATTTTCCAACCACTAAAAATGAATAAATTTAAACTTCATCAAATCATTTGAAACATTTTCTTACACTTTGATAAAAATAATAACGAAAAAAAAACTAATTAAGATTTATTAGTTTTTTTTTTTTTTAGATTTCAAAGCCTAAGTGTTCAGTGAAGTTTAAGTACAGTGCCTGGGGTTATATATTGTTAAAATACACCGAATTATATTTGAATTTTAAGTGCTTGAACTTCAGTTTACATCAAAGACAACATGAATGAAGATTTTCACACATTTTTTTTATAACTTGAATGTTTGAATAAATGGTAATCAAAAATATACGGAAACATTTACAGTAAATTCGAGCTATTGAAAAACATTCGAATTATATATTGTTCAAAAATATCTATTTATACAAAATACCTCAACATTTATCTTTTTTAAAGGCTAACTGAATAAGTAATTAAAATCAAGATATGTTTTGAAATCTCGACCTTATAAAGCTAGAAATTTTATGTTAGAAATTCCATTTGAAATTTCGAAAAAAAAATGCATCTCGCGCAGTTAAAAATTATTTACCATAAGTTTTAGCAATTGTTTGAGTATAATAAAAATTTCAAATTTTTTATTATATAGCTTCTTTGGTATCTTTTAATATATTTCGGCCGCGGTAGCCGAGTGGTATAGGTATCGAAACGTGGCTTGCTTTGTCACGAGTTCGAGCCCAGTACCACTAAAGACCCGCCGTGTAGGGCAGCGATGCACGTTAAATCTGTCGAGAGCTGAAACGTCCTCCCGTTGGTGTGGTGGGGTAGTTAGGAGAGGGGGTGTCAGCTCAGGTGTCGTCCACGTCACTTGACCATGGTTCAAAATTACGTGGTCCGTCGCCAAAAGCCCTCGTGTAGCTGAACAGTGCGACGTTAATATTCAATCATTCATTTAATATATTTCGAAGATTTCATACAATTCGGTTGAAAACCGCATGCTAAGAGCAAAAAATATACTAAAAAAATTGATTAATATACAATTACAATAAATTCTTACATAGAGAAGCAAAACTGAGAAGCTAAAGCGTAGGAATAAAAAATTTTGAGTATATCTGAAGTAGTTTTCGAAA
Organism: Trichonephila clavipes; assembly: GCA_019973935.1. Classification (NCBI taxonomy): domain Eukaryota; kingdom Metazoa; phylum Arthropoda; class Arachnida; order Araneae; family Nephilidae; genus Trichonephila; species Trichonephila clavipes. The sequence continues at coordinate 70,040 of BMAU01010622.1, read as the reverse complement.
TATTTATTTTAAAGTTTAGAAAATTTGTGTGCGTTATGTTATACTTGATATCAATTAAATGGTTAAAATAATGTGTTAATATTAGTCATGTAATCGTTTGATGACACATTCATATACTAATGAAAATTATAATGGTCACTGATGCGAATGTCAAGAATTTTATGTAATTTTAAATTCAGACATTAAGATATTGATGTAGAAAATATAAAACGACCATCTAAAATACATGAAAAATGCAGTCTGCTATAAAATGATCTTGACAAACAAAATCCGGCATTTTCACTTACTATGGCAGAGCCGGCTTAGTCAGGGGCGATCTGGAAAAACAGAGAGAGAACCGCGGTTTTGATGGATGCCGCTCTAGCTTTTAAAGCTCCCAGGAAAAATTATATATATATATATATAAATTACAAATGCAAAAATAAATCTTGTAATTTTCCATACATTTTTATAACAACGAATTGTGGAATTGGCTTCCAATACATTGTTGTGTTTGACAATATCTAAGGTAACCAACCCTACTTTAGATAGATTTGTACTACTTTTTCGTAACCGTATTCCTTTTAAAATTAATTCGTGCAGCCGAAATACACCTTTTGTACCCTTAAAAATTTATGTAAACTATAACGGTTAATTTTAATTTATGCAACTTGTGAAATGTTCATAATTAACCATTTCCGTCTAAACAGTTTACATGAAAAAAAAAGTTTGGACTCTTTCATTCATTAGGGATTTATATAAGATTCTAACATTAAATTTTATTTTTCACCGAATAGGATTGAGTGGAAGTGTATAGTGCTTCCACACCACAGGTCTGGGGTTCTATTAACGGGCTGCGCAAGGTCGACTCTGCCTTTCATCCCCGCTACATTGGGTCGATAAATGAGTACCAAGCTTGCTTCGGGTCTTAAACACTGAAGGTCTCTCTTCAGACAGACCACCAAATCGGGACATCTGTTCATGCACCTCAGCGTCCAATGGTCACGTGTATTATGATGGACACAGTAGTTCCTGGCCCTCATGGATTGTTGTGCTTCTGAGTTTGAGTCTTAAGTTTGAGGATTACCTCACTTTGGGGATACCCCTTTGATAAACATGTATTTCCACTCATTTGCAATTAAACATTTTTCTTTCAATTACGTTTATTTCAAAAGGAAGTTTGATTTTTCAAATGTATTTGCTTAATAACATGTATATTTGTGTATTATATTAAAAATTTGATCAGTCCAAAATTACATGTTTTTAGCTCCTCTAAAAGCTTTTAGGATTTTACAACTGATCTTACAATCCATATACGTTTTATAGTAGTATATTTAAAAATGATAAGGACATTTTTACGACTGTGTGAGCTGTTATGCCTCGTTTATAAATATAAAAAATTGCATTCAGCTACAGTTTTAAAAATGTACAGAAATAAGTGGAGCAACAGGATACTTACATATTATGAATATTTTTGACTGCAATAAGATATATTTATATTTCAGTTTCTTTACAATTTGAATAGAAGTTGTAAGCCATTTTGCGAATAGTTTGATATTGAGTATAAACCCATAGGCTATTTAATATTGTAAAGTGTTTTACTTTGATACCAGCACACATTAAAATAAGGCTCATTTGCAGTTATATGATCAGCTTCAGTGATATTTAAATTTTAAAAAATAGTCTTCACGTACGAAAACATTCTTTCACAACCGCACACCACATCTCTCTCTCATACTATATCTTCCCTACAGCAGGAAATATTTGTGTATACTGAAAAATTTAATACAGGATACATTTCCAAGTGTTAAATTTGTTTTTAAAATTTGATATGAATACATTGTGGAACTATCGGTTAACTTCACTGAACAAAATTGTTTTAAGTGTACTGTTTTGAAAGACAAGATTAATTAGGGAGAACTTTTCTCACAATAGAATTTGTAATGACTGAATTGTGTGAAAATGTAGTTATCGATGTGTGACATTTTTCCTTGTAATAAAAGAAACTGAAAGATAAGAAATTTAACTTGAGTAGAAAATGGTTAGAAGTACTGTCATGCGCATTTGAAGAAGTATATCCCCCATTAAAATTAAAAATTATTAACTGAATGTGTGTTATGTACATCACAAATGCCGATGTAGAAAAGGAATTTTTATTTAATACAAGAAGTTCGAAAAAGAGAACACTAGGAAGGAAAATTTAAATTTTTTCCGAAAAATATTCAGTTAACATAAAAATATCTTTTATATGATTTTAATTAAAATAAATTAAAAGTATTGAAATCCTTTTTTATGCTATTTTAAATTAAAAATATAACTGAATAGAGAAAGATCGGTTTTATTTCATAAATATAATCATTGTATGTAATATTTATTGTGTTATTGTTTAAAAATGAGATAGGACCTTTGCTCTTTTTACCTCATTACTTTTTTAAAAAACAGGAAAGTGAGCGCGTTTTCTTACTCTCATATTCAAAAATGAATACAGGATGCTTTTTCTGGTTCAAATCGCAATACCAAATATATATATATATATATATATATATATACTTTAATTTTTAAAAAATGACAGAAAAAAAATTTTTCTTTGAAGAAAATATAATTATTTTTCAACTTTTAACATACTATTCATTTCATTTTTTCCTCTTTTTTTTTACCTTTCATTTCGTTTTTAATTTTACTGTGACTGAACATATAGGAGAAAGAAACACCCTATCTTTCAAAGAGGATTGATCAAGAGAGGATATCTACGCTTTCAAAGAAGATTGCCCAAGGCAACTTAACAGCTAGCTGTAAACGATTGATCTCTTGGTTCTTACTTTTCAAAAGGGACCGAACTGGGTCGTAAAATTTTCCCCGTTCGACCTCCCAAGTTCTAAAACGGGAAAGGAAAAAAGTCTGTTGCATTTTTGAAGAGAATCGCAAAATAAGAGTTAAACGCTTTCGGAATAACTTTTCAGAAGGAAGGTATCCAGTTAGAGGTCAGAGGTGAGGGAAAAAAATAGATGGTACTTTCTGTACTTGTAAGTTAATCCAATCTAATACTGTGTGTAGTGCTTTGTTTGAAAATAAGTAAACAACAAAAGAATTAATATAAACAATTAAAATTACAGAAAAGTAAAAAGCTTCTTCCCCCCCTCCTTTTTTGTGAACGTTCAGAGCCCTTGAATGAGGATTTTTATTTATACATTTTGCTCTCTATGAGAAATAAAAAATAACAATAATTACTGAAAATGAAAAATAAGTAATGTAAATAATTTTTTAATGTCTATAATTAGAAAAAAGATACGATTGAAGGAAGAATTCATGTAAAACAATAACACTGCAAACGTAAGTATTAAGTAATAAAAATAATTAAAAACAATGCTGTAAAAATTGAAGAATTTGAATTGAAGATTTGAATGAATCTTACAGACTGAATCCAACAGAAATGAGTGACCTCATAAGAGATCTTGACTTTCTCCAAAGCAGAAGGCACAGTTTCTGACACCCAGACTGCAGCAATGGAATCTACTCGTACCAGGCGTCAAGATTGTAGAGTGCAGGGATCGTGAAAAGAATCTTCATTTGTTTCTTAATTTTCTTCATTTTCACGTATTGATGTCAACGGCTTGATAAATTTCATGAACATCAGTTATAATCCAAATAACTGGAGGTTGCTTATATAGAATCTTCCAAACTTAGTTTGAAAGCAGTACTACAACACAACTTCAACTTTCTCTCTTCCATTCCCATCGGGCATTCCGTTTACATAAAGGAATCTTATGCAAATGTGAAATTACTTCTAGAAATAAAAAATACGAGGATCATAAGTGTCAGATCTGTGGTGACTTGAAAGTCATTGCTTTATTCATGGGAATGCAGCAATGCTATACAGAATGCTGCTGTTTTATGTGTTTGTGGGGCAGTAGAAATCGAAAATCGCAATACATACAAGACAAATTACCCGTCTAGAGATCTGAAATATGGTGAGAAAAATGTCCCAAATTATCCTGTAGTAAACCCAAATGACATTCTGCGCCCCTCTGCACATTAAGCTGGGATTCATGAAGAAATTTGTGAAATCCATGAAGAAGGATAGAGAAGCTTTCCAATACCTTAGATCGAAATTTCCTAGATTAAGTGATGCGGTGATTGAGGAGGGAATCTTCGTGGATCCTCAAATACGCAAGATCATGAAAGACCCCGCTTTGCATCAAATTCTGAAAGAGAAAGAGAAAGCACACACAGCCTGGGAAGCCTTTAAAAGTGTTGTACGAGGATTTCTAGGCAGGAAAAAAGATGAGAACTATTCACAGTTGGTAAAAGAACTTTTACAAAAGTTCCTTGACCTGGGATGCAATATATCTCTACAGATCCATTTTTGACATTCCCATCGGTTTTCCCCTCAGAACTGTAGAGCTGTAACCGATGAACAAGGTGAAAAGTATCATCAAGATAGTTTAGCAATGGAACGTATATGTCAGGGTCGTTGGGAAGAGTCAATGCTCCCGGGCTACTGCTGGACAGTTCTAAGAGATACTTCAACACACAAGATGCAATCCGAAAGGAAATGTTCACAGGAAATAAACTAAAAAATACTACTGATTTCTGATGCGAACATTGTTTCTTGAAATATGACTTATTGCATTGTTTTTATTAGTTGGTAATGTTTTGTTCTTGAAATTTACCCATAAATTGATGGTTGGATTGTAGTATATCTTAAAAACAAGAGCTAATAAATAAATTTCATTTACATATTCGTTCTTTTTAACCCAAAATTAGAAAGAATAAACTATTTAAAACTAGGAAACAGAAAAAAAGTTGTTTTTTGTTACCTAGTGTTATTTAATTTATTTTGAAATAATTGGTACTTGTGTATTGTACCGCTGACTAATTTCTTCTAATTATAAGACGTCACCAAATGTAGCGATACGCAGCCAAAAGTGAAAAACCGTTAAACTCATATGGCAATGAAATAAATACATTGACAATATTGGGTAGTCTTTTGGATTGGCGATGTCAGTTTATTTGACGAAATTTTTCAACGGTATGATAAGTAAGTACTTAAATAATTTAATTTAATAAATTAATAAAATTAAATTTATTATGTATACATTCAATTATAAAAATAGCATCCTGATATAAGAGAGATTTTTTTTTAAATTAGAGGTGAGGGAAAAAAATAGATGGTACTTTCTGTACTTGTAAGTTAATCCAATCCAATACTGTGTGTAGTGCTTTGTTTGAAAATAAGTAAACAACAAAAGAATTAATATAAATAATTAAAATTACAGAAAAGTAAAAAGCTTCTTCCCCCCTCCTTTTTTGTGAACGTTCAGAGCCCTTGAATGAGGATTTTTATTTATACATTTTGCTCTCTATGAGAAATAAAAAATAACAATAATTACTGAAAATGAAAAATAAGTAATATATAAAAAAGTTTTTAATTTCTATAAGTGGAAAAAAAAGCTACGATTGAAGGAAGAATTCACATATAAAACAATAACACTGCAAACGGAAGCATTTAGTAATAAAAATAATTAAAAACAATGCTGTAAAAAGTGAAGAATTTGCTTCGTTTCACTATGATAAACAACTAGTTTGCAAATGGAAGAATAGTTAGAAAATAAAAATGTACATTTTAAAAAAAAGGCAGAACTAAAAATACTCAAATCTCCATCTCAATTTTGTCCATTAATTTTGTTTAAATGTTTCAGGATAATTGTTTTTTTAAACTTTGAAGAGGAATTGTTGTAGTCATTAGGAAATAATAATTACTCGAAGAGGAATACTAAATAAAGATATGGCTGGAAATTGAAATTTATTTGGAACACAGAAGTAAAACCTGCTAGTCTTATTTGTTTATCAAACCATTGCATATTTATGTTTATACTTAAAACTGATTATGTTTATAAATAGTTTGTATTAAATATCTCAACAGATCTCCGTATGCATTTTAAGATTCCTTTGTATAATTTTCATCAATTTCTCTTTTATCAGTTTTTTTTTAAATAAAAAAATAACTTCATGAAAATTTATAGGTTATCAGACTTTCATTTAAATACAGGGTATACAGTTCCAATGCACTATAAATTAAGAGCAAGTTCAGGTGTTGTATGTTACTTGTAGCAAAATTGTATGGGATCACTTAAAGATTTTTTAGAGACCATCACAGATGTTCTATGCGAGAACCCTTAGTCACACACGACACGCATTAAACGTGTAATCCATTTTCATCCAAACGCATGTTAAGGTATCTGAATCAAGTCTATCGATAGCGGTTGTGATACGCTGTTTCAGTTCCGCTACATCAATAGGAAGGGATGGGACAAATCCCTTGTCCTTTATGTACCCCCGCAGGAAGAAACCACAATATGTTAAGTCAGTACTTCTGTGGCCATTGAGTAAGTGGCATGTTGTAGTCCACGACTTGTCCATTCCATCGGTGAGGAAGATGTCCATCAAGGTAATCTCGCACGTTGGCTGGGTCAGTGCACTGGTGCCTTATCTAATAAAAGAATGAAGTTGTCAATGTCGTCCTGTATCTGCCGCATCAACCAAAGAGTTAGCATATTCAAAAAGGGGATCCCGTCACATTCTGAAAATTCAAGAACACAAAAAGCATTTACCACTGCAAACGCCACCATTTTGATTGCTAGTCACATGACAGGCCTACGTCACTTCCATCAGGGGTGTGGCACAAACTTTAAAGAGTACATTTGTGGGAAACCCCTGGGTTCCCCCCTGGACACCAAGATTGAATTGAGGCAAGGAATTACCAGACGACATTTTTACAATAACAAATAATATTTATTCACTTGAATTAATTATCAACCTTCTGTCACCCAGCCAGTATGGTAGCTATGACCCTCGGCTTGTAACCGAGTGGGTTCGAATCCCGACTAAGACTTGGTTGTATCTTCTTCGGGAAAGAAGTCGGTCTTTCGCCTGAAATGGATTCCCGTCTCGAAAGGAAAAGCAGCGCACCTCTTCTTGTTATATGCTGGGATCATCGCTTGTAATAAAAAAAATCTGTATTCTTCTGTGGTATGTTTCTGTTCATCTATCTCACGTCTTTCGTATGTATCCCAGTATGTACAATTATCAACCTTCTAAATACGAATATGAAGCAATATGTCTACGTCAATGGGATTTAACTTTACTATTAAATTAAATCACGAAATATGATACTAATCAACTATTAAACTCAATATCGAACGGGTTTACCGGAATAAGAGGACCGAGAGATATACACAATTTGAATTACTAACAATCATTAAATATCCACTAACTCACATATTTATCTACTCTTATTATCCGATGATTGAAGTTTAAATATCACCTGACTTTTAACACTTCCCTCCCCTCCAGTCGGCTCAAACTCTCCGAATGTAGATCGCTGCCTGATAGTCAGCCAGAAACTAATCACACAATCAACTTGAATCTTCTTAGCGCTCCGTCTATATATCTCTTGCTTCAATAATCTTCTTCCTACAACACTCTCCTTATATACTTTGATTCATTTGCATATCCCGTTTTTTCCTTTTAGAGCTGGTTCGTAATATACGCGAATTTACAATCCCCAAAGACGCCCAAGAGTATTAGTGGTAAAGTGCCGTACAGATTCGTCACACATCTACCTTACGGTTTACTGAGGTGGTGCTTGCCTTTAATTGTTACTGTTTTACAGCATCTGGAAATTGTATACCTTTTTATTAATCCCCCTATATAATACATTCAGCTCATCTTTATGTAATTTAGGAATATGAAATTCTACTTCAGAGAGAAGTACTACTTTAAAATAAGAACTTTTGCTTATATTATTTTCACTTCAAGAATTTTAAGTCCCATCTAATTTAGAATATGTCACAAAATTTTAGAACTAACAAAACGTTTTACAAAATCGACAACCATTCGATTTGAATTGCCTCAACCATTCAACTTAAACACGATTTATATACAGAATTCCCTCCAACTTTGAAGAAAGGAAATTTGAACCTTACGTTAGAAGTACATGAGCTATTTTCACCTCCATGGCAACTATCAAACGACATATTTGTATTCTAAAGTTATGTGCCAGACACGTATCATTCTCAGCGCTTATAAACTCGAACTCTATCAAGTGTTTACTTTGGATTAGTGAATTTATTTAGCAGAAGAGCATTTATTATTTCCCATCTAGCCTTTTGCCTATGCATGCATACGCACGAAGTAAAACACCAACTAATGGCGCAAGAATAATTCTTATGAATAATACATGTTTTACATAACTCTCTGGATTTAGTCGTACCAAGAGCTTGTATTAATATTTAAGTCCCACCATCCCTCTACTCTTTCTGTGTTTGCTGTACTCAAATATTTAGTTGTTGTTTTCATTTGAACTTGAATAGAAGTGAATACAATTTTGTAAATTTGACTTTATTTTAAAGAGGTTATTATCTATAAATCTATTAGTGCATAGTTGAAAGTTTTTTTTTTATTCCGGGTGTTCAATTCAACATGGTGAAAAACAGATTTAAGAGAAAAAGAAGTTCGATTTAGATGCAGCTTTTTGTTAGAAGGTTGTATCAACCTGTAAAAAAAAGAGAGGATTAAAATTCGGGACATATTTTGATAGAAAACTGTTCAATATTCATCAAGTTTGTGTTGTTGTAACTCATATACAGGGTGGTCCCAGATTCATGGTACAAACTTTAAGGGTAGGTACAGGGCATAGTAACAATCATTTACTGTATAGGAATATATGGGCGCAAATGGCACGGTGAGGCACAAACAAAAAAATAAGAGACGAAAGGAAAGATAAAATGTTTATTGAAAGCGTCGTTAACAAGGATAATGTTTACAATAACTCTTCATAATTGTTCAGTACATGAATTATGAAGTCCAGCTGCTGCTCACATTGTTGTACCACCCACTGGCAGTCGGAGAAGAGTGCCTGCTGGATTGAAAGCTTGTGCTCGCTGAAAATGGAAGAGGTGTAAGCGATTTCCTTTTAACACTCTACAAACGAGCTAATGATTCACACTTACGTGATGAGAAACAGAGCTCTTACACTTGACTCTGGCTTAACAGCCACAACGCTTAGGTTGCTTTCTTCCAGGCTTGAACTGCGTACAATCTTTGTCAATCAGCATCATGTCTGGTAACGTGGAACGAACGTGTTTCACGAAGTTGACGATGTAAAACTCTGAAAAATTCTGCGATCCCGTATTAGCCGATCAGGAAACTACGCGTGATACATTCATAGCGCAGCTTTGTCCATACCAATTACAGGGCCGCACATGTAATGAAACTCTGAATTTTCGGCACACGTAAAGTATTCCATCGTAGACGCCTTCAAAATTGTGAAAGGCGCCTTGTGAATGGCCAACTAAGATGCATCATGTTGAACGGCGGCTAGACATCTACTGTCCCCTAACGGCAACGAAACTAATCGATAACTACATTTCTCTTTTCTTTTATTTCCCCAGTTTGCGCCTCACAGCGTCACTTGCACCCTTACACTCCTACACAATAAATGATTGTTACAATATCTTGCATCTACTCTTAAATTTTGTACCACGAATTTGGAAACACCCTGTATATTCGCCTTTACTATGATGTGTTTCAAAAACTTAATACACAAGATGAGTCTAAACTTCCTTTTTACAAAATTAGAGAAGTGATGGTACCCATCAAAAATTGCAATAATTGCCATGAGACCAATGGTACCTGAAAACTTGTTGAGGCCCTCGGCCGCAATGCAGTAGAAATCCCTCCCTATCTGAGACATTTTTAAGTAATCACTTTACACAATACTTTGTCAATGCACACACACACACACACACGCACGCACATATACACACACACACGCACACAACACACGCACACACACAAATGGTTAACAATAACAAATAGATGTCTCGTGACCTCTCAAACTAGGCACAAATTGACTCGACCTATTGTGACCCTTTTGACTGAATGAGTAATAATGTTTTATAGTGATAGACTTATATAGGTCTGGACATGTACTGTTGCCAGATGGCATATAGTTCAAAATTTTCAGAGAATATGCCTGGAAATAACATTTGACGATTAAAGTTATTCAGATTATGATTTTCTTGAGATCGAGTTGAGAACGAAAGAAGGTACAATTCCGTGGATGAGAACCCAGCCCCACACAGTTTGCCTTATACCTTAAAACTTTCCGACATATGACACAGGATCACATTCCATTTTGAGAGGCAGAAAAGAATTAAATTAGAATTTCAAACCTGAACTTACAACCGTGTGGGGAAAGTGAATGGAATGTACCAAAAGTTGCACCATCTGATTTATTGTTTGAAAAAAATCCACAGCAAGTGTCCAAAGTGACGATCATGAGTGTTGTTTTGCAGTTTGCATTGACACATGAGTGATTCACCCTCTCAATGATTCTTGGTGTTAATTTTGTCTGTGGCTACAACGAATCTCCCTACGAGATGATTTCTCGAAAGCTGTTTCTTAAATACACTGGTGTGCAAAAATTAAGGACGAGACGGTTTTTTCAATATAACTTTGTACAAAGGCTTTCCAAATCAACACATTTAATACCGTAAGATCCCCAATACGTAAGGACATGTATAATGTAAGCAACACTTACTAAAAGAGAAATCAGAGGGATAGAAAGAAGCTTGATTGAAAAAGTAGCATGGAGCGCAATGCGACTGAAGGCCGAAACATCCCTGTGATGGGTGTCCAGCAAGAAACATCCGGTCTTTAGTAGGGGATATGATCTCCCCTGACTGCTAGGCAGGTTTCACAGCGTCTGCCCATGCTGAGAATGAGGGTGTCAATGAGTTGTTGAGGCATTGCTGCCCATTAGTCTTGCAGCGCCAATCGAAGCTCCCGAATCGTTACTGGTGGTAAGGTACGAGATGCCAAGCGTGTGCCTAGAAAATCCCATACATGCTCGATGGTATTGAGATCCGGAGATCGTGCCAGCCAATTCATACGTTCAATATCCTCACTCTCTAAGAGCTGTTCGGCAGCTACTGTGCGATGACATGGTGCATTGTCGTCCATGAAAAGGAACTGCAGACCCATAGCGCCTCTAAAAAGACGCACATATGGAAGAAGAATCTCGTTACAATAACGGGTCCCGTTGACTGAACCTGCGTCGAAGATGTGAAGGTCTGTACGACTACCAAGCATGATGCCTCCCCAAATGAGAACACCGCGACCTCCATACCTGTCGCTTTCAATGATGTTCGAGGGATGATTGCGGCTTCCCCGCTCTCTCCAGATGAGTATGCGATGAGAATCGCTACTCAAACTGAATCTGCTCTCATCTGTAAAGAGTACTCGTCCCCATTCATTGTCTCTCAATTCCGGTGTTCCCGGCACCACAGAGAACGCCTTCTCCGATGGGCAGGCGTTAAAGGTACACACCGTACAGGGCGTCGTGCAAACAGACCACCACCGTGCAGTCTTCTGGCCACGGTAAAACGCGATATCGGTCGTCCAGTCGCCTGTGTCGTGTGTCTAGCGATTTCTCCCGCTGTCTGCCGCCTGTTTCTTCTGGCTTGTAAGGCAATGTACCGGTCATCTGTGGGTGTGGTTCCTCGTGGACGACCACTACTGAACCCCCGGATAGCTGTTCCTGTAGTTTGAAATTGTCTCCAAAGTCGTGAAACGATGCTGTGGGCAATTCCGAACTCTGCAGCCACACTTGTCACACTGCGACCTTCCTCCAACTTCCCAATGATTCGACCTCGGGTAAAAGCATCCAGATGTCGTCTAACAGATTGATTATTCGCCATTTCTCGCTGAGGTAGCAACTCGGTGTGATTTTAACTGCTATACGGCGTGCAATCTCTTTGCCACAAATACTGATCTTATACCGACAACATGCTTTATACTACTCAGACACTCCCCCATTACGTCTACCTGCATATCTGCGCATGTGCTACCGTACATCACCTTACTTAATCTCCTGTTTGGTCTTTCCGTCCACTCTGCCTCTTCGTTCAGCTGATATGCTAATTTTTCGACTTCGTCCTTAATTTTTGCACACCAGTGTACATGATATTCCATACGGTTGTTTGGAAATGATGGACCTGTAGCTTGGTGTCGTCGCTCACAGGACCTAAGCCCACTGGAGTTTTCCTTTTGGGGATGCATGAAATCTTTAGTGCAGGAGATACCTGAGGGCTCGGCGGAAGATCTCGTTGCAAAAAAAATGCTCAAATCTTAAAAGAGTTTATTTTTTGTCTATTAGCCCTATAAGCCTATGATACTTTTGCTGTAGACAGGAGATTTTTTTTAAAAAAAATATTGACTATTTTGATGTTTTATTTAAAATTAAAACTGGAAAAAGTGATAGGGGAATTTAATAATGTTAGAAAAGTGTGTACTCTTAAGAAAGAAATCTACTTCTTTAAGGCTGTTTTCGGTTCCGGCTGTTCGGACCCGAATTTGGAATATTTTTCTCACATATAAAAGAAATGAAAAACTAATAGGATATATATATATATATTCTGGTTGCACTATTCTTTAGAGAGCAGCATTTTTTTATCATTCTTCCCATTTTTTTAACCGAGCTGATTCATTTTTTCTGGTATAAAAATGTGCTTCGCGTTTTTTCTCCTATACCGTAATGTTAAATGGGCTATACCTTCACGTATTAAAACGAAAAAGAAAGTATGCTTGGAATATTTTGAAATTTTTAAAAACACTATATTGTTAACAGAGATATGAGTTATAATACTGCAAATTTTCATGGAGATTGAGTCATTTTTCTGTCTGAAAATGTGCTTCGCATTTAGTTCAAGCTCTAGTCCTTTCACCGAAGACAACCTTAAAATTATAATATTACTGAGAAAAATATATATTAAAATAAACTTTAAAATTGAATTTTTAAAACGTTAAAAGCAATGGAAACCTAAAATTTTAAAAGAAACATAAGCACAATTGCTATGGACTAAAATATAATCTTCTAATTGCACTATTTGAAATCTATAAAAGAGTACTACGAAATTAGTTCAGATACTCTAGCCATTACTATAAGAACATTTTTAAAAAATAACTTTTGCATCTTTTGTTGTCCTTTATGTCTTTTTCTGCAGTGTCGAAATAAGTTTCTACTCATACACTTCATCAGCTTCATTATTATAAAATGAGCCATCACTTCCAGTATTCATAACAAGATTCTACAAGCATTAATTTCGAGCTTTTTAAAACTCAATTCATAAGCCTACACAAAACTTGAAGTATCTCCATACATGCATTGCTGAGACTACATTTACGTACTCTTACCTCATCAACAACGCGAATAACCTTCACTCAAACCTCCTAGTTTCTCTAAATCAACGAAATATTTTCTTTAATTTTTATTTACCTCCATGAAGCTCCCCACACATCTACAAATGACGGGGCACAAACAAAGTTCATTAATATTTATTAGTTTTTGCTTATTTACAAGCTGTAGCGTATTATAAATTGTCAAAACTGGTTAACGATACTATGATTAATTGCAGGAAAACAAAGCCTTAACCATTAAGACCACTTTCATTACTCCTTATGCTCTTGCATTTAATATGAGCTGAAGCATTTTCGCACGCATTTCAGCCATTAAAACATTTCGTAGTGCTACGAACTTGTTAATGCCTTCATTTACTTGAGATGGAACATTTTGGCGCGCGTTTAGCGTATTAGCTGTTATTTACGTGGTTGATAACTTTGTAATACTTTAAGAATGACTTAATAAATCCAGTCGCTCTCGCTTGAAACCTATGATCAATCACGTTTTAACTCATGGCTTGTTTTAATGCAATTAGGTACACGAAGGTGGTCTTATGACTTTCGAGAAGTAATAATCGGTCGAATATTAAATATTGCTTGAATACCAAACGTTCATAATACTATTTTTTTGTAAATAAAATGTTTGGTTTAGTTAATATGATACCTTGTTAAGGTTCTATCCGTGTCAGATAGGATATAGGGACATCAGTAGCGCACACAGGAATTTTTCAAGGGGGGTGTCCAGGGTCGCAAGTCCACACTTCTTGTATCATACTCCTTTTGATTTTGTCGATTTTCGGAAACAAAAACAGTAAAAAAGTAATTATTAAATAAATAATTAGCATTAATTAATAAAATTAATCATAAATAACAAATACTTAATTAAATTTTAAGTACTATATACTTAGAATTATAATCAATCGGAAAAAAAATCTTTTTTTTTTTTTTTTTGGGGGTCGAACCCCTTGGACACCTCCCTTTTGTGCGCCACTGAGAGACTTTATACTGATCATACATGGTTTCTACTTTTCTTCTGAAATTGAAATACAGTAATTCAGTATTTCTCAAACTGTGCCCCCCTTTTGGGGGGGCATGATATCCCTATGTGTGTGGGGGGGGCGAGCTTATTCAAGTCAAAAATAAAAATTTAAAATAAGTATTAATTTACTGAAAAGAATCAAAACATATTCTGACATAATAAAAATTAAATACAGATTTACTCTGATATAATATACATATAAATGTATCAATACTACACAATGTTTTTATAGTTAATTTATCAATACTAAATTAAAAACAAGTTTAATAATTACTAGTGCTCCGCAAGAGTTTGTCATATACAAAGTTTAATTCTTATCCTGATAATTTGTATGGTTTATAATTAAAGTCGTATTGTAGCTTTACGTTAAAGTATATTTTTATTGAATTCAATATATTGTTATTGCTTGAGGGGGCGCGATGAAAATTATGCGTGAAAATTGGGTCACAAATTGAAAGTTTGAAAAGTACTTCTGTAACTATTAAAATTCTGTATATGCAAATGCAATAAAATACTGCCAGTACTGTAAAATATTTTAAATGGGCTGTTTCTTGGCAACTTTGCTTTTGCAGACAGGACAAGTCCCTCAAATGTGAGATCTATTTTATGGTGGCTTCATCTAGTGGCGGTTCCCACTACTAAATTTTTAATGCTTGCATTTTTTTCTTTCAATTCAAGCTCTTGTTGGATGCTAAATATTGCTGACATTTAATTTTGCTAAGAGTACTAGAGTTAAATTGACACTCAATGGATCTTTTACATGCCACATAATCATGTGACGCGCATGCTAGGATTTTCGCATCCAGAAAATCTGTCGATTTCAGCCGAGATCGAACCTGCAACCTCGGGTTTACGAAACCGGCACGCTACTTCTACGCCACCGAGCTGACTATATTGTAACATATAAAAAAAGGATAAGGGAAAAAAGAAGTAAGGAAGGAATTGGAATGGATTGTACAGAAGATATTTTTAAAAATGTTTTGAAGATTTGCAAAATCACTAACGAATTACTAAAATACATAAAAATAATTTCGAAAATGAAAAGAAAGAAATAAAAACTTTCTTATATTTTATGCGTGTTTTATTGGTTTATGAAGGTAATTGAATTTTCCATAGAAATAATATTCCGATCATGAAATAAAGATGGTTGATAAATGGAAGTCTTGTTTGTTTCTTTATGTCACATTTTGTAGGCCAGTGTTTCTCAAGCTGTGGGGAGCGTACCCTTAGGGGGCGCGATAACCCTTCGAGGGGGTGCGAGCGTATAAAAAAGTCGTGAGTAAAAGATTATTTTAAGAGCTCACAGGACTTTCAAATTGCTAATTTTTCAATTTGCTGAAAAAAAATGTGTTAAAGCCTCAATATTTCTGAGTATTTTGGTACCAAAATTGTGTTGATACAGTGAAAACTTCCGAAGTTATTGAGAAATAAGTAGTGAAATTTAAAAGAAAACCCTATCTCTTTCTTATTTTTAACTTCAATTTTCGCAAAACAAAATATTTTAGATTTCGCGCAGGATTTCTCAGAAACTGTTTATGGTACTAATTTGAAATTTTATACACGGGTTCAAAATAAGGCTCTTCATAACTTATACACCAATTTTCAAAAAAAAAAAATAATAATAAGCAATAAAAATTTTAAATTTAAATTTTAATTAATTTTTTTCCTTAAAATTTTAAAATTTTCGTTATAATTGTATTTAAAAAATATTTTTTCCCTCTAAATTTCTCAAAAGTAAATATAACTTCAAAAGTGAACATAATTTTGTAAATTTTGATCAATTTTGTACTTCAGAATCCTGCGCGATGTATTATACTGATTTTCATATTTTTGAAAAATTGTCGAATTTTCATTTCTTTATAACTTTTTAATTTTTTATCAAATTCTCTGAAAATTTGCGAAATAATGTAAATATATATGATTATCATGTGGTAAAATTTTCAAATTATTGTTTTGTTTTATTAATAAGTTACTTTGGTTTGAAGAAGGATGTTTTTTTCGAGTTCTCGGATATTTGTTAAGGATCCTGTGAACCCATAAAAAGTTATAAAAACTTTACTTAAAGGAAGCAAAACAAAATAAATTCTGACATAAGTAAAATACACGTTACACTTTTCTGTTATCCGTTCCAATTTAAAAATTAGAAAAGAAAAGCAAAATAATACTTTTCTTATTACTTAAGAGTTTATATAATTTACTTAAAATATCTTTTACTTAAAAATAACTTACTTAAAATATCTTTTACTTAAAAATAACTTACTTAAAATATCTATTATATGAAAGTAACATATATAAAATTGAATACTTATCTTGATAATTTGACTGGTTTATAATTAAGATAGTTTTGTAGTTTTAGTGTCAAAGTACATCATTATTGCATTCAATATATTGTTATTGATACGAAAGGGAGCGCGAAGAAAATTATGATTGAAAATTGGATCGCAAGGATTGAAACTTTGAGAAGCACTGATGTAGGCTATTAGTGACAGACCTCATAATTGTAAACCCTGGTCAAGTGACAAGGATGACACTTGATCCAGCAGCCCACTCTCGAAACTTTTACACCATACATTCAATCCTTCTAAGTCAGTGTTTCTCAAACTGTGGGGAACGGCCCCCTTGGGGGCGTGATGACTATGAGGGGGAGCGAGTCTGTTGAAAAGTCGAAAACAAAAGACTATTTAAAAAATTATTAATTGATTTAAGGTAAACAAAATACTTTCTAATATAATAAAAAGCAAAATACGCTTTTATACACTAATGTAATACACTTATAAATGTATCAGTACTATACAGTGGCGCACACAAGGGGGGGTCCGTACCCTCCTACCTAAAGCCCTTGATTTTTTTCCAATTGATTATAATTCTAAGTATATAGTACGTAAAATTTAATTATTTGTTATTAATGATTAGTTTTATTAACTAATGCTAATTATTTATTCAATAATTAGTTTTTTACTGTGTTTTGTTCCCGCAAATCGACAAAATCAAAAGGAGCATGATACAAGAATGGTGAACTTTCGACCCCGGACCCCCCTCCCCCATTGAAAAATTCCTGTGCGCGATACTGGTGCTATACAATGTATTTTATGATTAATTTAACAATACTAAGTTAAGAACAAGTTTGATATTTATCAATGGCCCCATGGGCTTGTATTAACACTTATCTTGATAATTTGTACGGTTTATAGCTAATCCCTTAACTGCCGATTAAAAGTTATACGATTCGCTTCTCAAAGCCACCATTTTCCACGTAGACGTGCATATTTTTTTTGAGGGAGGAGGGGGGTGTGTGTGTGAAAAGGAATAAATAAGCAAATCATTCGCAAACACTGTCATAGTCCTTTTATAGCATTCCAAAGCCTTTGGAATAATTTTATGAATAGCAATGCACAGAAAAGATCGTACTTCGGAAAGACATATATACGTCCAAAGCAATTAATGCTTCGGCTTAGTAAGACGTTTATATACGTCGGTGGCACGTAAGAGGTTAATGTCGTATTGTAGCTTTAGTGTCAAAGTATAGTACTTTTGAATTCAATGCATTGTTATTGTAGGGAGGGGGGCGCGATGAAAATGATGATTGAAGAGTGGGTCGCGAGTATTGGAAGTTTGAGAAGCACTGTTCTAAGCTGTGGGTCTTACTATGATTCATACTCAAGAACAGGGGTCGGCCACCTTTCAGCTTGTGAAGATCCCCTTGGATCTCACTTTGAGAACGAGAATAATTTGGAGTCAGATAACAGCCAGTAGCCATTTTTATAAATAACTTTCTTTATTTGGTTATCTTTTCCAAATAGAATCAAAGACTTTTATTAACAAATATATCTAAATAGTTATATGAGGTTTAAAAGGGACTTTCCATTAAATAAACTTAAATATTTAATGATCCAATTAATTAACAATTAGAATATCGATCACGCAGAGATTACCGCGATAAGAGATCCCAGAATTATATTCGATAATGTTCCCATTGAACATTTAACTTTAATCTCACTCCTAATATAAAACTTTATTGAGACTTTAATTATAAATCAATATTTACCACATTGCAGCTCAGCTCTTCCTGAGATTTATCCACCTAGAAATCTTCAATAATAAATCTCTAACTTCACCGTTATACCTTCCTGCTTCAATCTCTCTCTCCTACTGCTTTTTTACTTTACTATTCCGTTTGACTTAAATACTTTATCTAATCTGCATAACAAGGAATCCTGTCCTCTTTTTGGAGCTGATTGGAAATAGGTAGGGGAATTAAATTTCCCTAAAAAAGAAGACTCAGAAGGTTAGTGATAAAGTTCCGTTTAGGTTTGTCACAAGCTGTGGTGTGCCAAACCGATTTACCAATACGATTCACAGTTGGACATGTCGGACGTGTCCTACATGTTTGAACAATTCGATTCTCATGATAATGCTTGCAGAATTAGAGAAAAGAGTTACAGTTTTATTATATATTCGTTTTGCATCATTTAATGATACTGATTAGCATAAAAATAAATAACCTAAATTAAAAGTAAAAAATTTTTTAAAAAACAAGCTTTTATTCAAATGCTCTGAAAAGAATAAAATAAAACTTTCTTTTAAAACTTTTTTGCTATCAGCCTATAACGTCATTACACAATTTATGATATAAAAGCTTGTTGCGAGATTTAAGTACTCGTATTTATTTAGTTTGAAAATTTTAAAAATTAAAATCAATCAGATCAAGTTATTTAGTTTGCTTGTTTATCTACACAGGTAAATCTCGCGACAAGCCTTTATATCGTAAATTGTGTAATGACGTTATAAGCTGATAGCAAAAAAAGTTTTAAAAGAAAAGTTTATTTTATTCTTTTTAGAGCATTTAAATAAAAGCTTTTTTTAAAAAGATTTTTACTTTTAATTTATTTTTTACTTTTTAGCTATCGCTGGACAGGTTTCTCAGTCTGTTCGTCTCATTCAACGCATCATTGTTGTAAGGTCGTTTGCCACTTAATTTTGAGCAGGCTAGCTCAGGGGTACTTAATCCTTTTTCCCGCCAGGCCACGTACATATGATAAATATTTCACTCGGGCCGCAACAAGAGGTTGACGGAGGGGTGAGGTGTGAGGTAAACACTGTAAAACCATAACAACGTTAGGCAAAGCAAAATCAATCAAAATATTAAAATTAATTTTTTTACTATAATACTATATTAAAAACAAAAATCACAAAATATTTTAAAATCCATAATTTTAAACCAATTTTTTCAAACTTTGTGCAGAATTTGGATAGTACAATTCTACAAACGAAAAAAAGTTTCGTGCGATTATCTTCAAAAATAACGACGTTTTAAAATGTTTTATTAAAAAGTTGAGTATTTTTTGAAAAATCGTAAGAAAAATAAATTTCGGCATTTTATTTTTTAAGTGACTGATTCTAAAAGAGAAAAGCCAGAACTTTCTTGGTGCAGAAAATCGATTCATTAACACGAAAAAAGACAAAAACAAATTTCGTACGAAACGATTTAGAAATCATTTTCAAGAAAACGCGTTGATTTTGCCTCATTTTAGAAAAAACCGTAAAAAAGAAGAAAATATCACTATTTTTTAAAAAGAATTATACCGTATTGTGACAAAATAAATTATCTTTCCGATTATGTAATTATTTTGTGTCTCAGTTTGATAGAAAGAATAAGAGAGTTTTTAAAAAAGGCCGAAAAATCAAAACTCTATCCGATAAGCTGCTCGGCGGAATAAAAAGCTAACAGGGGTAAAAGGTTTTTTAATCAATATCTTTTTAATTACTCACGATATAGGAATATAACTGGTCAAAACATTCATTTTCATCCAAACTAAACGTGTATAGAAAATTTCAGCTCAATCGGTTGAAGACATCAGCTTCAAAATTGAGTTGCAAGATTCCCCCGGACAAATTACTTTAATTAATATCTGTTTAACTGATTGCGATATCGGAATATAAATAATCAAAACATGCATTGTTATCCAATCTAAACATGTATGCAAAATTTCAGCTCAATTGGTTGAAGACATCAGCTTCAAAGTTGAGTTGCAAGATTCCCCCCGAACAAATTACTTTAATTATTTACTTTTTAACTAATTGCGATATCGGAATATAAATGGTCAAAACATGCATTGCATCCAAACTAAACGTGTATACAAAATTTCATTTCAATCGGTTGAAGACATCAGTATCAAAATTGAGCTGCAAAATTCCAACCGAACAATTTACAATGCAAAGTTAAATAAAAGCTTGTAATAAAATGTAGCTATTTCTTCAACAAAATTTTTTAAAAATTAAAAAAATTGCGTATATATTATATATTTGTAAGCAAATTTATTAAAATGACAAACATAGACAGCTTAAAATATCAAAATTTCCCTTCATTACAATTAAATAAG
This sequence comes from Trichonephila clavipes, assembly GCA_019973935.1. Lineage (NCBI taxonomy): Eukaryota > Metazoa > Arthropoda > Arachnida > Araneae > Nephilidae > Trichonephila > Trichonephila clavipes. The sequence goes on along the minus strand of BMAU01010622.1, from coordinate 49,400 downwards.
AAGATAAATGAAAATTTTAATGCGAACCTTGTGTGACCAATCGACTTTCATATCGCAAAATCAGGGATGCAATGCGTGACTTTTAGTTTGACACGATTCTGAGCATTCTGTGTTGTTAAACAATTTCTTTGCAGACTCGAAATATTTTTCAAATATGTAAAGAGTTTTTACTTTGATATGTAGAACCAAAAGCCAAAAGCAGAGTACATGGGAATTTCTCTCTTCAAACAATTAAATCTCTCCAGCAATGGCATTCAATAATTTGCAAAATAGCTGCAAATTTATCTTTAAAGTTATCGTTCAGATTTTTTCGAAATTCCGTTGAAGATCCGTAATTGTGAAGGTATTTGTTTAATAAGGTCCATTACAAATATATCAACTTCCATCCACTAAAAAATTGACAGATTTGTTGAACAGAGCAGAGTGCCACACTGAGAATCAATCGTACTACGGTCCACATGTGGCTCTCGTACCACAGGTTTCCGATCTTGCTAAAAAATCAACAAAAACAATTCCGGCTGTGAGTTTGTAACCATGACTACTTAGCAGCCACGGATTTTGCTTTGCAACTCAATAATAGTTATTGGTTAGGTATTTTGGCATTTTGATTAATTGTTTATTAACATCGCATTTTGATGCTACCCGTAAGGTTTTTGGCTATGTTCCAGGGCTGCGGTAGCCCAGTGGTCAAGGAATCGGATCATGGCAGGCATGCCATGTGTTCGAGCCCAGTACCCCTAAAGACCCGCCGTGTAGGGAGCGATGCACGGTAAATCTGTCGAGAGCTCAAACGTCATCCCGTTGGTGTGGTGTGGTAGTTAGAAGAGGAGGGAGGGCAGCTCTGGTGTCATCCTCATCACTTGACCATGGTTCAAAATTACGTGGTCCGTCGCCAAAAGTCCTCGCGTAGCTGCGACATTAATGTTCACTCACTCACTTGGCGATGCTCCTCATAATTTTGAACTACAAACAAGTGTTGAGAACGAAACTTGAGTGAGCTCCTCTCTCTCATAACTTCCACACCCCGTTACCCTGAAGGTTTTGTGCCTCGACAGATTTAACATACATTGATCTCTCTAAATGGCAGGTATCATCAGGTGAAAGAAATTATTTTGAAATACGGCTTTTTACAGAAGGTCGTTTGCACATTATGAAAATGATTTTGTAATTAATTTTCTCGTTTGCATTTTGTGATAAAACTCGCGACTTCAGAGTAATCCTCTGCTTAAGTTTTATTTTGATTGGAATGTAAAATAAAAGATTTCTTTTAAAAATGGCTCCTAAAAATTATTATGGTTCGAAGGTTACGTAATTAAACCTTCCAAGGAGAAATATTCGTATAAATAAATTAAAAAACGGTGTAAAAATCTCGATCATTGCATTTCAATCAAAGATTTTAATAATCATTTAAATTTAAAAGGGAAAAAGAGTCTAGCAGAAAGTAAAAATGAAAACATGACCACGAAACTTCATCCTAAGACTGTTCAACTGCAGGCAACTATCAAGAAATTCAAGTCTCAGATCCTAAACGAAAATCCGCCCACTCAAAGATTCATTGCATTGAAATTAGGAATGTCTTCCGGAACTGTAATTAAAAACATTCATAACGATTTAAAGTTAAAAAAGGTGTTTAAACTTTAAGTTCGTCTCCTTTTTTAAAACATATTGCTAAGAGAAAAGCAAATAGTAGACACTTAAGTAAAAAACAGTTGCTGAAAATTGGAAATTTGTGTCAACACTCGATAAGGTATGCGTATGTTTAAATGACTGTAGTAAAAGAAGATCAATTTTCTATTGCTCATCTGACGAGAATGATTGTAAGAAATAGCTTTGTCAGTACAGTAAAGTTCCCCGAGGGCTTCATGATAGTTGCTGGATTTTCTAACAACGACAAATTAAAAACTAAAAAAAGTCTCAAGTATAGGCCCAAAATTTATCTACTTTATTATCAACGGAATATTTTAGAACCTTTTTTTGAAGAAGAAATTCCAACTTCATAGGTGAGGAACATTGATAAAAATGAGCTGCATATGGACAAAGCCTCTAGTCACACGTCTAAGTCATCTGCCAATTATTCAGCAAAGAGAGAATAAAAAAAACACAGGAAAAAAATGTATCCCATTTCATGAACTACGTGTAAAATTACCCTACGCTTCTGCGCTGGATTATTGTGGTTTCGGATTATTAAAACGAACTTTGAAGTACCCGACAACGTTCGGAAACGTGATTTTGAAAAAAACGTGTAAATGGATAATATTTATGATATTTAGTGTCACTTAGATTAGAAAATGTATGTAAAATTGTTTTAAGAATAGTATTACAATAAAAAACTATTTAAATACAATATTTTGACAAAAAATGAACATAGAATGACCCATTTTCAAAATGTTCTCCTTTTGTGAAAAATGCTTCTATTATAATAATATTTTGCCTGTATATAGCTCAGACCTCTGTACAGAGGCTGAACTAGAATTTTTGAAGGATATAACTTATGGGTTTATCCATGTTTTACGACAACAGAGGGGAGAAATTTTAAGAAAAAAATGCCGATAATTATTTCAATTGATTGTAACTCTGAAAGTAAAGTGAATTTTTCAAGCATCATAGTTGAGCTTCTGTACAGAGGTCTGAGCTATATGCAGGCAAAATATTATTATAATAGAAGCATTTTTCACAAAAGGAGAACATTTTGAAAAAAGGTTACTCTTAATTTTTTGCCGAAATATTGTATTTAAATAAACGATTTTGTCAAAATGTCCATAAAACAATTTTATACATGTATTCTAATCTAAGTGACACTAAATATGAAAATTATCCATGTATGTGCTTTTTTAAAATCACGGTTCCGAACGTAGTCGGATACCTTAAGAAAACGGCATTTTAGAATACTGAACGGACTTTGGAAAACGGTTCAAGTGGAATGGAATAAAATTGGCATGGCAGGACTAAGAAAAAGTTTACTTTCAAGAAAAATTCGAGCTAGAGCTATTGTGAAGTATCTTATTTATTAGATAGATGCAAATTTCCACAAAAAAGGCGGTATTTATTCATAAAAGTTAACTATCAAAATATTTTCCATAAAGTGCGAACGACTGTCTGTATTCACCTAATTTCTTTTCACTCACCTGTCTTTTTACATAAAGTAAAATAAAAAATTGAATAATATCAAGAAGATGGTAACATTAAATTAATGTAACATTATCACTGATATTTAAATAAGTTATTATTAAAATATTTTCGTAATTTAACTCCCAAACAAACATTTAATTCACTAAAATTGATTATTGTTTAAAGGTTTCGGCATGTCCGGTCCCATAAATAGGAAATAAGACCAATTACATGAGGAAGGATTCAAAAGTTCTCGGACTGAGCCTCTAAATTTTTTTTGCTGTAGAGCCAAAGTGGGCCTTAAGTCGATCGCGATCAACCGGTGGACCGCCCAGGCATTTTGGGGTGACCGCCTTCACTAAGACCTAATAATCATATGAAAGTGTAAAAATATTTTAAAATATGGAGGAAAAAAATTGAATCACAAGAAAAAAAGTTCGTTAAATAGAAAATGTACTTCGCTATTTGGAGGTTATTTTACGAAGAAAATCGGAAAAATTCTTACTTCCAGGAAAATGTTCGCTAAATAAAGAAATTCGCAAAATAGAGGTTAGTAAAATGGAGGTCCGACTGTATTGTAAACTTTCTATTAGTTCACTACACTTACGCCATTGGGTTGACCGCAACACTTTGAAAAAATTAGAAGTAGCCCGTACCCTGGAAAAGTCTTCCCACCCCTACTGTAGAGCGAGTACGATTACATTTCTGTGCCACTGCATTCTTCACCTTTTCTAAAAAGGTTTGTCCCAAATCACGTGGTCAGTGGCTTTCCCCGGCGTCGTATTTTGGAAGCGGATGCATTTAGTAGCTGGTGATTGAAAGAAATGGCGTTTCTTGAGCAAAGATTAATATCAAATTTTGGCTTGGAAAAGAGTGCTGCGCTGACATACGAAATGTTGAAGCATGTGTAAGGCAGTGATACATTATCGTAAACGCAAGATTTTGAGTGGCAACGACGTTTCAGAGAAGGCAAGGAAAATGTCAAAAACGACGAAAGCTCTGAACGTCCACAGACTTCCAGAACAGCTTGAAACATTGAAAAATTTTCTTCGGCTGTGAGTAAGTACAGAGTGTTTTTTTCCAGGTATAGAAGTTTAAGTTGGCATTACTTTCCAAGATGGCGACCGATTTAACAGCTGTCAAATGATTTATTCTCAGTTTGGTTTGGCAATTCATCATGAATAGACTCACGCCTGAACAACGCTTTCAAATTGTGCAATTTTATTTCGAAAATAATGGTCGATTTTCATAAGCGAATTTTGTTTAGCGATGAAGCGCACTTCTGGTTGAATGGCTACGTCAACAAACAAAACTGCCACATTTGGAGTGAAGCTAATCCACAAGTGTATGTCGAAACACCGTTACATCCAGAAAAACTGACTGTTTGGTGCGCTTTATGGGCTGGTGGAATCCTTCTTCAAAAACGATGAAGGCCACAACGTTACAGTCAATGGTGATCGGTATAGAGCCATGATTACTAACTTTTCATTCCTGAATTGAACAATCATGATGTCTAGGAGCTGTGGTTCCAACAAGACGGCGCAACATGTCACACAGCTCGTGCAACAATCGATTTATTGAAAGACACGTTTGGTGACCGCCTAATTTCACGTTTTGGACCTGTGAATTGGCCTCCAAGATCTTGTGATTTAACACCGCTAGACTATTTTCTGTGGGGCTATGTAAAGTTATTGGTCTATATGGATAAGCCACAGACGCTTGACCATTTGGAAGACAACATTCGCCGTGTTATTGCCGATATACGGCCTCAAATGTTGGAAAAAGTCATCGATAATTGGACGTCCAGATTGGACTACATCCGAGCCAGCCGTGGCAGTGATATGCCAGAAATCATTTTTAAAATGTAATGCCACAAGATTATCTTTCGAATAAAAAAAAATGTCAATCGAATAATACATCGTTGTTTTATTGCAATTTAAAGTTCTATACCTCTAAAAAAAAACCCCTATACATGCTTCAAACAATTACGAGTTGAAAATGAAAACAACTGTTTTGCCACATCCTTCTTTACTTCCCTGATTTCGTCCCTGTAACTTCAGAATATTTCTTGAGCTGTCACGTCAGTTCCAGTGTCGTCGATTTCAATCTGCAGATGAAATTAAAAGTGTATCGCAGGCTGAATTAAAAGACATGGCTAAAAATGGATTCCAGAAATGTTTCGATGAACTTTACAAGCGATGGCAAAAGTGTGTTGTTACACAAGGGTCTTATTTCGAAGGAGAATGTGTTTCAGCATCTTAACTGGTACTATTTTTTAAGTTATAGGAACTTTTGAACCTTCTACGTAAATAATAATATTAATTTACCAATAATAATAATGATGATAAATTCTTTAGACATAAAAAACAATATCTAATAGAAAAGCTTATTTACATATTCTTTTTTAAGGATATTTTTCTTCCTTCTTTTATGTATACTTTTATATGCATCTGTGAAGGAAATTTGGATTGTGTTCGTAATTCTTTTCTTTTTTCCCCCACATACATATAACGTCAAAATTGAACTTAAGCAATGTAAACTATTGACAGATTACTCTTTATAATGCATCTTAGAGCAAAACTTTCCTATAAATATCAATAGTAATAAATGCATTTGTCACATACATATATGCATTTTTATTTCAAAAGAAAGTAAATAAAGGACAAGCCAGTATGCTCTAGAAAAGATTTTAGGAGAAATACATTAAAATTTTTATAAGGATGTCTTTTTCAATAAAGATTATTCAACTCTTTTTATAACAAAATTGTACCCTTTAAAGTCCTTTTTTTGCAATAGAACGTATTTTTTCCAATATATATTCTACATTCTTATTACCTTCATTCAAAGAAATAAAATTTGATGAGACAATTTCTCATCTCATTTTTATGTAACTGAAAAATTTAAAGCGTTTAATCGTTAAGGCTTCGAGTTATGTGTCTTATTTTATTTGTACTTTACATATATATTTATATATAAATTGCTTTAATAATTTTAGTGGCTAAATCTGTAGCTGAAAAGAGACAGTTATTAAATGTGTGACGGGCTCATCGCGATTTCAACTAATATCCTATTGGGTTTCTTTGGCACCAGAATGGTAATTCTTTCCAACTAAATCGAGAAGAAAAACGTGAGAATGCAAATTAGGAATCTTATAAGTAGTAGAAGTTTAGCAAACACAGTGTGGCTATGAGAAGTGAATATACGCGAGGTCTATGTGTACAAACTCCCAAGTTAAAGTGAGAGAAAACCCCGAGTTCAAGATTTAATCTATCCGCACCTGTGCGATCAAGTTAAAGGTGGATACCATTGTGATGACCCCCCTGGGTCACACCTTGAACACCAAGATTAATTTGAGGTAAGAACCACTAAGAGCCATTTTGAATAATAATAATATTTATTTATTATTATACTTTTCTCAAAAAAAATCTCTGATAACATATAATAAGATAATATTACGTCTCTTAAAGGGATTTGCCTTTATATTAAATTAAATTACTAAGAATGCAATTAGTTAATAATCTAGCTCAAACTCAAGTAAGGTTTACCGAAATAGGAGATCCGAGAAATACACGTATTCGAATTCTTAACTTTCATTAACTTTAACTAAGTCACTTAAACTGACGCTTTTTTTAAGCGTACGTGAATTATATTTACCGCTGGCTTATATCAGCTTTCTGGTACGTCTCGCAGCACGACGTCTTCACGAATCAAATCTCCTTGAATCTTCTAATAATGCGTTTAAAGTTACTGGCTCAATAGCCTACCATCATCTCTCTTTCTATCTCGCAACGCTCGACTTAAATACCTTATCTAATTTAAATATCCCGTACATCTTTTTGGAGTTGATTGGAAATAAACGCGAATTTATATTCCCCAGAAAGACGCCTAAGAAGATTAGTGGATAGGTTCCGTACAGATTCGTCACACCATTCGACAAGAATAAAATCCACGTCAGTTAGAATCAAGCGAATTGCTGCTTACCCAAGATATAGCGGTAAGACTGTTAAATTAAGTTCTTAAGAACTGTGTAGTTACTGAGATTAGAAATAGTCGGTAGAGTTAGTTATAGTGGTCGGTTACACGATTATTTGGTAATACGAATAGTGTATCCTTTCACTTCAGATTCACTTGAATTGAATATTAGTACTATTATTTTGTTTCTTGTTTAAGTTAAGATCTTAATAAAGTGATATTAAGATAAAATATATGGTTGCTTCTTCGTTCCTTCCAACAGATCTAGGTCGCGAGGACAATGTAGAAATGAGGCACCCACGGGCACTTGCCTCACAAATGTTGAAACTTTCTAACTATCTAAACGGTAAAAGTGAAGAGAGAATTCTAACTTTTAATTTAGAATAGTAGAAAATACAGTAGAACCTGTTTTTGTGTGGTATTTTTTTAAGTGATTTTTTTGTGCGATTTTTTTTTATGCGGTGTATGAATTTCAATGGCTTTGGCGCCACTGTAATGTTTTCTATCTATTTACCAGTGGTGTAACGGAGAATGCTAGGACCCCCCCTCTGAAAGTCAGGTTTTGCCTTTAATATTTTATAAATTGTGTAAGTACGTATTTAGCGTTAGTTAGGCCTTGGGCCTCTAGAGTCCAATTCCCCCCGTGATGCGGGGATGTACGTTACGCCACTGAAATATAGACACTTCAAAGCGCTCTGTTCATTTGTTATAACCAGTCTCCCGTCAATGCGCATTCAATTGCTTTCTCTCAACGCTCCTACAGTCCGCACTTGATTGAAGACGAAACTTTCAATGACAGTGACATTGTCAATAATTTGATAGATTATGAAGAGACGGACAAGAAAAACCGGATTCCTTGAGAGCGGATAAAAATATGCAGGGATCCAGCTTTCCAACAAATTGGAAAAGCATTTTCTTAAAATAGATACCAATTAAAAAAGGAGTATAAAATTCCAAAAGGGGTTTCAATGATGTATATCTGGTTATCGTGACATTTACAAGCAACTGACCACCCGACCTTCGACCCAAAACTTATATCTTACTTTATGTTGCCAAAAACTAAATCAATTGAAATTGCACCTTCAAGTGACGAAAGCGATGTTGAACTTATTCATTACAGGGCTTTGGATTAAGATGAGTACCAATGAATTATGTACATGCAGTTTGAAGAACTTATCCGTATATATAATGAGAAACTATGCGTTTTTAAAATGTTTCCATGTGTAATATTTAATTATTTATTTTATTTTGTTATGGAGGTATTCCAACATAAATTTCGTAAGTAATTGGCATATTTTATTAATGGGACTTTTTTTATGCAGTCCCTATCCACCGCATAAAAAGAATTTTCTGTAGTATTTCCACGAATCAGTTTGTTATATGTAAAAATTTATAAAATCTTTGAATATTTTTTTTGTGCGTTTATTTTTATGCGGTCCCTATCTACCGGACAAAAATAGGTTCAACTGTATATAAGGGAATTATTAAGAACATTTATATAATTGTTCTTTTTTAAAAATCTGATTAAGTTTTTTCTTAAACTATAAGACTTACTTATAAAAAAACACACTAGAGAATTGCGTTCTTTTTCTTCTTTTTTTTCCGCCGGCTGGGTAGCGTTGTAGGTTTGGAGCTGGCCTTGTACGCCTGTGGTTGAGGTTCGATTCCGGCCCAAGTCGGTGGATTTTCATGATGCAAGAAATCGACAGCATCCCTGTCGTATGATTATGCAGCATGTAAATGATTCCTTGAGTACCTGTTTGTTTTGAGTGCTCTAGGCAAAATTATATTCTTAGCACAAGTTCACATCGTCAGAGCTCATGGGCCTCCCTCTCTGGAGGAAAATGGGCATCAAAATTACTTGCGACAATTGGTATCTCCTATATGATGTCTCACTGTTGTTTTTTTTTTCCCTTCCCTTCGGGAAGGAAAGAAAGTTGCCAGAGCCTGAGGCAGATTGGACTTCTTTACGATAGAGAGTGGCACCCCCTATCTCCACCTTCACAATTTAGGCATGGAACTGGAAGGGAGGGAAATATTCTCCAGCCTCCTGCTCTCGTGGTGTTTTTTTTCGAATAAATTTTATAAGAAATACTTCTATGACTTTTCTGAAAATAAAACAAAGACAAAAACAGCATACAAATCGCTATTAATAATTTCTCTTTGTTAACGTAAGCAATTGTTATGAAAAAATTAATGTATTCTAAGCTCTCAAAAATTAGAAATTGTTTGATTGGTATAAATAATTAATATTAAAATGATAATTATCATTTTTATTTCACAAATATAATTCTTCTTTCATCCAAGTTTTTTTAACATTTTATAACACAGATAAAAGTACACATTATTCTAATAGCGGTAACTAATTGGGAAATATTATTTGATCAATTTAATGAAAGTACTTTTTGACGAATTTCTTTGTATCAGAAATATTTATTTTAAAATAATTACAACTATGTAGAAAAAATTAAAATAAAGTTTTATTTTCCAGTTTGTTAATCTATTTCAAAAATCGAATTCTTAGCTCTTCACATTTTCGTTTTATTTCCATTTAAATTTATTTAGTGTCATTTGATTCATTTTGCGCCTTACACACTAAATCAATTTCCTCTGCAAAAAATGAACGAAACTAACAAGAAATAAATTACCTTATCAGCACAAGTCAGACAAGATAAACTTTAATCTTCAAACAAGTTAAGAAAATTCAACATTAACGCAAAAAAAAAATTCCACGAAATAACTTATTCCTTTTTATGTCTAGATAAGAAAACATAAAACATCACACGAACAGCGGAACTTACAATGTATAATTTAAAGAAAAGAATCTTTTCTGAAACATAGCAAACCAAAAAGCATCTTTAAAGATTTATACTATTCACTCAAGCAGCGCCTCCAATATTTGAACAGTGAACTACGCGTAGGGCGTCAAGTTCCTCGTGCTTTTAGTGCGTGCTGTTTGAAAATAGAGTCTTTGTCGCAAATTTGCTGTTTAAATATGCAATTAAATCTTAAATAAGTGCTGAGTGGGCGTATTTGCCGAGCCAGCTCGAGTTTCGGCAAGATGTCAGCAGAGTTCATGTTCCGGAGGGTTTTCACCGTGGAATAAAACACATGTCACGGATTTATCCTGAGAATTTCGTTTTGACTGTCTGGGGATAGATGTAGGTTTTGAATTAAATTAGAACAATTCTGTGTGGTGATTTTAAATGAGTCCAGATGCTAAAAGTAACTCTGAATAATTTGTATGTAGATTAGGTGTCAGGCTGGGAGATTAGGTCGTGTCCTCTAAGCAATTAAAATGAAAAATATTATTGAAGTAATTGTGTGCTTTTTGCTTTGAGTTTAAGTAATGAAGCGAAGTAGGGTCATTTTATATTGTGTGCGTCTATATTGCGTTAAGTTGACAAAAATGTGAGTTGAGAGTGCTTAATGTATGTAATATAATTGTCTAAGCTGTATTACTGTTAAAATAATTGATAATTTTAGTAGAAAAATAAATAAATCTCAGTTGAAACTGAAATTAAATTTACAATTTAAATGTATTAAAAGAATTACTTGTAAAAAAGAAATGAGAAACTCGGAAGTAATTTTAAATCTAAACCACATACATGTGTTTGTGAAGATCCCCTTGGATCTCACTTTGAGAACGAGAATAATTTTGAGTCAAAGAAGAGCCAGTAGCCATTTTTATAAATAACTTTCTTTATTTGGTTATCTTTCCCAAATAAAATCAAAGACATTTAATAACAAATAAATCAAAATAGCTTCATGAGGTTTAAAAGGGACTTTCCTTTATATTAACTTAAATATTTAATGATCCAATTAATTAACAATTAGAATATCGATCACGCAGAGATTACCGCAATAAGAGATCCCAGAATTATATCCGATAATGTTCCTATTGAACATTTAACTTTAATCTCACTCCTAATATAAAACTTTAATGAGACTTTATTTATAAATCAATATTTACCACACTGAATCTCAGCTCTTCCTGAGCCTAATTTATCCTCCTAGAAATCTCCAATAATAAATCTCTAACTTCACTATTATAACTTCCTGCTTCAATCTCTCTCTCCTACTGCCTCTCACTTTACTATTCCGTTTGACTTAAATACTTTATCTAATCTGCATAATAAGGAATCCCTGTCCTCTTTTTGGAGTCGATTGGAAATAGGTAGGGAATTAAATTTCCCTAAAAAAGACGTCTCAGAAGGTTAGTGATAAAGTTCCGTATAGATTTGTCACATGTTATTTTTTGACGTGAGCTGATTTAAATCTTTTTAAGTAAACAAATTAAAGTGAAAATTATATATATATACAGAGAAAATCACTTAACATGAAACTAAGGGGACTGAAATACTTTTTCCTGTTAAAGGATATTGAAAAAAAAAAACACACATATATTTAACAAAATATTAAGTTTGTTAGAGTGCATTTTATTTACATATATATGTATATCGGTGGCGCACACAGGAATTTTTCAAGGGGGGTCCGGGGTCGAAAGTTCAGCATTCTTGTATCATGCTCCTTTTGATTTTGTCGATTTTCGGGAACAAAACACAGTAAAAAACTAATTATGTAATAAATAATTAGCATTAATTAATAAAATTAATGATTAATAAAAAATACATAATTAAATTTTACGTACTATGTACTTAGAATTATAATCAATCGGAAAAAAATCAAGGGCTTTGTTGAGGGGCGGACCCCAGGATCCCCCAAAGTGTGTGCCACTGATGTATATATATATATATATATATATATGCATGTATGTAATAAAAATCACTGAAAGGAAAACATCTGTGAGAACTTAATAAAATTTAATACAAAATTTTCAAGTTTTTTTCTGAGAAATAAAACATTTTTTGAGCTGTTGCAAGAAAATTTGATATTTTTTTTTTTAAATGTGCATCTAAATAACTGTGCCTACTTTTCAAGATGTTCATAATTTTGGATGACTTGGGAACAGGAGCTGCATTATTCATTTCATTTTCGACGTCAGAATCTGTATCAATAATATTTTTCGAGATCTGAACATCCAAAAGGCCTTTGTCTGCCATAATTGGCGCTGTGCATGCAGTATCATCATTTACTGCAACGAAATTTTCCGATGGTACTGTAGGACAGTCCTATAATACAGGAAAATAATGTGATAACATCTCTTTTTCAATTCACACCCCTCTCAAATCTCTGGTGTTCTCCGTATTTTGATCATTCCGTGAAGGGAAATGTTTTCGTGTTAAGGTATCCGATTACGTTTGGAACCGTGATTTTAAAACAGCGCGTAAATAGATACTTTTTATGATATTTAGTGTCACTCAGATTAGAACACATCTATAAAATTGTTTTAAGGACATTTTGACAAAATAGAATTATTTAAATACAATATTTCGGCAAAAAATAAACTTAGAATAACCTTTTTTCAAAATGTTCTCCTTTTGTGAAAAATGTTTCTATTATAATAATATTTTGCTTGTATATATAGCTCAGACCTCTCTACAGAGGCTCAACTAGAATTTTTGAAAAATTCTCATTATTTTCAGAGTTACCACCAATTGAAATAATTATCAGCGTTTTTTTCCTACAATTTCTCCCCTCTGTTGTCCTAAAATATGGATAAACCCACTTCTAAGTTATATATTTCAAAAATTCTAGTTGAGCCTCTGTAGAGAGGTCTGAGCTATATACAGGCAAAATATTATAATTGAAGCATTTTTCGCAAAAGGAGAACATTTGGAAAAAAGATTATTCTAAGTTAATTTTTTGCCAAAATATTATATTTAAATAAATTTTTTTTTGTCAAAATGTCCTTAAAACAATTTTATGTATGTATTCTAATCTGAGTGACACTAAATATTATGAAAATTATCCATTTATGTGTTTTGCAAAATCACGGTTCCGAACGTAGTCGGATACCTTAAGAGAAATAAAGAATGCCTGAAAATGCATAGTATTTGTCGGGACATTTCTATAAATTTGTGTTAACCGATATTTCGTCTTAAGCGTTTTTGCATAAACGTATTTCACTATATTAATATTTTTAAAAAATCGTGAAACTGTTTCCTATTAATTGGTTGAGTTGTTATACTAGAATTCTGTTTTATGCACTTGTTTACTTAGTTTTGATTATTTAACGCGCTTCTAAAAAATTATTTTCATTTTCTTTTTTATCCGATTTTCTCCTTTATTTTATTATTTATTGGTTTTAACTAGATTTCTAAAAGTTTTCACATTTTCAAAATCCAATGTCAGTCAAGAATCACTTTTAAAATGATACTAATTTTTTTTTCTCTTTTATTGTTGAGAATTTTTAGAATCTCTCTTAACATCGTTATACATTAGAAATATTTTTGTCGGAAAAATCTCTATTCTTTGAATATATATATATATATATATATATATATATATATATATATATATATATATATATATATATATATATATATATATAATCTTGTAGATATAAGTCTTCCTTTTTTTTTTTTTTCAAATTCAGGGTCTAAAGTAAAAAAAGTTCTTTTTGATGTTTGCCGCGAAAAAAAATTAAAACAAAATTTATGCTTGTGTATAATAATGCATTAACTTTGCTGAAAAACAATAAATGGTAAGTCAAAAAAAAATGTTAGTGAACCTTTTAGATAGATATATATATTTTATATATATTTAGATAATTTTTTCCTTTATATTTTTATGTTTTAGTATTATTTTTTCTTCAAATAAAAATGCATTGTATGTAATTACATAAATGTTTATTATATCTGTCACTCAAAGCTCAAACTGAGTGGCGCAACAGCCCATGGGGGACAGGGCTTACTGTGCCCATCTCAGTGTACGTGACCATTGGGTGCTGAGGTGAATGAGCAGATGTCCCGATCAAGTGGTCAGTCTGAAGCGAGGATCCCAGTGTTTAAGTCCCCAAACAAGCTTGGTACTTATACTTGGTACTTGCCCAGCCCGAGAATAGAACCTCAAACCTGTGGAGTGGAAGTGCGGTACTCTATCACTTGGCCATTGGGCCACAAACGCCACTTCTTTAAGAAATAAAATACATATCATGGAAAGCTTATAAGAATCTTGGCATGGATTTTATAATAGTTTAGCTGCTTTTGTTGATCTGGAATCATTTTTCCATTTTTTTTATAAATGTAATGCACTTTTACGGGTTTTTTTTTATGAATGCTTTGGGATTGTTTGACAGTAGAGAACTGTGTGTATATAACATTTTCTTACAATTTCATACCTCCAATCATTTCACTAAAGTGTTAAATAGATATTTATCAAAATATAAATACAATAGATGCATTGGTCTATTATAATACAATAATTTTTTGTAGTTCTTTTAAAAATATGAAGGATTATAGACCCATTAATTAACTTGTGGATTTAAAAGTGAAAGTTCAAAATCATATTCTACAACAAAGAGAATTATTAAGTCGATCACGATCGACCGGTGGACGGCCAAGACAGTTTTGTGTGGCCACCTTTACTAAGACGTTCATACTAAAAAAAAAAAACATGTGTACCTTCATTAGAAGTACACAATAACACATAACCCGTTCACTACCGAAGTAGGGGGAAAACATGATCACTGCGATGCGAGCTTAGAAATGAATTTTTCCCTACTCACCGACTGAAAGGGAGAATAAATATTGTTGATAGATGTTCCCACAGTAGTACGGGATTGGCTATTGAGATATCATTTCACACTTCGCGCTTTCAGGGGATTGGGTTCTTGTGTTGATGTCATACCTCAAAATGACACAGGTTTTGTCAGAGGACAATTCAAGTACTACGTTGGTTTCAGATCCATTGGTTCACGTACGTTCTCTTTTGCCAGCATTAAATACGTCCACTCTCCAAGATCTAGCAGCCAATCATAGTTGTCAAAGCGTTGAACTTGACATTTTTTGTGTTACTCGTGTTTTTTAAGGTATCCTACTACGTTCGGAACCGTGATTTTGCAAAAACGTATAAATGGATAATATTTATGATATTTAGTGTCACTTAGATTAGAAAATGTATATAAAATTGTTTTAAGAATATTATTAGAGTAAAAAATTATTTAAGTACAATATTTTGGCAAAATATGAACATAGAATGACCCATTTTCAAAATATTCTCCTTTCGCGAAAAATGTTTTTATTATAATAATATTTTGAGTGTACATAGCTCAGACTTCTTTACAGAGGCTGAACTAGAATTTTTGAAATATATAACTTAGAAGTGGGTTTATCCATGTTTTACGACAAAAGAGGGGAGAAATTTTAAGAAAAAAAAAAACGCCGATAGTTATTTCAATGGGTTGTAACTCTGAAAATAATGTGAATTTTTCAAAAATCATAGATGAACCTCTGTTCAGAGGTCTGAGCGTTATACAGGCAAGATATTATTATAATAGAAGCATTTTTCACAAAAGGAGAACATTTTGAAAAAATGTTATTCTAAGTTAATTTTTTGCCGAGAGAGAAATAATGTATTTAAATAATTTTTTTTAGTCAAAATGTTCTTAAAACAATTTTATAAATGTGTTCTGATCTAAGTGACACTAAATATCATAAAAATTATCCATTTATGCGATATTTTAAAATCACGGTTCCAAACGTAGTCGGATACCTTAAATAAAAATAGTAATCTGTCATCTTTTAAATAAAGGAGTACAATGTCGGAAACAAGTGTTAAGAAAAGAAAACATACAATTTTAATACAGAAGTTCCCGATTTTACGCACTGGGTGGATTGCAATATCTTAAAAACATTAGAAGTAGTCCGTATCCTGGTAATATCCGCCCATTCTTGCTCTACAAAAAGAGATTATGGATTGTAAATCTAGTTATCAGCGACCTTACAGCATTGTGGTAGGAAAAATCACGCTTCTGTTTTGTGCAATGGCAGTCGCTGTAAACGAGTGCCGGACTGATGTGGTAACCATGCAATATGATTACATCTGTGGAACACCCCACCGCATGAAAGCATGATTTTGGTAGCTATCGCGTATAATAGTAACAATTGGTAGGAAGTATGACGATCCAGCGATATGAGGATGGTTGCTGCAGGTACATTCCCCTTGATCGGGTGAAAGTGTGTTCATGCCTTTTATAATCAGGATAAAGCCTGACCACACATTACATGCATCAGCCAAAATGTGCAAGATGTGCAGATGCTTCCCTGGTAATTACTGTCAAATTTCTCCTCAATCGAACACGTCTCGGACATGATTGGACGCCGCGTTTAAGATATCCGACTACTTTCGGAACCGTGATTTTAAAAAAGCGCAAAAATGGATACTTTTCATGATATTTAGTATCACTTAGATTAGAATACATGTATAAAATTGTTTTAAGGACATTATGACGAAAAAAATTATGTAAATACAATATTTTGGCAAAAAAATGAACATAGAATGACCAATTTTCAAAACATTCTCCATTTACAAAAAATGCTTCTATAATAATAATATTTTGCTTATATAGAGTAAAGATTTTTCCAGAGAGTCTGAACTAGGATTTTTGAAAAATTCACATTATTTTCAGAGTAACCACCAATTTAAATAATTATCGGCTTTTTTTCTTAAAATTTCTCCCCTCTGTTATAGTAAAATATGGATAAATCCACTTCTAAGTTATATATTTCAAATATTCTAGTCCAGCCTCTGTACAGAGGTCTGAGATATATACTGGCACAAAATATTATTATAATAGAAGCATTTTTCATAAAAGGAGAATGTTTTGAAAATGGGTCATTCTATGTTCATTTTTGTCAAAATATTACATTTAAATAATTTTTTATTGTAATAATTTTCTTAAAACAATTTTATGCACTTTTTCTAATCTGGGCGGCACTAAGTATCATAAATATTATCCATTTATGAGCTTTTGGAAAATCACAGTTCTGAACGTAGTCGGATATCTTAAGACAAACTATGACACAATTGATTAACAGGGAGTGAAGAGGAGGCCATTCGTTCTCGCATTGATTGTACTTAGACATGCTGCTCAGTGTATCGCTGTTCGGTGTTGTTCTTCAACTTACTGAGCTGAACTTTAACGCTTTCTCTTTTTCTGTGTGTTAATACTATCATTCCAAAATTAATATTACTTATTGTTTGTTACTGTGAAGCCCAGTGGCCGAGTGGTAGTGTATCGTGCTTCCACAGCACAGGTACGGGGCTCTATCCTCGACCTGGGCACGGTTAACTAAACCTTTCATCCATTCAGTGGGTCGATAAATGAGTACCAAGCTTGCTTGGGGACTAAACACTAAGGGTTTTCACGTGAGACTGACCACCTGATCGGGACATCTGATCATGCACATCAGCGTTTAAGGTCACGAATATTGAGATAGTCACAGAAGGCTTTGGCCCTCACAGGCCGTTACGCCACTAAGTTTAGTTTAGTATTGTTTATTACTAACTCTCTCTCTCTGTTTGCAGAGTTTCTTCACTTTCTGGCTATTCTTCCTTGGTTCTATATTTTCAGCGTCACCAAGTATAATGTGTAGTATAATTTGAACTCAAATATTACATGCACACAAGGGGGTGGGGGTCCTGGGGGTCCGAACCCCCCCAAAGCCCTTGATTTTTTTTCCGATTGATTATAATTCGAAGTATATAGTACGTAAAATTTAATTAATTATTTGTTATTAATGATTAATTTTATTAATTAATGCTAATTATTTATTCAAAAATTAGTTTTTTTACTGTGTTTTGTTCCCGAAAATCGACAAAATCAAAAGGAGCATGATACAAGAATGGTGAACTTTCGACCCTGGACTCCCCCAGAAAAATTCCTGTGTGTGCTACTGAGTCCAAGCCCTGACAAACCCCGTAGAATAAATAAAAGTATAGAATGTTTAATTTTATAATAATGAGCTTAATAAAGAAATTAAAAGAAAAATCATAATTATTTTTTCATTGTGTATTAAAGGCTAGACATAACACAATGAATTCCTAATTTTAAAGATCCATTTTTTTAAAAATAAAATTTTAAAATTTACTGAGTCAAAATTAAGTTTATGTATTTAAGATATAAATAGCTAAACATACGATCTAAAAACGCTAACTCAATTACTTTACACCATTAAAAAGAAGAAAAAAATTCTGATATCTCGCGCTTTTTTGTCGCAGAGCCGTTAAGTATTCGTATCAAACACAAAACTGAATGCGTAAAATATTCATAACATTCAAGCCTGTCAAATTAAGTTACAAATGGCTTAGAAATATCAGATCAGAATTTCCATTAAAAGATCAGAGAAAGATAAAGAGAAATTAAGGAGAAAAAATGGCATTTTTCTCAACAAATCGTCAATAGGAGCTTACGGACACTGCAGACGCCATGGAATGAGATTCAATTTTCTATAGTCCATGGCAGAATTCCAAACTTCCGTATCATTAATCATTCGCCATTATTTCTTCAGCAAACGCCATTGAAGACGTGAATAGACTTTTCGCTGTAATAATCTCTCCCTGCGAAAACATTATGAATATGCTGCTTTAAAACTTAATATTCGTTCCATTGTTGAGACAGGAGTCTTGGCTCGATTAGATATTATTACTATCACGACTTCTTTTCTAGTTTTTGAAGTCATAATCTCTTCCTATTATATATAGTCAAGAGAGAAAGTAGTCCGTTCGATTCAAATAACGGGCCTTGTGATTACTCGTTTGGGAATCAATCTTGAAAAGTCGCATTCTTGCTGTTTTTCTATAGAACCAGACTGTGCATTATTCGACGTGACATGGTCATTGATTCAGTAAGTCGAAGTAAAAATATGTGTAATTCTCTCTTTTGTTACTGTTTTATATTGGTTATATATTCTTTAAAATTGTATTCTGCTCTAAACATTATTCAGTTACAATGGTATCTTCTAAATTATATAATAAACTAGAGCTGATCCGGCCACCCGGTGCTGTGGCTTTGTTGTAATAAGTTGATTTAATATTACTCTAAGCTATTCTCAATGCAGTCAAATTAATCTTCAATAATAATTTCGGAGAGTTCAAATTAAGCATAAAACAACATAATATTTTAATTTTGGATTTTATTCATGTCCTGTTTGATTATAGTATAATATGTATATAAACTACTTACGAAGTTCTTATGTAACAACATAAGATTTAATTTTTTTAATGAGGTATATATATATATATATATATATATAATGATGATTTTTACCAATTTTTAATATTATATTACCGGCATTATCCGGTAAAGTTATTGGAACTCCCAAAATCCGATTTCAGATTCTGGTTCCCCAACCCGAAACGCACCTGGGAATGGCTTTTGGCGCCCCAGCGCTTGCAAGCTCATCAGCTTCAGAGAATGAAAATCCGGGACCAGAACGCCAGCCATTCCACCTTATTCCACCAATATCCGGCAAAGTTACAAAAATTTCTAAGTTCTGATTTCAGATTCTCGTTCATCTTCCCAATATACACAAGAAACGCTCTTTTGGGCACCAAGCCTTTGAGGGTAAGCCTCTGCCACGGTCTGCGTAAAAGGGATCATCCGGAATTATCCTGCAAAATTACGAGAATTTCTCGGATCGGATATCAGATTCAGATTGCCCATCTCGAAAAACGCTAGGAACCAAATTTTTTGCGCTCCAAGGCTTTTAAGCTAAACCTCCGCCACGATGTATCTAAAATAGGGTCGTCCGGCATTATCTGGGAAAGTTACTGATATATTGGGAAACCGATTCGAATTCAAATTTCCCGCCCCGAAATACGCCGGCCACTCACTTTTTTGCACTTCGGTCAACAAAATCAGCTTCCGTCGGTATGCATTACGATATTTTCAAATTTTCCCATTTCCTAAACCCTCGCATTTCTCTCAATTAAAAAATATTGACATTATTAATTGGGATAAAATCTGTTCCATCTTCTATGTTGGATGAAATGACACACAATACGCAAAATTATATTAAGATTGGTTTTGGAGTTCATTGTGAACAAACACCGTGACAGAGGATTTTTATGTATAAAGATTACTTTAAAAGTCATCTTCCGTGTCCACCAATCAGGAAGCTCCATTTCAATAAAGGCCACTCAACATCAGAGCCCCAATACATTCAGATATGGAATGGAGTCCATGTCGCACAATTTGTAATTTATCTGATGTTATGTTAGCTAAAATTTAATTTTCTTCAAAAACTCGATTATTCTAAACTCAAACACTGACTTAAAATGTATTCTGCACTATGTTAGTTGAGGAATATGTGGTTTGTAATTCAATTCTTTTTATTATTTTTATATTAGCAAGAACTGAGTTGATGACAAGAATACTTCTAGACTTACGGCTTTCATTTCAATACCTCCGGCAGTATCAGCTCCATCCTTCGAAAAAAAACCAGATTTTGTGAAATTGAATATACTGAATGGATGGCTTAATCTCAAAAACATAATACTAAAAGAATTGCAAGTCGCTAACCATTGCTATTAATTTGCGATAATTGCGCGTATTAAACTTCTCCACACAAACAGAGATACACTCATGGACAAAAAAATTAGCGCACCAAGAAATAATTGCAGGATCTTAACGAAACGGCATAAAAGTACATGTCGGAGAGATATACAAATAATTAGAAAAGATGCGTGATTGTACATTACGTATAGCCGGTAGAGGGCGTTTAACGTCGTTCTCCGTGGAGTATAAAACAGGTAATCAAAGCTTGTTTGAGTGTGCTGAATCGTTTACAATGGAAGAGCTAAGGTAGACATACCATTACGTCATTTTCGAAGACAACATGAGCAGCTAACGCAGTTTGAGAGGAGGAGAATCATCGGCATGATGGAAGCTGGGTGGTCAGATAGGCGAGTCGCTAGTCAATTAGGCCGCTTTGATTGTGTTGTGAGGAGGTGTCATTTACACGAAGACCAAGCTCAGTACGCCCTCGACAGACCAGTCGTCGAGAAGACCACCACATCGTAAGAAATGCACGCGTACAGCCAACTGCTTCAGTGGCCTCCATCCAGGCACAGATAGTACCTTCATTAGGGGCCCCTGTGTCTTCTCGAACCATACGAAGACTCCTGGCTGAAGGACATTTGGAATCAAGGCGCCCATTACGTGTGCTGCCCTTGAAGCCCACCAATCGACGCCTTCGTTTGGATTGGTGCCGTGCACGAGGAAACTGGATTGCAGCGGAATGGAACCAGGATGTCTTTAGCGAAGAATCCAGATTCAATCTCATCAGTGATGACAATCGTGTTCGTGTGTGGAGACCCCGTGGTGAACGCCTGAATCTGCCTCTGCTTTACAGCGACACACCACTCCTGCAGCTGGTGTGATGGTATGAGGTGCCACTGGCTACAATACACGGTCACCCCTAATATTGATCCGTCGCACCATGACAGCCCAGCGGTATGACCATGACATCCTACAACTACATGTGTTGTCACTCATGCAACGGCTCCCATGAGCCATTTTTTAACAAGGCTATGCTCGGCCTTATATGGCAAGGATGTCACAAGACTGTCTCTGCTCTGTTACTACCCTTCTTTGACCTGCCCGATGCCCAAATTTGTCTCCAATCGAGCATATCTGGGATCATTTGGAACGACGCGAGTTGGGCATTCCACAAGTTTGAACGAACTACAGGTAAGGTTACAGCAAATATGGAATGAAATCTCTCAAGACATCACACAAAACTTGTATGCCTCAATGCCCTATTGTATCGCATCGTGCATTCGCCCTAGAGAGGGTTCAACAGGGTATTAAATCCCCGTTCTTTTGTTTTTCTCTGAAATAAATGATCCTTTTTCTTTCATTTTCTATTCATTTACTTATATCAAAGTAGTCATAACGAATGTAAAATTTCGTTTCATTTTGACGACTCCTTGGTCAGCTAATTTTTTTGTCCATGAGTGTAAATGCTTTACTTCAAAAGCAGTTACTGTATTGAATATATGTGATAAATGTGAATGTAGCCTATAGTGACAATTAATTGTATAAAATATTTTGATATACAAACTATATGCAAAAAGCATACTTT
Organism: Trichonephila clavipes; assembly: GCA_019973935.1. Taxonomy (NCBI): domain Eukaryota; kingdom Metazoa; phylum Arthropoda; class Arachnida; order Araneae; family Nephilidae; genus Trichonephila; species Trichonephila clavipes. The sequence goes on along the minus strand of BMAU01010622.1, from coordinate 27,330 downwards.
TATATTTTATGTGTGTCAGGGTTTCCCTTTCAAATATCTTTTTAATGTTTAGAACTGAAATATCACTAAAAGATAAATTAAAATATTTTTGAGAATTTTTTTTACAATGCTTTTGTGCGGAGACTTCAGTGTAAGAAGTTTCAATATGTTCAGCATAGAAAATATTGAAACACGTTATATGAGTCGTTTTCCCATCAATGTTTCTCTCTTTGTGGGAAAACTGAATTTTTCAGTAAAATTCGCTTCCCAGCATGAACTTTAAAAATAAAATTTTGGCAACCCAACAGAGGAAACCAGGATTTCCAGATTGGTGGTTTTATCACATTTTGCGACAAGTTTGGCAAAAAATATGATATCATCAAGGAACCATCGAGAAGTCTTTTGATTCTTTCGACTCTTCTAGAAATTTCCATGAGGCAATATAAAAAGCGATGCAATTCAGAAGAGAGTCAGTTGAGATCAGAGTTTAGTCTTGGGCATTGACTGAAAAAGAGACTTTATCTGTCTGAGTTTCTGCTCGTGAAATTCTTCTAGAGCATTGTAAGGTTTGCTATTAACTAGTGCGTTTCCTACTACTGTAACTCATCTGTTATAATATTTATTTGTGTATATACGACGATTTGTTTTCGTGTAGTCATTTGTTCACCGACATAAATCCATTATTATTCTAATAATTTGAATCACCAACTGCTTTTTTCGAACTCAAAACTTGCAACAATATAATGCCATTTTTAAATTTTCTCAAAAAGAACTATTAATTTGTTTTGAAAATTGCAAAATCCGTTTTCTAAATTACGGAAATTCGGTTAAAGGAAGAATATTCGATTTATACAGGGTGGGCCAAATAAGACCTACTAATGTTAAACACGGATAACTCTTGCAAGAATCATTTATTTTGATTAATTTTTTATGCATTAAATATATTTTATGGAAATTATGTATGAAATGTGTGTGTATGATATCAGACATATGTCCTCCATTTTTCTCGATACAGAGATTAGCTCTTTCTAACGCGTTTCCCACTACACCACGTAATGTTTCTGGTTGAAGGCTCAATGTCCCCACGCTTGCTGTTTCAGCTGCCTAATAGTCTCTGGCTTAGAAACATACACTTTGTCTTTTATATATCTCCATAAAAAAATCGGGTGTAGTTAAATCTGGCGAACGAGGTGGCCATGGAGAATCTGAATTTTTTGAAATCAGACGTCCACTAAAAACTTCACGCAGCGGGTGATCTTGCGGTAGCAGTGTTTGAACAATTGGAATTTTGTATGGATACATCTTAAGATCCAACTTTGAAATTCTACGTAATGTCGTTCTGGAAATGCCCATTTGGCTGGAACGATGGCGAGTTGAGACATACAGATCATCTGTAACACTCTGCCGCCCAGTTTCAACGTTGTCTTCAGTACGAATATTTTGATAGGTACCTCTTCCAAGAGGGTTTTTAAAAAAGACGAATTAAACTTAATCATGAAGGCTGTGAGCTGATCTGAATTGAAATATTGCCGATATTTACGCTGCGTCATAACAATTGATCATTGACAAGAAAGAAAAAATTCTATAATTTTAACGCGTTGTTTTGTACTGTATGTGGTACCATAAAAAATTTCGAAGAATTTGATTATAACCTACAAAAAGAAAAAATTATTACATCAAAAATTAAAAAATTATTTGTTTTTAACATTGGTATTCGGCCCACCCTGTATTTTATTTTTTTAGTTTACCAGATTTTTCTATCTGAAGAACAGTATTTAGTTAGAATTATCAAAAATATAAATTTAAATAATAAAGACGGGTAGCGAAATTTACAAACATCATTATGTTTAACGAAAAAAAAAAATTTTTTAGTCAACTTATTTTTACGAATTAATTAATTTTGAAAATTAAGTAATACTTGGATTTAAAAAAAATTTCGTAATAACTTGCGATTTCTTAAAAATTTAATGTTTTCGACTAATAAAAATTAATATATTGTAATTGTAATTTTTTTATGATATTCTGCAACTTATTTTTTTATCAGAATCTAACTTAGCTTTTGAAAATAGTAAACTATTTTTTTAAAAAATAAATAATCAAAAAGCTATTTCTTTCGTACACTTAATAAAAATCTCATCAGCTTTAAATATTCTATTTCTTTCTTAATTTAGTACTTAGTAGGATATCTTTTAGTGTTCAAAACAACTTTTAAGCTTTTTGGTATAGATTTAATCAGTTTTTTGTAATTTCTGCATCGATTTTCCTCGATTCTTCTGTGATTATCGTTTTTACTTCACATTTTGTGTTTTTTTCTCATGTTTTCTTTTTTTACATCAAAATCTCACCAGATATGTTCTTCTGGGTTTAGTAAAGTGATCAAGGAGGTGTTTTCATAATTTGGGGACAGTTATAGAGACACCAGTGGCGTACATTGAGAGCAGTGCGCTTGGCGTCATTATCCTGTTAAAAAAGGAAGTCGTTTCCAATAACCAAATTTTGAGCGGATAATTTAAAATTTCTCTTTAAAGTATTTAAATGGAGCTCATGATTCACAATATCAACAAAAATACCAAATTATCTAATTCTGTGGCCTATTTACACCCCCACGCAAGAACATTTTCACCTCCATGTTTTATTGATCCAACCAGATTCAGGCGATTAAGTTTCAGAAAATTTAAAATTGACAGCAAGTTGGCTGGGATGGCAGATAATTCAACATTTTTGGTTCTGATGGGCCTATAATAGCTTGTAAATGAAAAAATAAGGAGTTTAATCTCATGAATTTATGTGGAAGAAGAGCTCCTCCACCTCCATGTTTCAGCATCGAAGAGAAGGTGTTCGGACGTGGGGGTGTAAATTGGCCTCATAATTAGGTAATTTGTTATTTTTTGATGGTATTGTGAATCATGAGCTCTATTTAAATATTTTAAAGTGAAATTTTAAATTATCCGCCCAAATTTGGATGTTGGAGACTACTTCATTTTTTAACAGAGTAACGACGCCAAGCGCACTGCTCTCAATGTACGCCACTGGTGTATCTATAACTGTCCCCAAATTATGAAAACACCTTCTCAATCACTTTATTTAGTCCAGAAGAACATATTTGGTGAGATTTTGATGTAAAAAAGAAACATGAGAAATAAACACAAAATGTGAAGTGAAACAATAATCACAGAAGAATGGAGGAAAGTCGATGCAGAAATTACAAAAAACTGATTAAATCTATACCAAGACGCTTAAAAGTTGTTGTGAACACTAAAAGATATCCTACTAAGTACTAAATTAAGAAAAAATACAATATTTAAAGCTAAGTTGAGGTTTTTGTTAAGTGTACGAAGACTTTTGTGGCGTAATTCTTTAGTAGCTTTTTGATTATTAATTTTTTAAAAAATAGTTATACTATTTTTAAAAAATTAATTAAGTCATTCCGTTAAGAACAAGTTGCAGATATCATAAAAAAATTACAATTCAATATATGAATTTTCATTAGTCGAAAACAATAAATTTTATAAGAAATCGCAAGTGTACGAAGACTTTTGTAGCCCACTGTATATAAACTTCGACGTTAAGAAATTTTTATTTCATTTTTGGGAGAATTTCTTAAATTATAATTGCTTCTGCTCCAAAAACTAGCAAATATTTTCAAATATCTGAAATACTTTAATATTTCTAAGAATTTATACAAATGCCACACATGTGTGAATCAAATTTATCAAAATTTTCTGATTAAGGCTCTCTATATAGTTAATTTTCTTTCAATCCATTCTCTAACGTAAGCTTTTCAAAACATTTTGACAGTTCTTGATTTATATCTGTCCTTTCAAAACGCATCTATCATTCATAGTTAAATTTGCATTGTCTTACCTTGAGAGAACTTCGAATTCTACAAATTTTTCTAAAATTTGTATGGTTGGAACTAATCCACAACTTGCAAAAATCTACAAATAAGAATGCATTCCGGTTTGAATGCTTGGACTATTCAAAAATCGATTAAACTCATTAGCTTTTCATTTTATTAAGCAACCATTATTGTAATATAAATCTTTCTTAACTGTAGTTATCTAGCTCTTGAATTCTGCTATTCCTCGAGCAAGAATTTTTAATTGCTCAGTCTGAGGTTAAATTTTTATAAGATAAGAATAAATCATAGTGTGATTTCCTGTCGGAATTCTTTTTCAGTGGTTTGACACGGGAAGTAGAAATTTAATTTGGGAAATATTATAGCGAAAAACTGTTATGTATGATTCATTTTTTTTAAAAAAAATTCTCATAATTATTCAGAGTAGCAAACGATTTTGAATATAATCGTTTTGAATTAAAAATTTGTGAAGTGATATATAAAACATAGGAATGAATATTAAAAAAATAAAACTGTTCTTGATAAACACAAAATGGATTGACGATTAAATAACTGATTTATTAATTTAACTTTTTATTAAAGTAGCACTTTGAATTTACGCTGAAGCTATTGGCAACAAACCTCGTAATTTTAAGCCTCTTTCGAGTGAAACACAAAATCGATGACGCAATTACACGAAACCGTAATTTGTGTGTATTTAGAACAATGATAAATTAGTAATTATTCTAATTTAGTGTTATAATTCTAAAACTCTTACTTCTGAAAATTGTTAAGTATTTTAAGACCGTCATCTTATTTTTAAAAAATCTCCTTTATCCAATAGATGGCGTTGATTGAAATTCCGATGACATCAATAAAAATAAAGTTTGTTGTCTGGTAACCTATCGTTACCATAGCAATGGGATGTGGTTTAGAAATGATTGACATATGTAGTCGGTATGAAAACGCATGTGCTCTTTGAAGAACCAGATCGAGTAGGGGGGACACGAAATAAAGTAGAGTAAAATTTAAAATAGTTTTTTTTTCGTCTTTTGGAAAACGAACACGACTTCCAATTTATTTAAACATCACTGATAGATTCCTAAGAAGAAAAATTTTCCTTCAAATTTCAACTTTTTTGTTGAAGTTGAAAAAAACCAATTTAACATGTATAACATTTCAATGCAATGTATGTTGAAAAAGGTTAAAAAAAATTATTGCAAATTTTATTTTATGTTTTCTAGTTCAGTAATTATTTTGATTGAATTTCTCTATGCATGTCTAATATGTATACATGTATAAATTGAAACTATAAAGGAAACTACTTAATAATATTATAAAAAAGTGATTAAACATGATTATCATAAAAAGAAATTAGTGCTTTTATTTCTACTGCATTAAAAAACCTAATATGTAAAGTAAAAAAGTTAATAAGGAATTTTTTTTTGTTCACATCTGCTTTCACCAGTAATGAACTAAATTTGCATGATTATATTACAACAATAAAGATTTATTTTATTTATATCAGATTAAAGTAAAATTTCTTAGAATGATTAATATCTTAATTCGTATTTATAAGGAATGAAACAAATCTCTAAAGATAGGAAAAAAATTTATTCAGAATGTTAGGAAAATTATGATACCTCTTTTTTTAAGACTCTCCTTTTCAGTTGTTTGTTCATAATATAAATTCTTTCTTGGATGTGTATTTGGGTAAGCAATTCTAATGCATTAGTAATTTTTTTTATTATTACATCCTGTTTCTCTCGTGTACTTCTTTTTAATTATCATTTCCAATTTTATTTGCATAACTTCAAATTTAAGTGAAGTTACGCATTAATATTGTTGTTTAAAACTTAATTAAAATTCATTTTATCTTTGTATTGATTTTAATTTTTTTTGTTAAAATAGTTATCGCTTTAATTTTTCAAGTCTTTCTCACACGCAAAATTTTTTTAAAAAACTTCACTATTGATAAAAATTTTAAAAATTGTGTAATTTCTTACAGTGGGGGTGTAAAGGTATTCGTGCCTACCCTTCCTGTTGATCTAGCGGAGTTGAAACAGATATCACAACCGCTATATCAATGGACTTAGATTCAGATATCTTACCTCGCGTTTGGGCAAAAATGGATTAATGGATTAATGTGTGTTGCGTGACTAAAGGTTTACGCATAGAATATCTGTGACTGTCTCTAACAAAACTTTAAATAATCTCATACAATTCTGTTACAGGTGACATAATATCTTACATCAGGGGTCGGCAACCTATGGCACGCGGTACAATTCTCAGTGGTACTCTGCACTACTCTACAAATATGTTAATTTTTGGTGGATGGAAGTTAATAAATTTGTAATGGTCCCCTTGTTCGACAAACATCTTCAGAATCATGAACATTTACGGAATTACGAAATAATCCGAAAGCTATTCTGTAAATTATTGAATGTAATTGCTGGAGAGATTTAATTGTTTGATGAGAGAAAATTGCGTGTACTCTGCTTTCCGCTTTTGATACTACATATGTGAGAGGTTCTCACCTCTCTCTCGGGCACCTAGATGTATGGGAGGTAGAGAAGAAACACTCGACATGATCCAACTAATCTATATATTTATGACACAGCACAAATGCACAATTTCAACTAATAATAGTAAGAGAATGTCTCAATGCTAACCGTGAAAGTGGAACAGTGACGGTAAAACGCAAACGAATAGGAGACTATCAAACTTGATCCTTACTTAAAAAATGATCTAACCTATCATTCGATTTAATATAATATCAATTCAATTACAGTGAACAATCGTCACTTTAAAAATTCCTCCTAATGAGTTATTAATCACAGTAATTCAAATATGATACCTTCAGTAGCAATCTCACCTGATTCGAGTATAACTCCTCTCCTACTCTCTATTCAAGCTAGAAAACTTTGACTATATACATAGTAAGTTAATTTAAATATTACGATTCTCTTTTTCCAAAGAGCTGGTTGTGGAAAACGGGAATTGATAGCCCAAAGATTTCCCAAGAGGATCAATTGAAGGAACACTTATTGATCCGTCACACATATCTCAGGAAAAATCTTTCCTCATATAAAAAATATTTCGAGTCCACAAAAAAATTGTTCAACAACTGAATGCTCAAAATCGCGTCAAATTAAAAGTCAAATCCTACCCCTGATTTTGCAATATGAAAGTATAAAGCGGTGCAAGCACAAGGTTCGCATTAAAATTTGTATATATATTTTCATTTAATTCTAATGAAGAGCAATATTTATATTTTATTCTGTCTATACTTTTTATTTCAATAAATATGTATACAAATACATAATATACATAAAATTTAATGTTTTTTTTATTTTTGTTAAAGACAGATTTATATTTTATATGCAGTTTATTTTTTTTGTAAAGAAATATCTTAAAATGATGCAAAATTAATATATAATGAATCGGTTGTAGTTGTGGCTAATGCTACCTGTCCGACGTAGTCTGATCCAGATCCACGAAATTCGTTGTGGCGAGGGGCTAGAAGTATGCCTGTCGTTGGCCTTGAGCACCATACAGGTGACAGTACAAATTAGTTCGGCAAAATTACCTGAAGGGAGATAGCTGGCGACACCACCTATCTCCACCTGCCAAATTTAGACATGGAACTAAAGGGGAGGGAACTATTCTCCAGTCCCCTGCACTCGTGATTCAGCCCACAAGACTTTCGTACCCACTGATTTAACGATCACGTACTCCGTGTGTACTCGGAGGGTATTTGGTGGCATCGAACCCAGGCCTTCGGTCTGGAGTCCGATGCTCTAACCATTAGGCTACCCACGGCCCTGTAATGAATCTGTAAATTTATATTATTGATCTCTATTCTCTAACTTTGCACGCGTTATAGCGGGAACCGAATTGTTTCAAAAAGGTCCCACTGTGTGGCACGCTGAATCTTATTGTTACATTGGTTTGGCACGTCACAGCTAAAAGGTTGCCGACCCTTGTCTTACATTGTTCTTGATTTATAGTGCTTTGAAACTGTATACTTCTTTAGGAATCACCCTATATTTAAACTGCAATTTAAAAAAGCAATTACTTAAGTAACTTAAGAGGCATTCATATATATATAAAAAAAGTATAACGTTGTTTAAAAAAAGTCAAAGATTTATCGTAATCCATTCCATATGAAATAACAAATTTCCACTCTAAAAAGAAAAATTGTTTGAATATTTCGTTTCCTGTGTAATTCAAAAAGCATTTTCCTTTTTAGTAAAACAAATCCTTGCCTTTTTCTATACTGAAACGTAATTAGGGTAAGCAAATGTATCTTTTTAAGTGGTTAACATAATTAGTGAGCTCAGATTACAAAACTGGAGTAATTAGCTAAATACTTAATTTTTAAAAAGAAAAAGAGGTGCCATATATAAAACCCTGTTTCAATTAACGCGTCATTTTCTCTTTAGAGCATATTAAAATTTTCGTGCAATTTCACGTAAATCAATGGTAAACCGTTCGTGATTTTATAAATCATTTCTCTTCATAGTATAAATTGGAATGAAATTACTGTATTAACTTTCTCATACAACTTACATACCAAACACATACAAATTGCTACAGAATATTAGTTCTTTTTAATCTGTAGCCGCAGTAATTACGGAACAATTAAAAAAGACAAAAATCCAAAATGAGTATTTTTGACGCAAATTATATTCGATGATAAAGTCATTTCTGTTTTAAAAATATGTCATGTTTGATGTATAATAAGCAGACCATAATGCAATTCAAAATTAATGCGTATGTTTTAAAGTAGTTATTAAGAAAAGCGAGGCTGTAAATTTGTATGTCGCATGTAATTGAAGATTTTTTTTTTTTGTAAAATGTTTATTTATTCAACTCTGGTATGTTCCTGCGTGTTTTTGCTTTGTTAAGGTTCTGATTTGAATGTACGTGAGGTTACACACACACAGGCTAAACTCTTAAAATAACTTTCATTGCAGCAACCTTTAAGTTCAAACACATTCTTTTCATAAATTTGCGTTGTTCTTTTAAATGTAATATTTGGAGAAAAAATGTGTTTTTTAGTTGGAGTTCAAGAACATTTAATTTTACTGGGGAGAATTATAACTCTAAAAATACTGCAGTTTTAAATCTCTAAATTATTAAATGGAAAATGAGGAGGAACCATGACTCAAAAGGGCTAAAATCTCTTATTTTTGTTGAATCTTCATAAACTTTTGTACTTTTTGTGTTCTGGGTTCATTTTTAATGTGTTTATGTCGTATGCAAAAGTTTTTGAAAAAATGTTTGTGTAACTTTTTAAGTCATTAATACTTTTCACTTTTTTTCACGATGGAATGCCTTTTTTTTGTATTTAAAATGTGAAATATTATAAAATTTTCGATTCAGATTCAAATGTATAAAAAAAAAATTAGCATCTACGTTTTTTAAATTGAATAATTAATAAAGACATTTTTTTGCAGTGTAATTTTATTTAGGAAAAGAAAAACACTAAAAATATATTTTTTTTAGAAAAGAAATTCATACATTATCAAAAATCCATGTGGGTTGTTTTCTTTAAAATTGTATGGTAAAAAAAATAGATAAAAATCGATAAATGTTCTCCTTTTATAAAAAATACTTCTAAAATAATGATACTTTGCTTATATAAAGCAAAGACTTCTCCAGAGAGTCTGCCCAACTTTATTTTCAGAGTTACAACTCATTGAAATAATTATCGGCGTTTTTTTCTTAAAATTTCTCCCCTCTGTTGTAAAACATGAATAAACCCACTTCAAAATTAAAAATTTCAAAAATTCTAGTTGAGCCTCTGTACAGAGGTCTGAGCTATATACAGGAAAAATATATTATTACAAAAATATTCACAAAATATTCACAAAAGGAGAATATTTTGAAAATGGGTCGTTCTATGTTCTTTTTCTGTCAAAATATTGTACTTAAATAATTTTTTATTGTAATACTATTCTTAAAACAATTTTATATACATTTTCTAACCTAAAAACACTAAATATTATAAATATTATCCATTTATACGCTTTTTCAAAATCACAGTTCCGAACGTCGTCGGATAGACTAAAGCCTTAAAGAATATATTTACAAAAGAAGGGATGAACTTGTAATCGGACTTCTAACTAATTAAGGTGACTAACAACTTTCGGAACCGTGATTTTGAAGAAGCGTATAAATGAATTTATAATATTTTGTATCAGTTGGGATTAGTATACACGTACAAAATCGTTTTCACAATATTGTTACAAGAAAGAATTATTTAAATGCAATTTTTTTTGAAAAAAACGAAGAAAAAATGACATGTTTTTCAAAACATTTTACTTTTATGAAAAACGCTTCTATGATAAAAATATTCTGTTCATATATAGCAAGGACTTTTTTCAAGGGGCAGAACTAGGTTTTTAAAAATATATCACTCTTAGAAATGGATTTATTCATATTATATTAAATCAGAGTACAGAAACTTCGACAAAACACCCGTTACTATTTCAATTGATCGCAACTCTGAAAAATATGTAAATTTTTCAAAATTTTTTGTTCAATACCGGCATAGAAGTCCGTCCCATCTATATATTTTAAAACTGCAGTCGAACCTTGATTTAAAGAAACCCTTTTTAATGAATTTTTCTTTCCCCGATTAAAATGAAAGCAACCCCCAATTTAATGAACAATAAACCCAGGATTAACGACAAAATTTTGAACGAATTTTTTTCTAGTTTATATTTAAAAAATTTGGACTATTTTCCCTTCCATTTGATGAGGGTCTGCCTATTTGTGAAAGAGAATCTCAGGAAATTGTTGATTTGTTGGAGACAATGAATAGCGATTCTGACGCAGAAATTGACAATGAAACTCGTATCAAAACGTCGAATCTCGTATTTTATAACAGTTTACATTGTATGAGAATTGTGAAAAACATATCTCGCATGCAGCAGTAGGGAAATGACTTAGTATTTTCTCTTCTCTGCATAAAGTTGAAAAAAGAATGCTTTTTCGAGTCAGGAATCAAAAAGCTTGTCAAACATCTACTATTCAGTGTTTTAAAATTTTCAATTAACTGGTGCGTAATAATTCACTATTAGTATTTTTAGCAATTGAAAAAAAAGCGTGTTACTTCTAACTATGGATATTTTCTGAGTAGTTGCATATAATTGAATTTCCCAAAGGCAAGTGCAAAAAATTTGTGTATTTTGCTTCAATTCTAATATAACGAATAACCCCGATTTAACGAGCAAAATGTTCGGTTCCGATGAGTTCGCTAAATCGGACTCCGATTGTATTATTATTATAAAAGCATTTTTCATAAAAGGAGAATGTTTTAAAAGTGAGTCGTGCTTTCTCTTTTTTTTCCCGAAAAATTACATTTAAGGTATTCGACTACGTTCGGAACCGTAATTTTAAAAAGGCGCATAAATGGATAATTTTCATGATATTTAGTGCCACTTAGAATAGAATACATGTATAAAATTGTTTTAAGGACATTTTGTCCAAAAAAATTATTTAAATACAATATTTCGGCAAAATATTAACTTAGAATAACTTTTTTTCAAAATATTCTTCTTTTGTAAAAAATGCTTCTATTATAATAATATTTTGCTGCATATAGCTCAGACCTCTCTACAGAGACTCAATTATAATTTTTGAAAACCTCACATTATTTTCCGAGTTATAACCATTTAAAATAATTATCGGCGTTTTTTTCTTAAAATTTCTCCTCTCTGTTGTCGTAACCATGGTTAAACACACTCTTCTAAGTTATACATTTCAAAAATTCTAGTAGAGCCTCTGTACAGAGGTCGGAGCTATATACAGGCAAAATATTATTATAATAGAAGCATTTTTCACAAAAGAAGAATATTTTGAAAATGGGCCATTCTATGTTCATTTTTTGCCAAAATATTGTAGTTAAATATTTTTTATTGTAATACTTTTCTTAAAACAATTTTATATACATTTTCTAATCTAAGTGACACTAAATATCATAAATATTTTCCATTTATACGCTTTTGAAAAATCACGGTTCCGAACGTAGTCGGATACCTTAAATAATTTTTCTTGTAAAACTCCACTTAAAACAATTTCATATATATATTCCAATGCAACTGACATTAATTATAAAAATTTTTCATTTATACGTTTTTTCGAAATCCTGGTTCTGAACATAATCTTAAGAATTATTTTTAGTGTACCTCGTATTATTTAATTAACGATGTATTTACATTTTTAATTTAATACCAACTTATTAATAATTTAAAATATGAGCCATTTACACTTGAGAAATTCTCCAGTAAAGCATCCTTGAGGACATTTGTTCCATTTAGATGTTCTCAGATTTCGCTTTGACATTAATTATTAAAGTATCGCTAACAGACCCAGAGTGACTTCAACGCGACATAAATCATGATCGATCAATCTGATAGCTTGAATTAAGAGATTATAAACTGCCAAGTAACTGAGCGTGATTGATACTAGATAAACACATTCAATCAAATATATATCTAATCTTTTATTTCTACTTTTCAACAGGCTTTGAGATATCGGGAATTTTATTTATAGAAATTTAACTTTAATTTCAGAAATGTACTTGAGAAACGTTAAGAGAAACGAGATATATTTTTGACAACTTTTAGAGGGGAGACATGGGCATACATATAAAGTTCATTTAAGGTATCCGATTACGTTCGGAACCGTGATTTTGCAAAAGCGCATAAATGGATAATTTTCATGATATTTAGTGTTACTTAGATTATAAAATGTTTCTTAAATTGTTTTAAGAATAGTATTACAGTAAAAAAATATTTAAGTACAATATTTTGACAAAAAATGAACATAGAATGACTAATTTTCAAAATATTCTCCTTTTTGCGAAAAATACTTCTATTATAATAATATTTTGCCTGTATATAGCTCTGACCTCTCTACAGAGGTTAAACTAGAATTTTTGAAATATATAACTTAGAAATGGTTTTATCCATGTTTTACGAACAACAGAGAGGAGCAATTTTAAGAAAAAAACGCCGATAATTATTTCAATTGGTGGTAACTCTGAAAATAATGTGAATTTTTCAAAAATTGTAGTTGAACCTCTGTAAAGCGGTCTGAGATATATACAACCAAAACATTAAAATATTAGAAGCATTTTTCACAAAAGGAGAACATTCTGAAAAAAAGATTATTCTAAGTTAGCGTTTTGCCGAAATATTGTATTTATATAATTTTTTTTGTCAAAATGTCCTTAAAACAATTTTATACATGTATTTTAATGTAAGTGATACTAAATATCATGAAAATTATCCATTTATACGCTTTTTTAAAATTATGGTTCCGAACGTAGTCGGATACCTTAAAGAAATAATATGGGGCAAGACCATTTTTCTAAGAAAATTAACACATTTAACTTTTATTTATTAATAACCTAAGAAAGGTATTACGATTATAGTTATTTTTGTCGTATGGATCCTTTCTGTATACAGGTGTTGTCGAATTCGACCGACACATTCAAAGGGGTAGTAGGCAGCATGGGGACGACAAATCAACATAGAACAGGGGGTGGCAAACCACGTTCAGTCGGGGAAAATCTTGATAATAGTGTCCGGTGGTAAGACCAGAGCCAGACGAAGGGAGTGGACAAATGAATGCAGGGATTGGAGTGCCGTGGTAGGGTTGAAGATGCCTGCATTTATGCAAATTTCCCATTCCTCCCGAAGTTGCTGAGGAAGTCACGGTTACTGTGCACCAGAAAGTGTGGTTCATGCATGGTGGTGCATCAGCACATTTTTCGATTTCTGTGCTGATCCATCTCCATGATACATAATCCGGGAGATGGATTGGACGGGGCAGACAGTTGTTAGGCCTCCGCGTTTCCCGGGCCTCAATCCCATAGATTTCTTCTTCTAAGGCCACCTGAAATCACTCGTCTGTGAAATACCGGTGACTATAGTGAAGGATCTCATGGCAAAGGTCAACGGCGTTTCAGCTGACATCGCCAGCACACCGGATTTTTTTGAAAGCGTTCGACAATCCTTTGTCCGTCGGTGTCGACTGTGCTATGAAAGTATATGGCAATTTGTGAAACGCATCGTATATCTTCAATGGGTTGTTGGACACTCGATGTGAAATCAATTTCAAAGAACAGTTCGTAAACGTATTTACACCCTTTAGATACTATATACGGGTTTTAACTCAGTTGAATTTAACTACCCCATTTCAACATTTGAGAGAGAAGCTACATGCTTTTCAAACTTTTTTTTCTTCCTCTTTCAGTTTGAAATACTGCTCGGTAGACTTAATTGTTAATCGAAATTTTCATATGATTAGTACTTTCTGTTCAACGACGCTCTGATGATCTTAAATAGCATTAATTCCTTAAGTACTAAAATATAATAGGATTATATAACAATCAATATTGTAAGGAACTCAGTAGGGTTTTTCAAAAAAGTGAATAATGGGGGATTGAAACTACCAGCAAATAACGATGTGTACAAGAAATCTGTTGTTGAAATTCATGAATACATTCCGTTTGAAAGAAAGTTCTTTTCTTTAAAATTCTCTGTCGATATTGCACATCAAAAAAGCAAGTTTTAATCTAGATATAAATAACAAATATCTTAGGATGAATTAAATCTTTCATAGACTTTTAGGGACCATATGTAAGTAAATAAGTAATAACTCTTTTATCCGTTTATATTTGAGACATAAAATTCGAATAAGCTGTTGATATACTTATATAATTAATTATTTGAGATCTTTTAAATACCACCTAGTAACTATTAATTATATTTTAGTTACGAAGAGACACGGTTGATAAATTTATCCTCTGATTAATAGGGTGTTAATGACTTGATGACAAGCGGAAAGCATTAATGGTTAAAATTATACAGTTTTATCCTCTTTTCAACCTAATATCTTATACAGCAAACGTTTTTTTCACGTTACATGATTATTTTTATAAAATATTCTATTTTGACATGTTTTCCATATTTTATCATGTTATAATACAAAGTACATGAAAACAATATGCTTAAAGAGTTCCAATTTATAATAATAATAATTAATAATTAAATGGTTAAGGTCGTAAATTTCATCACCAGTAAAGTTCATATTGAGTAGTGAGTTGAATCTCTCTTTGATTCCAAAACCGACCAATGTTTGGAATAATTTGGATTTTTCTGCTTTAAAATAAACTGACCTCAAATGCTATGAAGCTTGGAGAATGATGTACTAGATCAGTTGACTACAGTCATCTAACTGAGGCTAGAGTTCTCGAATCCGGTCGTCATTAACCTACTGTTTTACTCAAGAGATAAATCAATACAAAAAAGCCCAATATGTGAAAATTTAACGAAAGGAAACTAGTCTTTCAAATCCTAAACTGTTTTACCAAAAAATGACAATAAAGATAAAAGTCGTGTTGTTGTTTCTAATGCCACCTGTCTGACAAAGTCAGATCGAGGCCCACGAAATTAATCGTGGCAAGGGGCTAGAAGTACGCCTGTCGTTGGTCTTGAGCACCATACAGGTCACAGTACGATTTAGCTCGACAAAATTCCCCAAAGGGACGATAGAGGGCGACACCACCTATCTCCACCTCCACAATTTCTGCATGGAACTGAAGGGAGAGAAATATTCTCTAATCCCCTGCGCTCGTGACTCAGCCCACAAAACTTCGGACCCAAGCAATTTAACGAGCACGTACTCCGTGTGTACTCGAAGGGTATTTGGTGTCATCGGCCATCGAACACAGGCCTACCGGTCTGGAGTCTGATACTATAATCACTAGGTTACCCATGGCCCAAGATAAAAGTGGATCGCACAAAGAAGAAGAGTTTTAATGACAGCTGTGACGAACTATCTACTTTTAAGAATTCTGAATAAATTTTACACCAGAAATAACTTTTCAACTTTGATTATTCCAGTGTCCAAAGATCCCTTTAGACACTGGAATTCCATTCTCATTTGAAATCTTAGATTTGATAATATCGTACATTAACCTTACTATATATTTTGCATATTTATTTTATTTTACAAATGCCACACACTACAATAGCAACTATGCATTTAGTACATGTGCCCTTCAATATTTTTCGACAGTTAATTAAGACTTTTTAGTGGAGGACACACGACCAAATGTTCAGCAATCATAGGCTGACGAGAGTTACACAGAAAACAGTCCTGTGAGTCGGCGATACCAATTCTGTAGAGATGGGATCTCAGACAGCCAATCATACCTGGTAAAAAGTCTAAAACGAGCGACTGCAGCTTTTCTAGGAGCTTCAGGAAACCAGGACGGGTTCTCGGTCAAGATTGCAAAGGTCTTGTCCTTCGACATCTCTGTAGCTTCCATTTTAAAATTATGCTTAAAGGTCATATTAGTAAAAACTTTAAGGTATTAAAGATTGAAATATTCTTGTGGGTCTTTAAATCAGAAGGGCTCCTTTCTTAGCAAGAAAGTCTCAGCATGCTAATTCCCAGCAATGCCATAATGAGCCGATATCTACTGAAAAGAATATATTTTGTATTTAAAATTAATTAATATTAAAGAATATTGTAAACAATATGTGCTCAGCTACGAAAGTTTTAAAAAAGGTATTAAGTTTCCATATTTATTTTAACTGATATTTCTTGAATGTAATTAGAATGGAGACTGCGGTAAAAATAGAGGTTTCATTAAGGTATTCGACTACGTTCGGAACCGTGATTTAAAAAAAAGCTTATAAATGGATAATTTTCATGATATTTATAGTCACTTACACTGGTGTGCAAAAATTAAGGACGAAGTCGAAAAATTAGCATATCAGCTGAACGAAGAGGCAGAGCGGACAGAAAGACCAATCAGGAGATTAAGTAAGGTGATGTACGGTAACACATGCGCAGATATGCAGGTAGACGTAATGGGGGAGCGTCTGAGTAATATAAAGCATGTTGTCGGTGTAAGATCAGTATTTCTGGCAAAGAGATTGCACGCCGTATAGCAGTTAAAATCACACCGAGTTGCTGCCTCAGCGAGAAATGGCGAATAATCAATCCGTTAGACGACATCTAGATGCTTTTACCCGAGGTCGAATCATTGGGAAGTTGGAGGAAGGCCGCAGTGTGACAAGTGTGGCTGCACAGTTCGGAATTGCTCACAGCATCGTTTCACGACTTTGGAGACAATTTCAAACTACAGGAACAGCTATCCGGCGGTTCAGTAGTGATCGTCCACGAGGAACCACACCCGCAGATGACCGGTACATTGTCTTACAGGCCAGAAGAAACAGGCGGCAGACAGCGGGAGAAATCGCTAGACACACGATACAGGCGACTGGACGACCGATATCGCGTTTTACCGTGGCCAGAAGACTGCGCGGTGGTGGTCTGTTTGCACGACGTCATGAACGGTGTGTACTTTTAACGCCTGCCCATCGGAGAAGGCGTTCTCTGTGGTTCCGGGAACACCGGAATTGGAGAGGCAATAAATGGAGACGAGTACTCTTTATAGATGAGAGCAGATTCAGTTTGAGTAGCGATTCTCATTGCATACTCATCTGGAGAGAGCGGGGAAGCCAATCATCCCTCGAACATCATTGAAAGAGACAGGTATGGAGGTCGCGGTGTTCTCGTTTGGGGAGACCTCATGCTTGGTAGTCGTACAGACCTTCACATCTTCGACGCAGGTTCAGTCAACGGGACCCGTTATTGTAACGAGATTCTTCTTCCATATGTGCGTCTTTTTAGAGGCGCTATGGGTCTGCAGTTCCTTTTCATGGACGAAAATGCACCATGTCATCGCACAGTAGCTGCCGAACAGCTCTTAGAGAGTGAGGATATTGAACGTATGAATTGGCTGGCACGATCTCGGATCTCAATCCCATCGAGCATGTATGGGATTTTCTAGGCAGACGCTTGGCAGCTCGTACCTTACCACCAGTAACGATTCGGGAGCTTCGATTGGCGCTGCAAGACGAATATGGCAGCAATGCCTCAACAACTCATTGACACCCTCATTCTCAGCATGGCAGACGCTGTGAAACCTGCTAGCAGTCAGGGAGATCATATCCCCTACTAAAGACAGGATGTTTCTTGCTGGACACCCATCACAGGGATGTTTCGGCCTTCAGTCGCATTGCACTCCATGCTACTTTTTCAATATACAAAGCTTCTTTTTATCCCTCTGATTTCTCTTTTAGTAAGTGTTGCTTACATATTACACATGTCCTTACGTATTGGGGATCTTACGGTATTAAATGTGTTGATTTGAAAAGCTTTTGTACAAAGTTATATTGAAAAAACCGTCTCGTCCTTAATTTTTGCACACCAGTGTAGATTAGAATACATGTATAAAGTTGTTTTAAGGACATTTTTGACAAATAAAAAATTATATAAATACAATATTTCGCCAAAAAATTAACTTAGAACAATCTTTTTTCAAAATATTCTCCTTTTATCAAAAATGCTTCTATTGTAATAATATTTTTCCTTTATATAGCTCAGACTTCTGTACTGAGTCTCAACTATGATTTTTGAAAAACTCACATTATTTTCAGAGTTCCAACCAATAGAAATATTTATCGGCGTTTTTTTCTCAAAATTTCTCCCATCTGTTGTCGTAAAACATGGATAAACTCACTTCTAAGTTATATATTTCAAAAATTTTAGTTGAGCCTCTGTAGAGAGGTCTGAGCTATATACAGGCAAAATATTAATATAATAGAAGCATTTTTCACAAAAGTAGACCATTTTGTAAAAAGGTTACTCTTTTTGCCGAAATATTGTTTTTAAATCATTTTTTTTTGTCAAAATGTCCTTAAAACCATTTTATACATGCATTTTAATTTAAGTGACACTAAATATAATGAAAATTACCCATTTATGCGCCTTCTTCTAATCACGGTTCCGAACGTAGTCGGATACCTTAAGGTACACTGGTGTGCAAAAATTAAGGACGAGACGGTTTTTTCAATATAACTTTGTACAAAAGCTTTCCAAAGCAACACATTTAATACCGTAAGATCCGCAACACGTAAGGACATGTGTAATATGTAAGCAACACTTACTAAAAGAGAAATCAGAGGGACAAAAAGAAGCTTGATTGCAAAAGTAGCATGGAGCGCAATGCGACTGAAGGCCGAAACATCCCTGTGATGGGTGTCCAGCAAGAAACATCCGGTCTTTAGTAGGGGATATGATCTCCCCTGACTGCTAGGCAGGTTTCACAGCGTCTGCCCATGTTGAGAATGAGGGTGTCAATTTGTTGAGGCATTGCTGCCCATTCGTCTTGCAGCGCCAATCGAAGCTCCCGAATCGTTACTGGTGGTAAGGTACGAGCTGCTAAGCGTTTGCCTAGAAAATCCCATACATGCTCGATGGGATTGAGATCCGGAGATCGTGCCGGCCAATCCATACGTTCAATATCCTCACTCTCTAAGAGCTGTTCGGCAGCTACTGTGCCATGACATGGTGCATTGTCGTCCATGAAAAGGAACTGCAGACCCATAGCACCTCTAAAAAGACGCACATATGGAAGAAGAATGGTTCGATGGTTCTTTTAGTAACCAAACCCATTAGATAACTAGTTCTGTGAATTTTCCTCCGTTTGATGTGAACATTGACACAGTAGTCATCGTCAACATTTCGAGGCAATCGGTTGACCATTGTATTGACGGGTACAGGAACATTGATTATCTCTGCCCTAATATTCCAAATTGAACGTGTATATGTCTCATTCGCCAAATTTGCATGAAAGTTATTTGTGGCGAAATAAGTTTTTCTGATACCAAATCCAAAGTAGGAAGATGTTCTGGGGAATTTCTGGGGTAACAAAACCATTATATATTGATAAATTTGGTACACTTTTCCTACTTAAACTTTGTCGACAATTGTAGCATGCTTTAATGTCTTTTAAATTAATTCCAGTTACAATATTTTGTAAAATATTTTTTTCTCAGCAACAGGCGTTCTTAAATCATCTTTAAACCATAATCTGTCACAAATCGAACACCCGTGACCGAAAGGATTATCAACGAATCGTTTTGAAAATCTTTGTGAGCATTTTTATGGGAATCACAGTCTTTGTAAGGTAAGATAGAATTTATTATCGATTCACATGAATCAGTTTCAACCCGCACTAGACTTGTTGAGAATTCTGTGTAGTTGAGGACGCAGAGTGATTCACAAAGTCCGTATTAATCTGTGCTGTCATTAGAAGAGTCTCAATAGCATTCCCATCATTGGCCATTAAACTCGGCTTTAAGAGAGTATTTTGCAATGTTTTTTTCCGTGCTCGATATACTCTCATGTACTCTGATCGAAATCTGGCAGTAGCACTTGATGAATTTGCACTATTTTTCTGTTTTTTGTCACTTTTTCGACTGTATTTGCTGCTAGTTTTTCATTTTTTTCTTTCACGAAACTCTTTTCCTCTTTGTGCATTTGATTTAGACATTCTGACTAGAATTAATAATTACTCAACGCAAATGAAAATTAAAGAAATAAATTAGCCACCGAACACATCCCCCATGTAGCCAACAATCTAAGGAAAATTTCAAAAAGGCATGCTTTGGCTGCGAGAGCTATTTTGTCTACACCGTAATGCTCACACTGCAACTGATACGACCATTGATAATGTTCCCGAATCGGGGAGAAAATGACACCTTTTCGGAAGGTGGGAAAGTTGACCAGTCGGAGGCGTAGGCAATTGTCCAACTTTTTCACTGATATGACGCAAGTCATGTGGTGTCCCCGCTCCCCCTTTTCCTCCCTCGCTCTCTCCTTACTATGGTGACGATTTGGGGGGCTGGGGGAGGGGAGACTACTTCCATTCGCTTTTTCACTGTTACGCAAAACTGGGCAATTTTCTCATTCACTCTCAAGCCCAAAAAAGTTTCCCTTCAAAAATTATGAATTACAAGAAATAAGCTGAAAAAAAAAATTGGACAGGTATTTTTTCATTAAAGATGTAAAGCAGTGGTCCCCAACTCCTGGGCTGCACAAAAAAAATACGCAATGCGCAAAAAATCCCTTTATATTCCTTTTTCGATGTAACTGTATTTATTTTCTTCTGAAGGAATGATTAGATAAAACTAAATTAAAATTTATTAAATCAAAACAATCCACAAAATATTGTTAAATACATCGAGGTTCGAAGATTTTGTGCAATCAGTAGCAAAGATTAAGGATATTTCAGAATCACACAGAAATTGAACTCTAAAATAAAAATTTCACCTGTAGAATTATCACCAACATCTTGAAGAAGAATATGCAAATTACAGGAAATCTCCAGATGGCGCGGATAGTACATCACAATGACGAGAGTGTAAGAGAAGGGTACATAAGTAATGGTGCCAAAGAAGTAAAATTGTTCCCAAGTGCTTTAAAATCCATTCAGTGCAATAACCGCATAGTTACGGCACAAAGGAAGCATCTGGATGATTTTTTACGCGGAAGAATTATTAGACGACTGGAATGTGGACGTACTCAGTTGGAAGTATCCGAGGAACTTGGAATCGCCCAGAGTGTCATCTCCAGGCTTTGGCAACGATTCCAAGATGATGGTAATGGGAGTAGATGTTACAGCAAAGGTCACCCCCGAGTTACAACGCCGAATGAGGACCGGTATATATAATTGGCAGTTACTGCCAAAAGAAACAGACGGAGCGCAGCATCAGACCTGTCTCGTCAGCTCTGTTCAGCTACCGGTACGACAGTTTCGAGGCAGACCATGTACAGACGCTTACAGCATATTGGTCTATATGCTCGTAGGCCTGTGAGATGTGTTCCACTTACCGCAACTCACTGTCGCCTGCAATTAACCTGGAGTAGAGAGCATGCATTGTGGACACCCCAACAGTGGTCTTGTGTGAGGATTTCTGACGAGTCCAGGTTTAGTTTGCAGTCTGATTCTCGCCGAACTTTAATATGGAGAGCACCAGGTACCCGTTACCACCAAGAGAACACCATTGAACGACACTGTTACGGTGGTGCAGGATGGCTCGTTTGGGGAGGAATTATTCTTGGTTCCAGAACTGACCTGCATGTTCAGAGTGTAACGATGGCAGGCCCCATCTATCAGGATTCATTCTGGAAAAACATGTACGTTTGTTTCCGTGCGCCATGGGTGCTGAATTTCTGTTTATGGATGACAACGCCCGTCCTCGCCGTTCACTTATTGTAGACGAATGCCGTCAATCGGAGGATATCACCCGTATGGATTGGCCAGCCTACTCACCGGACTTGAATCCAATAGAGCATGTGTGGGATATGCTTGGCCGACGAATTGCCGCCCGTCAACCGCCTCCCACCTGTCTACCGGAACTTCGGAGGGCATTGCTTGATGAGTGGTGTAATATTCCCCAAGATCAGATCGATAATTTGATACTCCGCATGCCTAGGAGTTGTAAGGCCTGTATTGCATCGTCCGGGAGACATACTCCGTATTAACCATCATACTAACCATGCTATACTGTTTTTTGTAAATAGGTTCTTTTTTGAAATTTGCTCCAGGGAGTAAAAATCGCAAATTTTATTAATTATGTCAAACATATAGCATCTTTTTTGCTCTTTACCTTTTTTTTAATAAATAGACTTTACAAATAAGTCAAATTTGTTTTGCTTCTGTCTCTTTCTTTGCCTAAACTTCATTATCCTTAATTTATGGACATGTATATATATATATATATATATATATATATATATATATATATATATATATATATATATATATATATATATATATACATATATAAATGAAATGTGCTCTAATAAACTTAATTACGTTGAATATAGACTGCTGGCCACCGTAAATGCAACACCAAGAAAGACAAGAGATAGCACAAAAAAATTTA
Organism: Trichonephila clavipes; assembly: GCA_019973935.1. NCBI lineage: Eukaryota > Metazoa > Arthropoda > Arachnida > Araneae > Nephilidae > Trichonephila > Trichonephila clavipes. Next base: position 4,683 of record BMAU01010622.1, on the reverse strand, counting down.
TTTTTTAGATAAAACGTTGACCAAGAATCAAATTATTAAATTTGTAGACTTCTGTGGAATATGGTTCCTGCCAGAATCAGTAGTCAAGTAGCTGCCACTGTTGTAGATCACCGCTAGCCACATGCCTCCGCATTGATTCAAAGAGACTTTGGATGTGTTCTTCTGGTACAGCAGACAAAGACGCTTCCACACGTTGACAATGTTGATCTGGTGTGGTAGCTGGGGGTGTAATCTGGGTCAATCGTTGAGCAACCATGGACACCATGTTTTCTATCGGTGGAAGATCCGGAGAGCTGAGCCGACCAGGAAAGCCATTTAAATCTGGTGATTGACGAAGAACCTTTGAACAATGCGTGCCACGTGTGGTCGTGCATTATCCTGTTGAAATATGGCTGTGGCCAAGCCCTGAAGGTAAGGAAGGACAACTGACTCCAACACCTCGGAGATGTAGTGCTGGCTGTTTAAAGTCCGGCAATGCGTAATAGAGGAGTGCGAAAGTGATATCCAATACCGCTCCAAACCATAATACCCGGTGCAGGTCCAGTGTGGCGGTACATAACGCAGCTGTTCAGTATCTTCTCTCCACGGTATCTCCAGACTCAAATCTGACCATCGTGGTGTTGCAGACAAATGCGTGATTCGTCAGTAGAGACAACTTCATTCCATTCTTTCACCCACATCCTTCTTTCATCGCACCATTGGTGGCGGAGACGTCTTTGGTTCTGCATCAAGGGTAGACCAAGCAATGGACGTCTTGCGGACAGACCAGTCTGCTGTAAACGGCATTGAATGGTACGTTACAGAATCAATGTGCTATGCTATTGTTCGTGATTTGACTGAGCGATCCGTCACTGCCATGCTCACAATTTGCCTGTCCTCACGTGAAGTGGTGAACTGAGGTGGATGCGATCGAACACGTCGGTCCATCGTACCCTCCTACATCCAACGGTGACATATCCTCATTACAGTACGTTTCGTCCAACAGGACTACCGATTTTCCTGAAAGATAATCCACAATCTCGGTAGGCCACTATCCTTCCTCTGTCAAACTCGGATACTTGATCAAAAGCTGATCGCTGTTTTCTAGGAGACATAACTGATTGTTTTTGAAAAAACCACAAGAAAAACACAATTGCCGAACTTGAAATCGTCGAAATCTCCAAGCCTTAAATAGCGTTTTGAGGTGCGCCACAGGCACGCGTGATGTGTGTCTGCGCTGCAATGCTAATCATTTGCATATCTCACCTCCGCTAATGCATGTTGTAAATTTCATGTTATTTGCATGCTTCCTTCAGGGTATTGCGCCAGCAGTATATATATATATATGACAAGCCCAGGCCTGCTGGTAAAATGAGGGGAGATCATCATCTTCACAATGCGCTTTCATCATATATAATCTAATGGCGGACCTTTTGCCGCGCATGTTACTACACATCATTGCCACCAGCCAATGCATGTTGTAAATTTCATGTTTGCTTTTTAACAGGCTTGTTTACTCGTAAATCCTTCGCGATGGTAAAAGTTCGCACATTATTACTTCCTTAATTTTGACCAAACTTTTCAAACCTGACATAGTATATATATATATCCTTTAACACGAAAAAATATTTCTTTTCCTCTCAGTTTTGTTTCGTGTCAAGCTATTTTCACTGTAGTTGGTTTAATCATTCTTCATCGAACTCATTTGGACGGGCAGAGCATGGTGTGTCTTTGAGATCAAAATTTCCGTTTTTGAATTTAATATTCCAATCTCACCAGCCGTTCGTTCACCTTCAGTGGTGGCAAAAAGTCCTGAACACACTCATTTTTTTGCGTAATTTTTTGTGTTTGACTTCATTTTTCGTTATGAAATTATCGCACTATCTTAAATATTGTTATTGATTTTAATATATTTTTTCATGCTGATTTTCAAATCTGTTTGTTGATTTTATCTAAAGTAAAAAGTTTCATTGATATGTTGAAGATACCTTGACAAGAAAGCACAAGGTCACTGTAAGAATGAGTGAGTGCGTTTTCCACCAATGAAATGCTCCGTTATTTCAACCAATCAGAGAGCAGTAGCGATAAAGGGTTGAACGAAAAAGGTGAAACGTGGTTTATTGTATTGAATGCAGTTGTGTGCTTGTGGAAAATGGTGTATTGAAAGCAATTTGAAGTGCGTTTGTGGAAAATATTGGAATTATGGCTAAATTTTCATATCTGCATGAAAATAAAAGGTACAAAATAATACATTTGAAGGAAGAAGGTTATTCTATGCGCCAAATTGCTGCTTAAGTACCATGTGGCCTTTCTACTGTTGTGAGAACTTTGAAAAGATTTTCGGAAACAAATTTTATTGCGGACAGGGGACGATCAGGACGACCTAGAAAAACATCTTTACGTGAAGTCAGGTTATAGCACAGAATTTCACTTTCAAACAGAAAGCTTAATTCCTCTCGAATTTTGAAACAATAGACTTGGACATCAAATGTGTGTGCCCAAGAACTGTTAGAGGAAGACTGCTGGCAATTGGGTTACAAGGCTGTAAAGCGCGCGCCCAAAACCATTACTGACTGAATTTCAACGCAAGAGGCGATTGACACAGGCAAGGGAACATTCATTATGGACTATTAAAGATTGGGAAAAGGTATTATTTAGTGACGAGAGTCAGTTTTGTATTTCTGGCAACCAAAAAAAGTGATGGTATGGGGTTGCATGTCTTCTCATGGTTTTGGAAGACTTCACATCGTTAGCGGAACAGTGAAAGCCATGGATTACATTGAAATACTACAAAATAAATTGCTACCAACTGCGAGAGATCTTTTTGGGAATCAGTCATGGATTTTTCAGGACGATAATGCTCCTTGTCATCGTGCAAAGGTAGTCCAGAAATGGTATAGACTATACTTGAATAGAATGAACTGGTCAGGACAGTCTCCCGACCTTAATCTGATAGAGAACTTATGGTTTAAAATTGGTTATGAAATTTCAAAGAAAAAAACCTTCAAACAAACGTGAATTAATTGAAGCTTTAATATTTTCCTTCAACCATATTGTCACGAAAGATCTTCTTTTGAAATTGATGCATTCCATGCCAAAAAGATGTAGAGCCGTAATTAAAGCAAATGGCTGGCCCATAAAATATTGATTTTCTAACATTTGACAACAATGTTATTTTCAAAATGCTTATTAAATATACCGTATTTGTCAATTTTCGTGTTATTTTTCTTTGCATATTATGTTATTCTATATTGTTTTATTCTGCACATATTTCAAATTATTGTGTTCAGGCAGCTTTACTAAAAAAAATATTTTAGTTATTAAGAAACTAGTAGTAGATTTGAAATCAGCATAAAAAAATACATTAAAACCAAAAACAGTATTTAAGATAGTGCGATAATTTCACAACGAAAAATGAAGTCAAACACAAAAATTAAGCAAAAAAATGAGTATGTTCAGGACTTTTTGTCACCACTGTAGGGCACCATCTTCATACACAACAAAAATGGCAGCTTTGGCGACCTTAAGATCTTGATCAAAGTTAAAAAGACGCCACAAATGCTCCTTTTCTCAATTTGACATTCCATTTTAATGATCTGAAAATTAACATAAATTAACTCGAATAAAAATCAAAACTAATTCCTTTAAAACAGGGGTGGTGAACCTTTTTAGATTAACGTGCCATTTTTTTTAAAGAAGTGTTTAATGAGGTGTAGACGTGCCGTCAAATAATTTTTTGAGTTGGGATTCTTGCGAAATAATAAAACTAAATACTCCATCATTTCCAAAACTCTTTATTTACTACGAAAAAATACCTTTTGCACTGTATAGTTGTAACTGTTTTAGTTATACGTGTAATTCAAGTTAAAGTAACATTAGTGTGACTTCTGCTGTTGCAGATTGGATGACAAGGAACTTTTTAGGATTGTAAGATGTTACTTTTAGTAGAATGCATGCTGAATTGCAGTTGCCAAATGGTTTCTAAACAGTTAATTATTTTTTCTGTGGTTCACTTTTTTGTCAAGAGAATTTGTGATTTGTTTCAAAATGCCATTGTACAGACGATGTTCTGCATACCATTGTTCCAAAATATAAACCACGCACCGTCTTGCCACTTTTATTACTAAAAAATGCCATATTTCTAGATTTGCAAAGTTTGAAATTCTCTGTTGCACTTACTATCTTGCACTTTTTGTTCTTTTGCTGAACTAGCCATGTTAATTAAGAGTTAAAATTCGTAAATAAACACACATAAAAATTAAAATACAGTTATGTCAACGAAATTGACTATACTATGGTTACACAAATTTTGCATCATAAGCAATTGTAGTTCACGACATAACTAAGGCAAGAAAATAACGAACAAGTGTGTTCCTCGCGGCTCCGTGACCGATCACTCGCGTTTACTTGTAATACTTCATATTGAAATTAGTCATTTTGAAATAAAATGCAAACCATTTCGATCGCTGGCGTGCCCAAAATATTGTGTCGCGTTCCATTGATGGCACGCGTGCCACTGGTTCGCCATCCCTGCTTTAAAACAAAACATCCTCTTTCGAACGACTTAAAACATTATATAAAAACATTTGATGACATGTGAATTAAAAATTTAGAAAACTGCGGGAACTATTTTCCAACCTAATATTTTTGAATCCGAGAAAAAAAGATCGAAGAATAATCAGTAACTTTTTTCAATGGAAAAAA